>CM060306.1:108933186-108950686 GCA_030674185.1 Monoplex corrugatus | reverse complement strand
ATGGGGTCACAATGCTGTTGATGTATGAATAAAACCTTTTTTCTGTCCACGTCGGTATTAACATAAGACAGGTTCAGTCAGATCGGAGAGTTTCCGTCTGTTATGTACGCTATAGACTCAGACTATTCGTGTATTTGCAGGAAACGTTTCTTCTTCAAAGTTCCAAGCAATATTGTCTCGATTAGACGTCTGTATGCTCGTGGTTCTGTTTGTTTGACCCACACTTTCCTAGCCACAGGTTGCTGCACAGTCTTGGTAAAAAAAAAAAAGACTGGGTGGCGCTCCACTGTGGCGACGCGCTGTCAAAGGAAAGAGCAGCCCGAGTTTCACATGCTAAATCCACTGTGACAGAATAAAATAAAATGCATATGAATCTTAAATATCGTGTTGCACAGGTTTCACATGCTAAATTCATTGTGACAGAGGAAATGAATGTGAATATGAATCCTAAATATTGTATTCTATTGCACAGTGTATGTTTACAGTTTGAATATTGTATAAAAACACAACAACACACAACAATAACAACAAATTAGCTCTGGCATGTTTGTGCGTTGCACAGGCAAAAAAAAAAAAAAAAAAAAAAAAAATTAGTACATGTTCGCTATGCTGCGGAAGATGTTAAGACATGCTTCTCATCGTTCCAGGTGGACTTCGGGTTCGCCAAACGGCTGGGCACAGGCAAGAAGACGTGGACGTTCTGCGGAACGCCGGAGTACGTTGCGCCCGAGATCATCCTGAACAAGGGTCACGACCATGCTGCCGACTACTGGTCCATGGGCATCCTGATGTTTGAGCTGCTGACGGGCAGTCCCCCGTTCACTGCTCCCGACCCCATGAAAACCTACAACATCATTCTCAAGGCGAGGGTTTTTTTTTTTTTTTGTTTTTTTTTGTCTGCTTCTTCTGTTGACAGCTGGATCTGTAGTAGCAGCATTGTGATGACTGTCGTTGTTGTGGTCTTCGGCGTCGTCATCGTCGTGGTTGTTGTTTTCATCGTCAACTTTTCGTGTTGTTTTGTCCGTTGATGTTCTTGTGTTGTTTGTTTTTTTTGTTGTTGTTATTTTTCTACTACGTCCTCATTTCCGTCATCTTCATTCTCATCATCATGATCGTCATCGTGATCGTCGTCATCGTCATTGTCGTCGTCCGTCGTCATCATCATCATATCATCTTCATCTGTGTAATCATTCCCATTCTTCATTTTTTGTCTTTTCATCCTTGTTTTGTTTTGGTTTGGTTTGGTTTGTTTGGTTTGGTTTGGTTTGGTTTGGTTTGGTTTGGTTTGGTTTGGTTTGGTTTGTTTGGTTTGTTTGGTTTGTGTTTACGTTTCATGGCATTACTTTGGCAGTTCTGATGTCAGGGGTAAAAAAAATTTAGTCCATCCAGTCTTCGCGTGACATCGGACCCAAGTATGTGTATGTGTGTGTTCGCGCGCGCGCGCGCACGCGCGTGTGTATGTAGTGTGTGTGTGTGTGTGTGTGTGTGTGTGTGTGTGTGTGTGTGGTGTGTGTTGTGTGTGTGAATTTTTGACAGGCAGGCAGACTGCTAGATTCAAGCATCGCATAAACACACCACAACACACTATCACACACACACCACACAACACAACACACACAACACACCACACACACACACACCACACAACACACACACAACACACCACACACACACACACACACACACACACACACATACTCACACCACCCACACACACTCACACACAATACACACACACTCATCACGTACTCACAACACACACACACACACACACACACACACACACACACACACACACACACACACACACACACACACACACACCACACACACACACACACACCACACCACTCCCCCCCCCACACACACACACACACCTCACCCCCCTCACCCCCCCCCCCTCGCCACACACACCATGACAAAGCGTTCGCCTTTTTTTTTTTCTTTTTTTTTTCTAAACTGCTGCCTTGTCTCTTCATTTTGGCGTGAGTTTTATTAGAGGCCCTTTCTGACCGTCGCTTTGCAGGGCATTGATGTGATCGAGTTCCCCAAGAAAGTCACCAGATCTGCCACGCTGCTCATCAAGAAGCTGTGTAGGGACAACCCCGGAGAACGCCTGGGCTACGGCAAGAACGGTCTGACGGATATCAGGAAAAACAAGTACGTTTCCACACACCTGATGACCCGCACTATATGTGACCTTCCACCACGAAATCAGTCTTAACTCGCAGTCAGTCGAACAGCACTAGGAGCTGAAAAGGTGACTGAGGGTCTATCTGGGGTGTTTTGGCTTTTTCTCAAATTGGTTTCTGTAGACTATAATCTATCCCCCACAGAAATTTTTTTCTGAGAAAATATTATTAATCAATTTAAATCGGTATTTTAATGCACTCATCGCAGCAGAAAGAACGCAATTTCCTACCAAAAGTACCTATTTTTGTCTCTTATTATGAACCGTAACCTGTACAGTACCCGCACATGTAATATACTCATGGAAAGCTCTTTGGTGCACCTTTCAGATAATGACAGCGAAAATTAAAAACAAACTGGGTCAAAGCCACCAAATAAAGAAATTCATGGAAAATGTGTAGGAGAGCACACAAAAAACTTTAAGGCCGTTTTCTCAAAATGGCCGTCATACAACTTAATGACTTTAAACATACATAACTTCTACATTTTTTTTTTGAGTACAAGCTTTATTCAAGTACCAAAATAATCAGCAAAATGTACACTTTCCAGTGATATGTATATCTCAAAATGCCCAAAATGCTAGTTAAGACTGATTTCGTGATGGGAAGGGCACATATGTCCTTCCTTGTACATGGGTCCATAGGGTGGGTGTGTGCATTTGGGGAGAGAGGAGGGGGGAAGGAGAGATTGTATATGAGTTTGTGGTGTGTGTGTGGGGGGGGGGGGGTGTAATTATATGAGAATACGTTTGTAGAGACTGACAGATAGAGGTTGAGAGAGAAGGGGCAGGGGCAGAGAGGGGGGAGACAGAAAAAGACAGAGAGAGAGAGAGAGAGAGAGTCGAACATTCTATCTCCAGATATTTAATAATGACACTTTACAATATGGTTGTTTTGGGTTTTTTTTTCCAATAACCTCCCTTTTATACAAAAATTGTTACAAAAAAAGCTTGTGTACTATTCAAAGTCACTGTGACCTTGAAGAAGTATCAAATGACAGAAAACTTTATTTGCACCGGAGACAGTGGTGTACGTTACAAAGTGAAAAGAGAAACAGAGTTTAAACATTGTAAGAAGTTTCTGGGAAAGTGTGTTCACACTCACAGTTTTATAAAAGTGCTGATTGTAGGCACTTCCTTGGCCTGTGTGTGACCTTGACCCATGCATTTGCAACTTATTAATGGTCCACAGCTTTGATCCAGGTACACCTACACACACACACACACGCACACACACACACTCACACACAGACACACACACACACACACACACACACACACACACACGCATGCACACACACAGACACACACACACACCTACACACACACACACACACACACACACCTAGACACACACACCTACACACACACCTACACGCACACCTACACACGCACACACACACGCACTCACGCATGCACGCACGCACACACACACACACACACACGCCTACACACACACTTACCCTACACACATACACACACACGCACTGACGCACGCACACACTCACGCACACACCTGCACACACACCCACACAATCACCTGCACACTCATCTACACATAGTCACACCTATACACACACACATACGCGCACACACACACACTCACACACACACACCTACACACACACACGAACACGCATGCACCTACACACACACGCGCGCGCGCGCGCACACACATACGCACGCACACACACAGCAACACACATACACACACACACGCACGCACACAGTACACATCTACACACACAGATTACACATATACACACACGTGCGCGCGCACGCGTACACACACACACATCGGTTCATTGGGAAAACTCAAACCACACAAGTTGACTCTCATCCGCTTCAAAGATAGGTCAGTCAGGGTGTTGCTGAAATCCCCAGACCAGCACCGCAGGTTCTTGTGTCTCGTGGGCCTGGTTGAAATATGAAAAATAAGCATAGAACAAAAGCAAGTGATGAAAAGTCTCGATACAGAATGGAATTCCGTAGATACATGATCATAATCCCCATCATCATCATCTACATCAGGAAAACTTGTCTCAGAGTCTGGAGTTTGGAGTTTGTTCCAGAGGGATTCATCAGGCTCGGACAGTTCCATATACGCTCCACCCCAGATCTGCTTGCAATTGATCTGGAAGGCTTCGTGAGCCTGCACAAAACCTTATGCGCTGGTAAGGTCTGGAAGTGGGGAGAGGGGAGTGGGGGATGGACCCATGAAACATGAAAGCTGATACCACCAGAATGATGGAAACAGACAGGCAGCAAATATACCTACGGAATGATGGAAACACACAGATAGGCAGTACACAGGCCAGGACATTGAACAGGCCAAGACAATGAACAGGCTAGAGCAGCAAACAGGCCAGGGCATTGAACAGGGCAGTAAACAGGCCAGGGTATTGAACAGGCCAGGGTATTGAACAGGTCAGTGTAGCAAACAGGTCAGGGTATTGAACAGGCCAGGGCAGCAAAGAGGCCAGGGTATTGAACAGGCCAGGGCGGCAAACAGGCCAGGGCGGCAAACAGGCCAGGGTATTGAACAGGCCAGGGCAGCAAACAGGCCAGGGCAGCAAACAGGCCAGGGCAGGGAACAGGCCAGGGCAGCTAACAGGCCAGGGCAGCTAACAGGCCAGGGCAGCAAACAGGCCAGGGCAACTAACAGGCCAGGGCAGTAAACAGGCCAGGACATTGAACAGGCCAGGGCAGTAAACAGACCAGGGAAGCAAACAGACCAGGGCAGTAAACAGACCAGGGCAGTAAACAGACCAGGGCAGTAAACAGACCAGGGAAGCAAACAGACCAGGGAAGCAAACAGGCCTGGGAAGTAAACAGACCAGGGAAGTAAACAGACCAGGGCAGTAAACAGACCAGGGAAGTAAACAGACCAGGGAAGCAAACAGACCAGGGAAGTAAACAGACCAGGGAAGTAAACAGACCAGGGAAGTAAACAGACCAGGACAGCAAACAGACCAGGACAGTAAACAGACCAGGGAAGTAAACAGACCAGGGAAGTAAACAGACCAGGGCAGTAAACAGACCAGGGCAGTAAACAGACCAGGGAAGTAAACAGACCAGGGCAGTAAACAGACCAGGGCAGTAAACAGACCAGGGCAGTAAACAGACCAGGGCAGTAAACAGACCAGGGAAGTAAACAGACCAGGGAAGTAAACAGACCAGGGAAGTAAACAGACCAGGGCAGTAAACAGACCAGGGCAGTAAACAGACCAGGGAAGTAAACAGACCAGGGCAGTAAACAGACCAGGGAAGTAAACAGACCAGGGCAGTAAACAGACCAGGGCAGTAAACAGACCAGGGCAGTAAACAGACCAGGGCAGTAAACAGGCCAGGGAAGTAAACAGGCCAGGGAAGTAAACAGACCAGGGAAGTAAACAGACCAGGGCAGTAAACAGACCAGGGAAGTAAACAGACCAGGGAAGCAAACAGACCAGGGAAGCAAACAGACCAGGGAAGCAAACAGACCAGGGAAGTAAACAGACCAGGGAAGTAAACAGACCAGGGAAGTAAACAGACCAGAGCAGTAAACAGACCAGGGAAGTAAACAGACCAGGGAAGCAAACAGACCAGGGAAGCAAACAGACCAGGGAAGCAAACAGACCAGGGCAGTAAACAGACCAGGGCATTAAACATGCCAGGGAAGTAAACAGACCAGGGAAGCAAACAGACCAGAGTAGTAAAGAGACCAGGGAAGTAAACAGACCAGGGAAGTAAACAGACCAGAGCAGTAAACAGACCAGGGAAGTAAACAGACCAGAGCAGTAAACAGACCAGGGAAGCAAACAGACCAGAGCAGTAAACAGACCAGGGAAGTAAACAGACCAGGGAAGTAAACAGACCAGGGAAGCAAACAGACCAGGGAAGCAAACAGACCAGAGCAGTAAACAGACCAGAGCAGTAAACAGACCAGAGCAGTAAACAGACCAGGGAAGTAAACAGACCAGGGAAGCAAACAGACCAGAGTAGTAAAGAGACCAGGGAAGTAAACAGACCAGGGAAGTAAACAGACCAGAGCAGTAAACAGACCAGGGAAGTAAACAGACCAGGGAAGCAAACAGACCAGGGAAGTAAACAGACCAGGGAAGCAAACAGACCAGGGCAGTAAACAGACCAGGGCAGCAAACAGACCAGGGAAGCAAACAGACCAGGGAAGCAAACAGACCAGGGAAGCAAACAGACCAGGGAAGCAAACAGACCAGGGAAGTAAACAGACCAGGGAAGCAAACAGACCAGGGCAGTAAACAGACCAGGGAAGCAAACAGACCAGGGAAGCAAACAGACCAGGGAAGCAAACAGACCAGGGAAGCAAACAGACCAGGGCAGTAAACAGACCAGGGAAGCAAACAGACCAGGGCAGTAAACAGACCAGGGAAGCAAACAGACCAGGGCAGTAAACAGACCAGAGCAGTAAACAGACCAGGGAAGTAAACAGACCAGGGAAGCAAACAGACCAGGGAAGCAAACAGACCAGGGAAGCAAACAGACCAGGGAAGCAAACAGACCAGGGAAGCAAACAGACCAGGGAAGCAAACAGACCAGGGCAGTAAACAGACCAGGGCAGTAAACAGACCAGGGAAGCAAACAGACCAGGGAAGCAAACAGACCAGGGAAGCAAACAGGCCAGGGAAGCAAACAGACTAGGGCAGCGAACAGACCAGGGAAGCAAACAGACCAGGGAAGCAAACAGGCCTGGGCAGTAAACAGGCCAAGACATTGAACAGGCCAGGGCAGTAGACAGGCCAGGGCAGCAAAAGACCAGGGAAGCAAACAGGCCAGGGAAGCAAACAGGCCAGGGAAGCAAACAGACCAGAGAAGCAAACAGGCCAGGGTATTGAACAGGCCAGGGAAGCAAACAGACCAGGGCAGCGAACAGACCAGGGAAGCAAACAGACCAGGGAAGCAAACAGGCCAGGGTATTGAACAGGCCAGGTCAGTAAACAGACCAGGGCAGCCGACAGGGCCAGGTTTTAACGTTGTGGGCTGGCACTGAACTCGGGAGATATCGGATCTTCAATCCATGACTGTTATCAACAGAAGCAACCAGCCTGTATAAAAACCATGGCTCGTCTGAAGGTTGACCTCGTAACTGCTGCGATATACATGTAAGAATGGCGCTCTAACGGCTGAACTAATGGACCACCAACAATCATGGCCATTATAGGGGCGCAGGTAATGGGACAGTACCAACAGCAGCGACAAAAATCCCTGTTGTTGTAAGGTGATGTAAGTGTTGTCGGATGTCAAAACCTGTTTGTTTGCTTTTTTTGTATTTTGCAGGTGGTTCCAAGGCTTTGACTGGGAAGGGCTTAATGAAGGAACCATCGTACCCCCCATTTCTCCCAGGGTATGAAAAGAAAACCACATAATTATCAGAAAGAGTCAAGATTTTTTTTGTGTGTCTTTATTTGAACAAACATGCAGGGCACGTTTATATGAAAAAGGTTATCATTAATTGTAAGATTTTATTTGCAACTGTGTTAGAATTTTGTATCTGCATTATTTTCTTGCACACGAACTACATACACACATTGTATGCGCATGTCTACAAACGCACGCGCACGCACACGCACACGCACACACACACACACTTCTTTACACTTCTTCTCTCTCTCTCTCTCTCTCTCTCTCTCTCTCTCTCTCTCTCTCTCTCTCTCACACACACACACACACACACACACACACACACACACGAGACATATGTGTTGCAACCCAGACATAATTTACAGGAAATTAAACACTTGCACATTTTTTTGTTTATACTAAGGATAGAAAACGTACCCTTTTGTTTTCTGTGGTATCCTCATCTTACTGTGTGGTGTTTACCTGGCCCACAGTTATTATGGCTTGATACTTTGTATATATACACTGTATCATCGTCTGTGTGAAGTCGAGTCTGTACAGCTCATACCAATTACACTATATATTGGCACATACTGATCATGAAAAAAGAAGGCACAGTCATGTAACGCCATCACTCAAAGATCTCCACTAATTATCCACCAGATCTTGCTACCAGTGTAAAATTGCAAACCTTGCATATAATGTAATACTATCACTCAAAAAAACTCCACTGGTTACCAATCAAATCTGGCTGCCAGTGTAAAATTACACAAGCCTTGCATATTGCCATTCTGATGGATTTTTACTGCCGTGTCTGTCAGATCTCCTGTGCACATATCAAACCAAATATCAAGCATGTTGCAATCCTCAAGACAAAAACTTCTGATGGTGCCAAAGCGCAGTCTTAAATCAGCTGGGTAGCTTGCTTTCAGTTTCGTGACGCCATCTCTTTGGAACTTCCTACCCGCTGATCTAAGAGACATAACCATCCTTTCGCACTTCAGGTCATAGTTACAGAGTTATCTGTTCACCCAGTCTTTCCACAGCTAATAATGTCATAATTGTTTCTCCATCATTGTGCGCTTTCACTTCTACCTGTTCATCCCGTGGTTTCGTATAATCATTTATGAATGTGTACGTTTATGACCCAAGATACATGTCTGTATATGTATGGTTAGACATCACGATATATTCACTTGATCTTATTTATCAACATGGGAATCCTTATGTGTGTGATATATTTGTGCTTCTGGGTGTTAACGCACTCTCTGTGTCGTGGAAAATGTGTGATGCATGGTGAATATATATGAGTTTGGAGAATTGCACTACATAAGAATAATTCATTGATATTGTCATAATTATTATTTATTATTCTATTATTGTTGTTGTTGATGTTGATTTTGTTGTTGTTACCATCATCATTACCATCGTCATCATTATTATTGTTGTTGTTGTTGTTTTTGTCTTCTTCTTCTTATTATTATTATTAGTAGTAGTAGTAGTATTAGTAGTAGTAGTAGTAGTATTTTTATCATTATCATTATCATTAATCTTTGCTATTATCATTACTATTGTTATCATTGTTATTATTATTATTATTACTATTATTATTATCATCATTATTATTATCATCGTTATTGTTATTATTATTATTTATTATTATTTTGTTGTTGTTGTTGTTGTTGTTGCTATCATCATCATCATCATTGTCTCAATATTTTGTTTTCGTCTCGTATAATGATATATCATCATCATCATCATCAGGTGCCCTGCCGCATGGCGTTGGCGACCATGGACTTCCAACCATCTCTATCTCTCGTTGCCCCCAGCATCTCCCCCACCCTCTTTATCCCCAGCCACTCTGCAAGTCCGTCCAGCATTCTCACCCTGGGTCTACCCGGTGCTCTCTTTCCCTCCAGCTTTCCCGTTGTGACCAGGTGCTCCAAATCCCCCCTTCCTCATAAAATGGCCTATAAATGTTGCTTGTCTTTTCCTAATCTTCCTTATGAGTGATCTACTTGTGTCTGCCTCCATCAAGACTGTCTCGTTTGTTTTCTTTGCTGTCCATGGTACTCTCAACATTCTTCTGAGAAACCACATCTCCGCTGCCTCAATCCTGCTCTGGCTTTGCTTGCTGACTGTCCACGCCTCGCATCCGTACAACAGTATTGGTTCTATATAACATTCAAGAACTCTCTTTCTGATGTTAATTGATAGGCATTTGTTGGTAAGAATGTTTGTCATCTTCTTGAATGCTGTTTTGGCTTGGCCGATTCTGCCAGCTATTTCCGATGTGCATCTGCCGTCTGATGAAATGACCGTTCCCAGGTATTTGAACTTATTAACCTGTGTCAAGGTTGTGCCATTTGCTGTTATTTTGCAGGAGGGGATTTCATGTTTTTTACTGATCACCATGACTTCAGTCTTCCTGCTGTTTAGTTCCAACCCCTTACCTTTGCTTTCTGTTTCTAGTATATTCACAAGGTTTTGTAGGTTCCTTTCATTTTCTGCAATTAGCACGGTGTCATCTGCGTACCGAATGTTGTTTATCATTTTCCCTCCAACCTTTAATCCAGGGTCTTCTTCTAGGTTTCTCATGATGTTTTCGCTATATAGTGAAAACAGATCTGGTGACAAAACACAACCGTGTCTGACTCCTCTTTTGATGTTTTGAAAAGAGCTTATATTGTTTTCTATTCTCATTGCAGCTGTTTGTTCCCAGTACATATTCCTGATTATTCGTAGATCTTTTCCATCGACATTGAGTCTCTCCAGTTGGTTGATCAATTCTTCATGTCGTACCCGATCGAAAGCCTTGGTATATTCAAAAAAGCATAAACACAAATCCTTATTCATCTCAACTGACCTCTCTATGATAGTTCTTAGGATGTATGTTAATAGTTCCTTTCCCCTCCACAAATCCACACTGTTCTTCTGCTATTTCTCTTTTGATTCTATTCCTTGTCCTCATCATGATTATTCTTAACAGGATTTTTGTTACATGACTCATCAAACTGATTGTGCGATGGAGTTCGCATTCTATAGCCCCTGTCTTCTTTGGAAGTGCAATGAAAATTGATTTTGACATATCTTTGGGGATTTTTCCAGTGTCATAAATTTCATTTAGGAGGACTGTTATTTTTTCTATGCCAAATTCCTCCAGGGCTTCAATCATCTCTGTAGTAATGTTGTCTGGTCCTGGGGCTTTTCCTGGTTTCATCTTTTTCAGTGCTGCTCTGACTTCATCTTTCATTATGGGTGGTCCTTCAAAGTTCTTTTTTATAATGTGTTCTTCGTTTCTGTCATCCTCAAAAAGGCCTTTAATGTACTCTCCCCATCTGTCTAATACCTTGTCTTTTTCCATGATAAGCGTGCCATCTTTTGATTTTAAGCAACCAGTTGATGTGCATGTATTTTTCCTGTGAACAATTTCTTCAGTTCGTCTATACATACCCTGAGGATCCATTTTGTGTCGTTCTTCTATCTCTTTGCATTTTGTGTTCAGCCAAGCTTCCTTAGCTTCATTGCACCTATACCTGATTTCTTTGTTTATCTTCCTGTATATCTCCTCGTTTCTCTTTGCCTTCCTCCTTTTCTCCTTCAGGCCCAAAATTTCATTAGACATCCAGCTCTTTTTTGCTTTTCTATTTGCCTTAGGGATTTCCTCACAAGCTTCATTTATAGAACTTCTCAACTTTGTCCATTGTTCCTCACTGTCACCAACGTCTTCCAGAGGACTGAATTTGTTTTGAACATGTATATTAAATTTTTGACGTATCATTTCATCTGTCTTCAAGAGTCCAAGGTTTAGTTTGATGTTGCTTTTGGTCTGTTTCCTTTTCCTCAATTTCAGCCTAAACCTTCCCACTACCGGATTGTGGTCACTGTTGCAGTCTGCGCCTGGTAGTGTTTTTGCTGACAGTAAAGAATTTCTAAATCTTTTGTTGATCAGGATGTAGTCAATTTGATTTTTGGTATTATCTCCTGGACTCATCCAAGTCCATTTTCTTCTGTTAGGCTGCTCAAACCAGGTGTTTCCTACTATGAACTCATTCATCTGTGCCCATTCTACAAGCTTCCCCCCTCTTTCGTTTTGTGTACCAAGGCCATGAGGTCCAACTATATCCTCCACCCTATCCTGTCCCACTTTAGCATTAAAATCTCCCATTATGACTGTAACTTCCTGTGATTTACATTGGACCTTGGCTATCTCTAAAACTTCGTAGAAGTTGTCGATGTCTTCCTGTGTACTTGCAGATGTTGGTGCATACATCTGTATGATGTTGATATCAAAAGGTTTCCCAGTAAAACTCTGTCGGACACTGCCCAGTATCCTTTAACTGCTTTTGATTTGTCTTTGTCCATTATGATGCCTACTCCTCTTTCATGTGAATTACCACCAGAGTATATCACTGTATATTCTCCTGTGTTAATGATATAATGAGTCGAAATTTCGTAGTTCACAAACACTAACGACAGTTCATGGTTTATGGTTGTGTGCTTGTTTTGGTCTCTAGGTCAAAAGCCCCGCTGACTTCAGCAACTTTGACAGCTACCCTCTCGACATGGATGTCCCTCCAGACGAGATGTCGGGCTGGGATGTGGACTTCTAATCTCCTCACCTCCTACTGCTCCCCCAGTGGACTTCTAATCTCCTCACCTCCTACTGCTCCCCCAGTCTGCCCCACCAGTCAGACAGGCAGCCTCCCAGCCATCTTGCCAAGCAGTCTCTTTGCCACTGACAGGTCGCCTGCCTGTTCATGTCCTGACGGCTGTGCATGGAGATGATGGGTTGTGTGGATGGCGTCTGGTTGCTGCTGCTGTCAGGTTTTTTCCCCCCGCCTTTTGCTCAACTCAACATTTTGCAATATTCTTCGCGTGTGTTTTTTTTTTCTCCCCCGCCCCTGTGAACGTGACTGGGATCCTGCGTAGTATCAGCTGTGATGTTGTGAAAGTGTCTTTGGTATGGACATCTCCTCTCTCCAAGACGCCGGAATGGGACATGGAATCGGATGAATCCTCTGCTGTTGTATTTTGGTTGTCTATGCTTGGGGATGGATTAATGGTGTATGGGACCCGTGTTGTGTGTAAGTAGTGAGTGTGAGCGTGTGTGTGTGTGTGTGTGTGTGTGTGTGTATGTGTGTGTGTGTGTGTGCGCGCGCGCGCATGTGTGCACTAGCAGTGTCAGTTATCTGTGGTGCAATGGGCTGCTTGCTACTGAAATCTAGATGTTGTCCTGAACAATGGTGCAGCATCCAAGACGAAATCAGATGTTATTCACGTGAAAGGACTCAACAATGAACTGTTCCGATATCTGTCTGTTGATATCTTCAGTCAACTTGTTTCTGACTCATTATTCTGTTGAATAGTCAAAAAAGAGTGTTTGGTGAAAAAAACAAAACCAGCTGGGCATCTGAAGAATCAAAGCCGGTACATTTCCTGTATTCAGTTCCAGACTTCAGAACACTCACATGCCAAAGTGTCATCTCTCTTCTTTTGTGTGAAACAAGTAACTGTTGGATCTGTAGAAGAGGATTTGTCATTCAGCTGATGCAGCAGCGGATAAAAAAAAAAAAACAAAAAAAAAACAGGAAGACTTTCTGAGGAGATAGTCACTTTATATGTGTGTGTGTGTGTGTGTGTGTGTGTGTGTGTGTGTGTGTGTGTGTGTGTGTGTGTGTGTGTATGTGTGTGTTTGTGTGTGTGTGTTGTGTGTGTGTGTGTGTGTGTGTGTGTGTTAGGCATGGAACCTGTGTAAAGATGTCTGATCTGTAGTCGGTGGCAGCTTATTGATGAACAGATAAAATGACCACAGGACACTGGCCTCCAGCCAGCTGCAAATTCCGGATAAATTGGCAACTGCAGAGCGAAATTTGAGCCAGCTCTCGATACATTTGTGTGGTGTGTGTGTGTGTGTGTGGTGTGTGTGTGTGTGTGTGTGTGTGTGTGTGTGTGTGTGTGTGTGTGGTGTGTGTTGTGTTGTGTGTGTGTGTGTTGTGGTGTGTGTGTGTGTGTGTGTGTGTGTGTGTTGTGTTGTGTTGTGTTGTGTGGTGTGTGTTGTGTTGTGTGTGTGTGTTGTGTTGTGTTGTGTGTGTGTGTGTGTGTGTGTGTGTGTGTGTGTGTGTGTGTGTGTGTGTGTGTGTTGTGTGTGTGTGGTGTGTTTGTATGATTTCTTTGCGCCTGCGTCCGTATGTTTTCTGTACGTGTGTGCCTTTGTTTGCGTGAATGTGCGTGTGTGTGTTTGCGTGTATATTTGTGTTTGTGTTTGCGTGTGTATGTGTTATTAGTGTGCGTCCGCGTGTGTCTGCATGTAGATGTATTTGTGAGCACGCCTGCACACACACATATATGTATTTGTACGTATTGATTTATCTGTGTTTGTTTGAGAGCACAAGCCCATCTCTTGATGAACAAGCATGCATGTGCCAACCCCTCCCCTCCCCTCCCCTCCCCTCCCCTCCAACCATTCTGCAAGCTCATTTCTAATGGATTGGTCATTGTGATGGAATCCCCAGAACGGATAAATAGAATCGTCTGTGCTCAAATGGAGATCTGATAATCCTTCACATTGTACAGTTTATCATTGATATCCTCAGGACGGGCACTGGCTCAAAGATGAACACGAAAAACGACCACAGAAACGCAGTTGTGATTAGCATGTGAATCATTGGTCGTGACTGTGGCTTTTTGCACTCTTATTGTTGGTCGTTTTTTTTGTTTGTTTTTTTTCCCCTGTGGTCATTTTGTCTGATGGTCAGTGACACTTGGTAATCAAATACCCAACGGTTATTGCATGTGACCTCACCTGTTCCAGTTGGAAAGACTCTCAAGAGAATTTTTTTACTAGTAATGGTTGTTTGTTTGTTTGTATGTTTGTTTGTTTGTTGTTTGTTTGTTTGTTTCCTGGGTAGAGGGAGTGGGGTGGGTGGGGGATGCCCTGAGCAAAGGATTTCTTACAGATATGCGAAATGCACAATGGGTTATTTTTGTATATTTCCATCCGTTATTTATTTTTTATTTTTTTTATTTTGTTTGTTTTGTTGCTATTTATCAGTTCATATATACGTATATACATATATATATATATATATACCGTGTTGTCTGAAGGTCATTTATGAATAGACACTTAAATGAAATAACAAACACTTGTACATGTACTTGCGCTAGAACACATGGTGCGCGTGCATGCACACACACACACACACACACACACACACAACACACACACACACACACACACACACACACACACACACACACACACACACACACACATTATCTGGAGAATGGATTGAACTGTTTCACAAACTACCAACAACAACAAAATCTAAAAATGTTGTAAATGAAAGTAACATGCCACAAGCATGTGAAATAGCCAGCATAAAAGATCAGTGTTGTTTTATCAAACCCACCTTGAACCAGACAAATGCGCATCATTGGATAGTTGTCTTTCGTCTTTGCTTCCACCCGGCTACCAAGAGAAATTGTTTTGGAAAAATGTTATTAGGTGTGTTATAGTAAAAGCGAATTAAAAGGAAAGAAGACTAGGATGGTGAGCTTACAGTTCACTAAAGTTGTTATATATAAAAAATAAAATTGATAACCTTTACATGCAGGTTGGAAGAACACACCAGTCACAACTAACACTTTTGACACATCTTAAGACTGCACATTCCACATAAAATGAAATACCATCCGAGGTAAATAAATCGGTTGGAGAATGTGCATAATGATTGTTGTGAGTTAAACAAATTGTGGGGAAAAAAAGGGAGAAAGGAACAGCTTACTATAGCCTACTTTTTATTTCTTTCCTGTCCACTTGTACCAGGAGATGGAGTGGAGAGAGAAAGCTATCGGACTGCATGCAGCCAGACGGGAAGCCTGACACAGTGTCAGTCCATAGATGTGGAGTATGTCTATAACTCCGGTCATAGATGTGGAGTATGTCTATAACTCCGTCATAGATGTGGATATGTCTATAACTCCGGTCATAGATGTGGAGTATGTCTATAACTCCGGTCATAGATGTGGAGTATGTCTATAACTCCAGGTCATAGATGTGGTATGCTATAACTCCGGTCATAGATGTGGAGTATGTCTATAACTCCGGTCATAGATGTGGAGTATGTCTATAACTCCGGTCATAGATGTGGAGTATGTCTATACTCCGGTCATAGATGAGGAGTATGTCTATACTCCGGTCATAGATGTGGAGTATGTCTATAACTCCGGTCATAGATGTGGAGTATGTCTATAACTCCGGTCATAGATGTGGAGTATGTCTATAACTCCGGTCATAGATGTGGGTATGTCTATACTCCGGTCATAGATGTGGAGTATGTCTATAACTCCGGTCATAGATGTGGAGTATGTCTATAACTCCGGTCATAGATCGGAGTATGTCTATAACTCGGTCATAGATGTGGAGTATGTCTATAACTCCGGTCATAGATGTGGAGTATGTCTATAACTCCGGTCATAGATGTGGAGTATGTCTATACTCGGTCATAGATGTAGGAGTATGTCTTAAACTCCGGTCATTAGATGTGGAGTATGTCTATAACTCCGGTCATAGATGAGGAGTATGTCTAAACTCATGCATCCAGTGTTGTGTTGATGTAGTGTCAGGTCATAGATGTGGAGTTGTGTCTATAACTCCGGTCATAGATGTGGAGTATTCTATCACTCCATGCATCCAGTGTTGTGTCTGATGTAGTGTCAGGTCATAGATGTGGAGTATGTCTATAACTCCGGTCATAGATGTGGAGTATGTCTACTACTCCATGCGTCCGGTGTTGCTGTAGTGGTTATTCTCTTGTCTCTGAAGTCCAAACATCCTGGTTAGGTAGCTTAACCACGAAATCCGCTGCTGTGTGCTGTGATGGTTGACAGGTGGTGTATCAACCGAAAATAACTTCATCTATAACATAGATTACCAAATGGAAAATTGAAACTATGCATAATAATTGTTGTGATTATTTTCACTTTTTTTTTTAACCATACTATAGAATTGAAAGAGGAAAGAAATAACAAAATGATCGACAAAAATATTTTCTCTTTTTTTTTTTCCTTGGGAGGAGGAGGGTGGAGGTGGGGTATTTTTTCTACAGTCCTCAAAATTCCATGCCGGCACTTCATGAATGGTGAATAGAGTGCAAGACTTGTCTAGAGCAGACGTGATGGAAATATCGAAAACTCATCAAAGACGCAACCAGCCTTATTTTTTCAGATGATGATGAACAAACAGTATCTGTTTTTCTTGTCAGTATTGCGCAGAATTTGTTTAATGATATTGAATATACTGAGAGCATTATTGAATGTCAAAATATAAGAAGCTTATGTACATTCTATCTTTTTTTTTGGACTGTGTGTTCTTTTGTTGTGTGTGTGTGTGTGTGTGTGTGTGTGTGTGTGTGTGTGTGTGTACGCCGCGCGCGCGCGCGCGCGTGCACTCATGCCATTGGTCATCGTTGAAAATAAGTTTCTTCACAAATTTAGGAAGCTATAAGTTACAAACATGCCTTTGAACAATGAAACGCAAAACTTAAACCATACGCAAGCAGTATTTAAAGCCTTATCACCTTGTGGCTGAATACGTATGGCTTCGTGTTTATATACAAGCTCGTTCAGACTAAAATCTACTGACAGTCAAGAAATCATCACTTGTACAAGTTGTAGATAAATGTTGGTCGCAGTCATGTAGAAAATATTACAAGGCATCTTTTGCTGCACGTGCGTTTCATTTCTCCCTCCCTCCCTCTCTCCGTCTCTCTCTCTCTCTCTCTCTCTCTCTCTCTCTCTCTCTCTCTCTCTCACCCACCCACCCACACACACACACACACACACACACACAATCGCACGAGGATAAAAATCGATCGAAAAACCGAGGCAAGGGAGATAATTCCCCATCCTTTAATTGTGAGCAATTTACATTAGTGGTTGTTTCCCTTCGAT
>CM060306.1:108910686-108928186 GCA_030674185.1 Monoplex corrugatus | reverse complement strand
AATCTTTACCCTGCCTATTTGATTATTAACGTTTGTATATATATACTAGAAAGTTTGCATATATGTTGACCTGAGAAATGAACAAAAAATCTCTAGTCTTTACCCACAAGGAAGTGCTCCAAGCAGAGCTGATCCTAGACTTTGCAACTGCATCAGACTTAGTTCCCGTCCCATATTCTATGCCACTTCCATGGTCACAGAATCTTGGACAACTTGTATAATGCTATGATGATGATAATGATGCCAGTGTGGACGATAATCATGATACTGTGGTGTTCTATCGAGGACTGAGACTGTGTGACAGGGTTGTACTCTAATGCATTCTCTCGTAATATATCTTGGCATCAACTAGGCCCTGCAGGTATGGGTCTTAAAAACAAATTAGCAACATCCTCAATGAGGCATCCATGAAGTGGATGAGACTTGCTTGAATGGTTCCAGTCTTCCCAATGAGCCCACACCACACTCAACTCTGGGTAGGTGCCAGTTGGTGCAAAATAAATCCAAATCCATGATGATTATGACAAGATTAATGGGGATTCCACCCCACAACCTTCCACTTAGTATTCCGTTGTGCAACCAGTCGCCGTGGTGTAGTGGTTAATGCAACGGACTACCGACTGGAAGCTTGTGGGTTCAAATCCCCATTTGTCCCTTCAATAATCATTGTGCAATTTTTGGGTTCTAACCGGCTCCTACCCAGAGTTGAGCATGCTATGGGCTCATCGAGAAGACTGGGACAACACAGTCGAGTCTCATCCATTTCACAGATGTGTCATTGAGGTGTTGCTCAAATCTTCTGACCAGCACCGCGGGTGTATTTATTTCTCGGGCCTGGTTGACTCGCCAGGATATAATAATGATTGTCAGCATAGAGTACAGCCCTGTCACGCAGTCTCAATCCTAGATGGAACTCCATAGCATCATGATTATCATCCTCATCGACATCATCATCATCGCATTGTAAAACAAAAAAACAAAAAAAAAACTGTGCCAGCTTCTGTGGCCATTAATGTGGCCTAGAAAATGGGACGGAAAAAAGCATTTTGTTACGCTAATCACTTGACCACAGTAACGTTTTGTTTCTTAACCTCTCCTCAGACGGTCAGGAGGGGGAAAATGAAGTGACGTTCTCTGTGGGCCTGACCCACCATCAGACGGTTGCTCCCGGGCAGAAGGTTGTGTTTGACCACGTCTTCACCAACCAGGGCAATGGCTTGGACACCAGCACCGGCGTTTTTACCTGTCCCCAGGTAAGTAAGAGTTTGTGTTGGTTCTTAGAGAAGAGAAAACGGAAGTACTTACTCGATGGCACAACAGGCCGGGCTCTCATGCCATGACGAAAGGACCTTACCCTCAGTAGGCATGGGTATATGTTTGTACAGATGGATCAAAGGCCATTGCTGTGACCAATGGAGGAGCTATGTCCTCATCGATTTTCCAGGGGCTCCAACCACAACTGTCAGTGTTCCTATTGGTAAACACTGCACCAATGACCGAGTAGAGACAGAAGCATTCGTGCAAGCAGTCTTCGTGATTCAGAGTACATATGGACATATAGAAAAAAGATGGGAATGTAAAAAAGAAAAGGAAAAATGTGAGTGTGTATATATGTGTGGGGTGTGTGTGTGTGTGTGTGTGTGTGTGTGTGTTGTGATGTGTGTGTGTGTTGGTTGTGTGGTGTTGTGTGTGTGTGTGTGTCGTGTGTGTTGTGTGTGTGTGTGTGTGTGTGTGTGTGTGTGTTGTGGTGTGTTTGTGTGTGTGTGTGGGGTGTGTGTGTGTGTGTGTGGTGTGTTGTGTTGTGTGTGTGTGTGTGTTGTGTGTGTGTGTGTTGTGTGTGTGTGTGTATTGTGTGTGTTGTGTGTGTGTGTGTATTGTGTGTGTGTGTTTGTTTTGTGTGTGGTTGTGTGTGTGTGTGTGTGTTGTGTGTGTGTGTGTGTGTGTGTGGTGTGTGTGTGTGTATGTGGTGTTGTGTTGTGTATTGTGTGTGTGTGTTGTGTGTGTGTGTGTGTGTGTGTGTGTGTGTGTGTGTGTGTGTGTGTGTAGGTGTGTATGTGGGTGTTTGTGTTGTGTACATATGCGTATGTGTGTGTGTTGTGTGTGTGTGTGTGTGTGTGTGTGTTGGTGTGTGTGGGTGTTTGTGTTGTGTGTATGTATGTGTGTGATTGTTGTGTGTGTGTTGTGTGTGTGTGTGTGTGTGTGTGTGTATGTGTGTAGTGTGTTGTGTGTGTTCTGTGTGTGTGTCTGTGTGTTTGTCTGTGTGTGTGTGTGTTGTGTATATATGTTATATGCGTATGTGTATGTTTCATTGCACCATCTGTTTGTAACTGACTGCTGGCTGATCTGAGCGATCTGCCCACCCTTTCTCACTGTAGATATTTATATAATTCTTTCTCTACCAGTGTGTACTGTCTCACTTCAAACAACTGTTACGTGATATTGTGTAAACACCCATGTATGCATATGTCTGTAACAGTAGGTATGCATTACATTCTGTGTCTTTTACGTGCGTAATGCACAGCGAATCCATGTTAGTCTGGAGACTAACGCTGTATACAAATGACATTATTATTACTGTTGTTATTGTTGTTATTATTATTACTATTAACAGTAGTAGTAATCATAGTAGCAGAAGTATCTGTGATACTGACACTAACATTTACACTGGCACTGGCACTGACACACTGACATTGACATTAACACTGACTCTGACATTTACGCTGACACTGGCACTGACACTGACACTGATTTTATCAAGATTTTGCGCTATATAAATATTGTAATTATTATTATTATAGCAGTGGTAGTCTATTTCTCCCTGTTTCATCACGTAGAAATCCCCTCATGTAAAATAACTGCAAATAGTACAACACTGAGACAAGCTGATAAGTTTAATTTAAACATCTGGGAAAAGTCATTTCAAATGTCAGTGTCAATGTCAATGTCAGTGTCAGTGTCAGTATCAGTGTCAGTGTCAGTGCCAGTGTAAATGTCAGAGTCAGTGTTAATGTCAATGTCAGTGTGTCAGTGCCAGTGCCAGTGTAAAATGTTAGTGTCAGTATCAATGTCAGTGTCAGTGACAGTGTCCGTGCCACTGCCAGTGACAGTGTGTCAGTGCTAGTGTCAGTACCAGTGTCCGTGCCAGTGTCAGTGTTTCAGTGCCAGTGTCAGTGTCAATGTCAGTGCTGGTGTCAGTGTCAGTGCCAGTATCAATGTCAGAGTCAGTGCCAGTGTCAATATCAGTACCAGTGTCAGTGTCTTATGTTTTTAGGCTGGTGTCTACGTCTTCCAACTCCACTCACTGGCACGGAACAGCTCTGAGATGTGGCTGGAACTGTTTCATAACTCTGATTACGTCTTTTCTATCTACGGGCATACTGACAACGACTTTTCTGCTGCTGGTGAGATTACTTTCTTTCTGGAGAGAGAGAGGGGGAGAGACAGACAGACAGACAGACAGCAGACAGACAGACAGACAGACAGACAGAAACGGAAAGTGACAGACAGACAGATAGACAAAGGAAGAAATAGAGAGAGGGGGGAGAGACAGACAGACAGACAAACAAACAAATGGACAGCGAGAGAGACAGAGAGAGACAGATAGATAGATAGACAGTCAGACAGACAGACAGACAGAGAGAGAGAGAGAGATGAAACTTGATTCTTGAAAACACTTTATTCCTCAGGAATAATAACAGCGGGTCCTATTGGGACTGTCTTACAACCAGCCTTTAGTATTCTGCTTGTAAACAAAAGTGTATATAAGCATATAAGCAACAGCCTGTCTTCCATATTACACTGCCCAGGCTTACATCCGTCCATTCATCCACAAACACTCTGCACCTACGACCTGGAGAGGACACTCCAGCCTCGCTACTAACACTAGTGTCGGCACAACACGGGAAGCAACAGATACCGGTGATAAGTCATTGCTCAACTGGCGTAGAGCTGACGCCAGGGGTTGCTTTTGACGGTGGGAGAGACCTTCGTGTCTTACTGGACAGCTACCGCCCGACTAAGCTGGGCAGCCCCCAGCCAGTTAGGTGCTGTCCCGCCACGACCTGCCTTCTTCATTGGGTGCATGAAGATTAGGAGAAAATCTGACAAGCAGGTCGTTAATTACCGCACCAAACAAAAAGAAAAATTCAAATTCAAGAAACGGATCAGGAAAAGGATCAGCAGTGAAACTGGGCTGTTGGAATGTCCGAACAATGATGCCTGGGCTCTCCCAAGATCTGCAAGACATCAGCGACGCCAGAAAAACCGCCGTCATAAACAGCGAACTAAAGAGGCTCAATGTGGACATTGCCACTCTGCAGGAAACACGGCTGGCTGACTCAGGAACACTAAAGGAAAGGGACTACACCTTCTTCTGGCAAGGAAAGAGTTCTGATGCCCCAAGAGAGCACGGAGTAGGCTTTGCAGTAAGGAACAGCCTGTTGAACATGATTGAACCAGGCAGCGGCGGTTCAGAACGACTCTTGACTCTCCGCCTCAACACCACCGAAGGCTATGTCACTCTCATCAGCGTTTATGCCCCAACTCTGTCCGCCTCTCCAGACGCCAAGGATGAGTTCTACGAAAATCTTGCATCAACCGTAAGGAACATCCCCAGGACAGAACAACTTGTTCTCCTGGGCGACTTCAACGCCAGAGTGGGTGCAGACAATGACTCATGGCCCTTCTGCCTCGGTTCCTTTGGAGTGGGGAAAATGAATGAGAATGGACAGCGACTGCTTGAGTTTTGCGCCTGCCATGAACTGTGCATCGCCTACTCCTTCTTCAAGACGAAGCCTCAGCACAAAGTCTCCTGGAGGCATCCCCGCTCAAAACATTGGCACCAACTGGATTTGATCCTAGTAAGACGTGCCGCTATCAAAAACGTTCTCCACACTCGCTCTTATCACAGCGCAGACTGCGACACAGACCACTCTCTGGTATGTTGCAAGATCAGGCTACAACCAAAGAATTCCACTCTCAAAGAAACAAGGGAACCCTCGCATTGACGTCAGCAAGATGTCTCAGCCAGATCTTGTAGAACAGTTCGCAGAGGCCTTTCAGAGAGAATACGATGCATTGCAGCCCAGAGACTCTGCCACTGAGAGATGGGAAACGCTACGAGACACCATGCACCGCATTGCTATGGCCACCTTTGGGAAGAAAACTGTGAAGTCCCACGACTGGTTTGAGGCCAAATCATCAGAGATGACTCCCACTGTTGAGGCCAAGCGTGCCGCACTCACCAAGTATAAGCGGTCACCCAGTGAGAAGAACCTGCAAATCCTCAGGGCTGCCAGAAGTAAGGTTCAGCTTAACGCCAGGCGCTGCGCAAACGAGTACTGGACAGAGCTCAGCGAAGAGATACAGAGTGCTGCTGAAAGAGGCAACATCCGAGGAATGTATGATGGCATCAAGAAGGCACTGGGACCAACACAGAGCAAGATCGCCCCCCTCAAATCCTCCACTGGGGAAGTAATCAGCAATCCTAGCCAACAGATGGAAAGATGGGCGGAACACTCGTCCGACCTCTACTCCACACAGAACATGGTGTCCCCCTTAGCCCTCGATGCCATCAAGTGCAAGCCGGTAATGGAAGAACTTGACGCAGAGCCAACTGCGGACGAACTCAGCAAGGCCATTGATAGCCTGGCATCAGGGAAGGCACCTGGCAACGACGGAATTCCCCCAGACCTCATCAAGCACTGCAAGACTTCTCTTCTGCACCCTTTGCACGCAGTTCTCTGTCAGTGTTGGAATGAGGGAGCTGTACCACAGGACATGAGGGACGTCAAGATCGTCACCCTGTACAAAAACAAGGGCGAAAGGAGCGACTGCAACAACTACAGAGGTATCTCGCTCCTCAGCATTGTTGGCAAAGTCTATGCTCGGGTCCTCCTAATCCGCCTGCAGAAACTGGCTGAACGCGTCTACCCGGAATCACAGTGTGGTTTTCGAGCAGAGAGATCCACGGTAGACATGGTCTTCTCCCTTCGCCAAATCCAGGAGAAGTGCAGAGAGCAGCGGATGCCCCTGTATGTGGCATTCATTGACCTCACCAAGGCCTTTGACCTAGTCAGCAGAGATGGCCTGTTTCAGGGCTCTCCGAAAAATCGGCTGCCCCCCCCAAACTGCACAGCTTAATTGAGTCCTTCCACTCAAACATGAAAGGGATGGTGCAGTTCAACGGAAACCTCTCCAAGCCCTTCGACGTACGCAGCGGTGTGAAACAAGACTGCGTCCTGGCCCAAGCCCTCTTTGGTATCTTCTTCGCTCTCCTCCTGAGGCGTGCGTTCAGCACAGCGCAAGAAGGGATCCACCTGCGGACCAGATCAGATGGCAGCCTCTTCAACCTCGCCCGCCCTCAGAGCAAGGACAAAGGTCCGTGAAGCCCTCATCAGAGACATGCTATTTGCCGACGATGCCGCAGTTGTGACCCATACTCAGCGGGACTTGCAGTCACTAATGGACCGCTTCTCCCAGGCCTGCAAAGATTTTGGTCTGACCATCAGTCTTAAGAAGACAAACGTCCTGGGCCAAGACACGCCATCTCCACCAGCCATCACCATTGATGACTACGAGCTTGAAGCCATCCATCAATTCACATATCTTGGGTCCACCATCACCGATAACCTCTCCCTTGACACAGAGGTCGACAAGAGGATCGGGAAGGCAGCCACAACACTAGCCCGCCTCACACAAAGGGTGTGGACAAATCCCAAGCTGACCACAAAGACAAAGATGGCTGTATACAACGCCTGTGTCCTCAGCACCTTGCTGTATGGCAGCGAGGCGTGGACCACGCATGCTCATCAGGAGAAAAGGCTCAATACCTTCCACCTGAGAAGCCTACGGCGCATACTTGGCATTTCCTGGCAAGACAAGGTGACCAACACCGAAATCCTAACCTGCGCATACCATGCTGAGACAGCGTCGGCTGCGCTGGTTGGGCCACGTTCGCCGCATGGAAGATGGTCGCATCCCAAAAGACATCCTTTATGGTGAGCTTGCCACAGGGCAGAGAAACATTGGCCGCCCACAGCTGAGATACAAAGACGTTTGCAAGCGTGACATGAAGGCGCTTGAGATCAACACTGAGTCCTGGGAGGACCTCGCAGACGACCGCAACAGCTGGAGAACTACTCTCAAGAAACAGCTGCGGATTGGTGAGGAAACAAACTGTCAGCTGCTGCAGCAGAAAAGCGAGTTCGCAGAAAAGGGATGACAGCCAACAGACCAGCATCAGCATACACATGCGACCGCTGCGACAGAGACTGCCTCTCTCGCATTGGTCTGTACAGTCACAGGCGACGCTGCTTGGACCAAGCAGACAGCCCATCTAGACATTAGAACGGATGTACTTTGTCCATGGTCAGTCATGACCGAAGGAGGCCTACTACTATTATATAAGCATACAAATATGGATGCGAACTGTATTGATAATAACTAAGAGAGAGAGAGACTGAAGACTCCAGATTCAAAGCACTTTAATGAATAAGGCCAACAGACCCCATCGCAATGCCAGAGAAAGATTGGAGAGGGGAAGGGCATGAAAAATAAATCGTCGTTTTGAGATATTACATCAAGATAATAACCGGTCCTGTTAACGAAAACACACACGCATAAAACAAGCACGCACAGACATACGCGCGCGCGCAGACACACCACACACACACACACACACACACACACACACACACACACACACACACACACATACGCACACACACACATACACACACACACATACACACACGCACACACACACACATCACACACACACGCGCACACACCACACACACACACACACACACACACACACACAATAAATAAATATAAATATATATATATATATATATATATATATATATATATATATATATATATATTATGTATATACATATATATTCAGGCACGTATAATGAACGTGCAGGGATTCCACTGAAATACGCAGAAATGCTGTTGTTTGTATCATATATACTTAAACAAGAATAATTATATCAACGCACATCCAAATGAAAATCATCGAATGTTTATGTATCGCACGTGTACGATATTGTAGTTTTGTATTCTCATATAATGCTGGCATCATTGATTTATTGCTGACTTATGTTCTTATACGCGCAAAAATGCTGAGGAGTTTGCTTCCAAGGATATAGCGACGCTTCTTCTTTTCTTCTTCTAGTTCTTCTTTTTTCTTCTTTATTTTCTGTCTTCATCTTCTTCTTCTTTTTCTTGTTCTTGTTTTTGTTCTTGTTCTTGTTCTTGTTCTTGTTCTTGATCTTGTTCTTGTTCTTGTTCTTGTTCTTGTTCTTGTTCTTGTTCTTGTTCTTCTTCTTCTTCTTGTTCTTCTTCTTCTTCTTGTTCTTCTTCTTCTTGTTCCTCCTCTTCTTCTGCTGCTTTTTCTCTTCTTCTTCTTCTCGTCTTCTTCTTCTTCTTTTCTTCTTCTTCTTCTCTTCTTCTTCTCTCTTCTTCTTCTTCTTCTTCTCTTCTTCTTCTTCTTCTTCTCTTTCTCTCTTCTTCTTCTTCTCTTCTTTCTTCTTCTTCTTCTTCTCTTCTTCTTCTTCTTCTTCTTCTTCTTCTCTTCTTCTTTCTCTTCTTCTTCTTCTCTTCTTCTTCTTCTTCTTCTTCTTCTTCTTCTTCTTCTCTCTTCTTCTTCTTCTTCTTCTTCTTCTTCTTCTTCTTCTTCTTTTCTTCTTCTTTTCTCTTCTTCTCTTCTCTTCTCATTCTTCTTCTTCTTCTTTTTTTCTTTTCTTCTTCTTCATCTCATGACAGTCAGTCAGTCTGTCTGTCCGTCTGTCTGTCTGTCTGTCTGTCTCTTTCTACTTTTCTCTCTCTCTCTCTCTCTCTCTCTCTCTCTCTTCTCTTCACTCCTTAGAGTTTGCGTATTTGTTTCTTTGTTATTTTTATGTATGCTTTACAAAAAGGCCAGTTAGCTGAAAATTTGCCCTGTCTTATTCTGTGCCTATGTCTGCGTTATCGTTCTATTCATGTGTTTCTGTTGTTGTTTTTAACATACACACGTTCCCACAGGTAACTCCGTGGTGCTGACCCTGGCCAAAGGTGACCTAGTATATGTGGCCAGCGTGACAGACTATGCGGCAGTGAGTTGTACGGGACTCCCACCACGATCTAGTCACCTTCTCTGCTACCTCATCTCTGTCTTCCAGATTCACTGGAACTGGACGATAATGTGGCTGCCTATGTTACTACCCTGTCGTATTGTTGACGAAAACTGCACTGAGCTGGTGTTTTGGTGGCTAGCTGTCAGTTGATAGTGGGATTAGTGTTAGAGGATTATTCTTCTTACTGTTAAGTTCCTCTGTGTGTTCTTTGGATTTCACACTGCAGGCCTTTATATATTTTTTTCTTTGTTTTCTGAATAGAAAATTTTATAAAAGGCTGTAACAGTGTGTGGCTTTGTGTGTGTGTGTGTGTGGTGTGTGTGTGTGTGTGTGTGTGTGTGTGTGTGTGTGTGTGTGTGTGTGTGTGATTGTGTGTGTGTGTGTGTATTTGTGTGCTTGTGTGAGTGTGTGTGTGTATGTGTCTGTATGTTGTGGTATGTGTGTGTTGTGTGTTGTGTGGCGTGTGTGTGTGTGTGTGTGTGTGTGTGTGTGTGTGTGTGTGTGTGTGTGTGTGTGTTTGTGTGTGTGTGTGTGTTGTGTGTGCACAGCACAACCTTAGGTTTATCGGCACTTTCTCACATCAAAAGTGCTGTTTAAAGGGGCACAACTCTGTCAGCGGAAGTTTACGAACAAGGTTGTATACCTTCGTCCACAGATCGCTAACACTAAAGTTGCACTTTCAACAAAATCTCGCCCATCTTCTTTGCTTATTTTTTTTAACTTGTCAGTTTTACCATGAGCATGTAGGACAGCAACGAAGATTCTCCACTCTTGTCTGTTATTCTATTTTTTATTCCGTCACTAATGTCTTCTCTTTTGAACTTTTTGAATTCCTTTGTGCCTCCTCTTATTTGGATAATGATGATTTAATGATTCGTGTGACTCCACTCAGAGCTCAACAGGCGGATAGACAAAGCTGCCCCTGCCATGGCAAAGCTGTCTAAGGTCACCTCACCTCTCACCTCTCTCCCTTGCCAGAATCGGCGGTAGGAACAACGCTCGACGTCAAACGTCTTCTCCAGGTCACACGATTCAGACATCTGTGAGTGACCTCCTGGATCCCCAGACCACAGACTTCGCCGATGTTATTGAAATAGGAGGTCTGTGGTCGTCCCTTTTTTCTCCTCAACTCAACTTTCCCCTGCAGGACCGTTGATATCAATTCTGTTTCGGTGTTTCTGATCCATCGCCTGCATATTTTCAACTGAAAACTGAATATGTCCCATATGCTGAATATGTTGGAAATATGTCCAAGATAGTGTGGGGAAATAACAAACTCATCACAGCCACCAAGACTAGAGCGTACAAAGTTGTACATTGAGTACCCTTCTCCACTGCAGCGAGAACTAGACAACCTATGTGCGTCTACAGAAAAAGGATCTAAGTATGTGCTTAAAGTTCCATCAATACCGAAAACGTAGATAGTATAAGAGGAACTATATCTAGGAAGCAGCTGAGGGACATTCAAGAGTAATGACCTGGATGCGGTCAGGCGTCCTTAGAGTGTAAGGAATTTAGCGTCGAGACACTTGACTTGAGAGGGGAGGGGGAGAAAGCTTCTCCTTTGAGGAGCTTCTGTCCAGCTCTGTTCAGAGTTTCTGCTATAAAGTAAAAGCGTCCTTCCACAGTGACAAAATTACTATTTTGGCTCAGGCAGCTGGTCCACTGATGGTACGATACCCCGTAACAGACTGGTACTGCATAGGAGCAGGTAGTTATCGACAGTAAAAGTGAAAATACGATTCAAGTAAAGCTGTAGGGTATTTCAAGGTAGTGTCTCCCATCATGCTAAAACCTTCCTCTCTAACCCAAACTGGCTCACTAGTTGGTTCTACGGCAAGTCTTGTTTAGCTCCAACTTATATGCAAGCAGATTTACCCACATGAACTTAAAGGTATTTCTTTGAATTTCCACGGTCAATTTTGTGAAGCTTCTAGAACCTCATCCATCAGGAATCATGAAAAAATTTGCAACGCTCTGAAGGCTTCGAGGAGGCTGCAAGAATTATCAACAAATTTAGTATCTCCAAACAGATAGTTACGCTAAATCAGCAGAAACCCCTCGCCACTAAGTACAAATATGCAATACAAAAGAAGCGGATAGAATTTGAAACTTGTGGTGGCATTACTCACAAACAAGCAGATAACGAGAAGAGAGACAGGATTGAGAAAGCAAGAATCCGATTAGACAACCAAGTGGTGCCACTTCTCTCCCACAAAACAATCCAATGGGCAAAACGATAATCATAAATAGCCATATTTGTTCCAACCTCACACACAATGTCAACTTGAGCTACTAACGATCATGCAATAAAATCAATGTCTGTGAAATGATAAGCTTAAGAAAGACCATACGTCACAAGAAGAAAAATCAAAATGAAAAAAAAAGTTAGGGGGCATGTAGAACTTTGTGCCATGTTTTAAATTATATTGACAAAACGAAGAAGAAACGTTTGAAGCATGTGACAAATGCCAACATTCAGCGTGCTGAAAGAGCATTCCAATGCAAGAGATTCAGGTCAAGGCAGAGGAAGCACCAAGAAGAGATGGATGGATGGTGGATGTGAGCTTGCGACAAACATAATCTCCTCAACAGCGAAGCCATGCATCTACACCCAGACCTGTACAACTAAATCTCCCTCGACACCCTTCATAGGGATCAGAGGAAAGAAATAGAAAAAAGAAAAGTAAGCTGACAGGATTTACCGATGTTTTAGCAGATGCTCACCAAATTTGGATGAATAACTTGACATGTTAATTAAGAAGTAAATTTAGAATTAACAATCACAAGATAAGGAATTTTCTAACAATCCGATTTTTGAAGCTTAATTAACGATCACAAAGTAAGGAAATTCCTAGCAATTACGATTTTCACATGGATTAGCCCTGATATGGTCTTATAGTCGCTGGGATAAAAGCAGTGTGAAACTGCCTGAACTAGCAATTACGACACATGTCTTGTTTGTATGAATTCTTAGTAAAAGAATAAATAAATTAGATAAAACAAAATAAAATTTTAAAAAAAATAAAGATAGAATAAAACAAAATAAAATAAATTAAAATAACAAAAAATAAAATAAAACATCATGAAATAAAACAATTTCAAATAAAATGAAATAAAATAGAATAGAATGAAATAAAATAAAATGAAATAAAATAAAAATAAAACAAAATAAAACAAAACAAAATAAAACAAAACAAAATAAAACATGCAAAGGGAAAATACAATTGATAGCGTGTCTCGACATTTCGTTTGTTCCTTCGTTTGTTCATTTATTTATATTCCCATTGTTCGGACAATCTATTCATTTATCTATTTATCACATCTGTATATTTTCATGATGAAATATTTGAACATTCGATACTTTCCTTGCGATCGCAAGAAAGTGACCACACAAAGAGAAAAAGTCTAAGGAGAGAGGTTAGGAGTAATAGAGGGGTGTAGTGAGAAAGGGGAAGGAAGGGGGAGATTTAATCCTCAAGCCTCCGTCTGATCAAAGAGTATAGGCAGTAAGAGCGCCCACTCTTCCAGAAAAGTGAAGCCGGGAGATGCCCGCATTCCAATCGGCCACTCCTTCCTCGGCATACCGAAACAGGAGGCAGCAAGCAGCATGGCGATCCGAGGCAGTGGAAATTGGTGCGCAGCAATTAACTGCCAGAATTCTCGAAAGAAAGGATACCGGTTGTTTTCATTTCCGCTGGAAGAAGAAAGGTGAGTTTACTCTTTGCATATGTTGGTTATTTATTATGAAGATTGTAACTGGAATAATTTCGACTTGAATAATCTAATAAACTCGCCGATGGAAAAGTGGTAAAAGGGAGAGAGAGAGAGAGAGAGAGTGTGTGTGTGTGTGTGTGTGTGTGTGTATGTGTGTGTGTGTGTGTGTGTGTGTGTGTGTGTGTGTGTGTGTGTGTGTGTGTGTGTGTGTGTGAATGAATGAACGAACGAACGAACGAATGAATGAATGAATCTTTATTTTTCGAGAGTAAATGATAAACATACTTTTGCATACATCTTATATGGCCCCGCCCAGAGGAGTATAGCAGAGAATGAAAACACTAATTGTAACTTAAGTAATAGCAATGTGCCCGATTTCAGTGAATACTAGGAACACAGCATTACATTTACAGTCTTGCGCGTACACACATGTGCGCACTCACACACACACACACACACACCAAACATGTACATATATTCAAACAGAACCCTCAAGCCCCAAAGCACAAAATCCCACGAAAGCAACACACAGAGAGAGAGAGAGAGAGAGAGAGAGAGAGAGAGAGAGAGAGAGAGAGAGAGAGAGAGAGAGAGAGAGAGAGAGAGAGAGAGAGAGGATGTAGTCTGTATCAAACGAATACTATTCAAAATATTAAGTAGGCCTATAAGTCGTATTTATTTTGTTCCAGATGCAAAGTGTGGGTACAAAACTGCAGGCGCAAGGATCTTTTGGGCCAGTCCCCGTCTTATCTCCATGCCAACTGCTGCATATGTGCTGAGCATTTTGAAGCTAGTCAGTTCATGAATCCTTCCAACCCAAAGTGTCGACTTATCTGGTGTGCAGTCCCAACCCTCTTTGATGTACCAAATCCACCACCAATGCTCACAACAAAGAGAAAACTGCCCACACGCAATCAGCTACCAGCGAAAAAGCCTCGAAAGCATAAACAAACACAGTCAAGCAACACAGGTACTTTTTTTTTTAACTCTTAGATGAAAATCACAACAAATTTTAATATATGAAATATTTTAGTCTGAATTCTTTGGCATCAGTGACTCTGATTAATGTGGAAGCAAAAATTAATCATGCGAAAACTCGTGTGTGTGTGTGTGTGTGTGTGTGTGTGTGTGTGTGTGTGTGTGTGTGTGTGTGTGTGTTGTGTGTGTGTGTGTGTGTGTGTGTGTGTGTTTTGTGTGTGTGTGTTTGTGTGTGTGTCTGTGTCTATGTGCTTGTGTCTGTGTGTGTCTAAGTACGTGTGTGTGTGTGTGTGTGTGTGTGTGTGTGTGTGTGTGTGTGTGTGTGTGCGTGTGTGTGTGTGTTTGTGTGTGTGTATGTATGTGTGTCTGTGTCTGTGTGCTTGTGTCTGTATGTGTCTAAGTACGGTGTGTGTGTGTGTGTGTGTGTGTGTGTGTGTGTGTGTGTGTGTGTGTGTGTGTGTGTACATTGAGGTCATCGTATTTTTTTTCAGGTGCACAGTGTGTAACCGTCACAACTGACATGGAGTCCTATCTTCCTGTTCTTCCGTCATCAGTCCCACTTCCAGGACCGTCTACTGTTTTACAAACTGCCACCGACAAAGAAAGTCAGTCTACTCCTCCATCTTCCTCTGTTGCAGTATCGTCTCAACTGAAAGAACTGTCCCCACAGAAAACTGCCCTGAAACTGAAAGTGAAAACTCTCCAGCAAAAATGTCGGCGATGGAAAATGAAACCTTCATCTAACAAAAAGAGACTGGAGATGACGCCAGAAAGCACAGACGACACAGAAAAGAAGAAATGTCGTTTGATAAAAGAGCTGAAACAATTTCTGCCTCCATCGACGATGACCTTTGTGGCGACACAGATCCGTCTAGCTGGTAGAAAAAGAACAGGAAATCGATGGACACCTGAAGAAAAATCCTTGGCACTCTCGTTAGTGCATACCAGTCCAAAGGCGTACAGGATATTAAGGAAAATTCTGAATTTGCCCTCAGTTTCAACACTAAAGCGAGCGATGCAAAATGTCAAAATCTATCCAGGGTTTAACAGCAACATATTGCAGGCTCTGAAAAAGAAAGTATCCTCTATGCCAGCGGGAGGGAAGGTATGTGCTGTTGTTTTCGATGAAATGACGATAAAAGAAGAATTGTCATACAACCCGGAAGAAGACAACATTGAAGGCTTAGAAGATTTCGGCAATCATCGGACCATCCATGCTGCCAATCACGCTACTGTCTTCATGGTGCGTGGATTGCTGCACACCATGGAAACAAGCAATTGGATATTTCTTCTCCAGTGGTCCGGTAAACGGCAATCTGCTGAAATCTTTATTGTCGCAGTGTATTGAAAAAATAACTGAAATCGGATTGGACGTGAAAGCCGTCGTGTGCGACCAAGGCTCCAACAACAGAAAAGCCCTGGAAGGCCTTGGGGTGAATGAAGACAAGCCTTACTTCATTCACCAAGAAAACAAAATATATGTGATTTACGACCCGCCTCACCTATTGAAGAACACAAGGAACAACATGAAAAAAACAGGTTTTGTGAAAAACAACACTACTATAGACTGGGGCTACATCATCCAGTTTTTTAACCTTGACTCACGAAACAGTGTGCGAATGGCACCGAAACTGTCTCACAAGCACATTAAGCTGCCCGGATTTTCAGCCCTCAGAGTCAAGTTTGCCACTCAGGTGTTGTCACACAGCGTTGCGGCTGGAATTTCTACAATGGTCACGTTGCAAGCTCTTCCAGAAGAAGCCACAGAAACTGCCTTGTTTGTGGAGCGCATGGATCAGCTGTTCAATGCTTTCAACAGCCATAGTAAACGTAGCAGCCAAAAGATGAGACATGCAATTTCAGAAACATCTGGCCACAGAAAGTTTTTTGAGGAAACTCTGATATGGCTGTCTACACTGCAGAGCAAGAGTACTAGACGACTACCATGTTTGATCGGCTGGAAAATTTCCATCAGAAGTCTTCTTCTCCTATGGGACGATTTACGTAACACACATGAAGCTACTTTCCTGTGCACCAGCCGACTAAATCAGGACTGTATAGAGAATCTGTTCTCTGTCATCCGTGGAAAAGGTGGACACCGAGACAATCCCGGACCCAAACAGTTTCGTCTGTCACTGCGGCAGACGATGGTTGAGTCCATCCTGTTAAAGAGTCCATCGAGCAATTGCACGGATGACGGAGATCATTTTCTATTAACACTCAACAACATGACTGCCCACCGTGATCACACCATTGATCAAGCACAGGAAACTCCCGCAGAACACCAAATTCCTGAATCATCCCTGATTGATTCTACATTTGCTATGCCGGAATGGGATCTGAATATGCAGGAAGAAAACATTGACATACATAGCTGGATATATTGCCAGAAAAGTCAAAGGGAAGGTGTGCACAGAATGCATGAAAGTGCTGGTGGGTGACTTGGAAGGGACACAACAGGAGACATTGCTTATCACAAAACAGCTACCTGATCTGCAGGAGCCTGGACTGGTCATTCCCAGCACTCAGCTTGTGCATGTCGTTCAGCAGTTAGAAATCGTGTTCAAAAATTCGGGACAATTGCTCCACATGAACAGAGTGAGAACACGATTTCTTATGCGACTAGACAAAGAAGGGAGTGCTCTCATGTGCCCGTCACAAAAATGCAAACTGAGCTCACTTGTTGTGAATTTGTTCCTAAATATCAGGCTCCACTTCACCATCACAGACAACAACAGGAAATTCGCAGCAGCTTCAGGGAGACAAAACAGAAAGATGCTGAAGCTTCAGCATGTGTAGGACTCCTGGATTATTGAATATGTGTACAGATGTGCTTTTTCAAGGAACTATATGATTTTGATTTGGTGTGTACGGAGAAAGGTAAGACAGACAAGTGTGTGTGTGTGGTTTTTGCTGGCTTGTTTTATGTAAATTAAGAGCCTTTGGCCTGCTGTCTTCAACCGATCAACCAGCAGATAATGTAAAACAACAAACAAAACTATGCTGATCTCAGAAAATCTCTCTCTCTCTCTCTCTCTCTCTCTCTCTCTGGGGTTGAGGTGGGGTGAGATTTGAAACAATAATCAGAAGATGGCCTTGTTAGTTGCAACATGTATTGCAGAGATTACAAGAAGCGCACGCCCAGTGTCAGTTTTAGTAGGCCTATAGTAGCCTGGCACAAGAAACCTACAACACATTTCATCGTCTGGCACACAGCCTGGTTTGTTATCGTCTGTACTGGTGGGAGTGGCTGCTCACGCACTGGCGGCAACCGTCCCGCCGCCGGCTTCACTTTCGCTAGTAAGGCCGGATAGAGAGTGGCCCCTCTTATTGTCTACCCTCTTTGGTCTGATCAAGATAGAGCCATTAAGCAGTAACAACCAGGTTATCGTGCAGCCATCACATTACATTCCCCGGCCCTCCAGTCTGTGCGCGTGCGGACAGCTAATACAGGCGCCTGCCTGGACTAATACGAATCAGCTTACTTCTTCTATGGAGTAAAACCAATCAGCTCACTGTCGTTGCCTCTGTGTTTGTTTGTCCGTCTGTCTGTCTGTCTCTTTGTCTGTCTGTCTGTCTGTCTCTCTTTCTCTCTGTCCCTGTGTCTCTGTCTCTGTGTGTCTATTTGTCTGTCTGTCTGTCTGTCTCTCATTCTCTGTGTCTATCTGTCTGTCTGTTTGTCT
>CM060306.1:108900686-108903186 GCA_030674185.1 Monoplex corrugatus | reverse complement strand
GATTGGACGAAGCAGCAGGGAACTTTTAGCCTTTTTCACATTAGTCTTGTATTTGGTGTTTGTTCGTTTGTGATCTTACGCCTACGCTTGACAAAGGCAGTTCGCCGAAAATTTGCGCCTGTCTTAAATGGTTGTATTAAATGCGCGTTCTGATTCTATTCGTGTTTGGCACCTATCTTGATTGCTGTATTAGATCCCTTCGATGTATTTGTGTTGTTGTTTTTTGGTTTTTTTTCTGGTTCATAAATATTGATTCAAACAACGGAAGTGATATACCTCACTGGACCAGTTAATGTGGCGAAGTGGTTAGCGCAACGGGCTACTGATTGGAGGGTTGTAGGTTCAAACCCATACCAATCGAGAAATATTCATCACTAATATTAACCCTTTGACTCCTGCACGCTATCCACCAACAGCTAAAATGTAACCCTTTGACTCCCTCGCCCTATCTACCAGCTTTCTGCAGGAAGCTGGTGGATTTAATGAGGGAGTAAAAAGGTTAAGTTTTTTGCTTTTCTAGCCTGGTTGACGACGCAGGATGCTAGTGGACGGTGTGCGGGAGTCAAAGAGTTAATTGTAAGATTTTTCGGCACTGATCGATTTGTATCCAGAGTTGAGTGTGCTGTGGACTGGCTGGGAAGACTGGGATACACAGTCCAATCTCAACCACTTTATGGATGTATCATTAATAACGATAGTCTCTGAGTAAGATAGCCTGAATTTATACAAATCGGTTCCCCGAACAGCACTTAAGAGTTACGCTGGGATGACATGCTGACTTGAGTGCGGAGAGCAGAATCAGATACTAATTTTTGCATAAATCTATGGTGTTCGTCTGTCGTCGTCGAAATGACCACGGCTTCATGAAGTTGCTTGAGTCAGTGTGTCCGGAGGTGACTGATCAATCCGATCCGGGCACAGAAGTAACGTCCACAGGTTGGACATCTATGGTCGGTTGCTGTGGTTGAAGGGTTTGCAGCCGTAGCTTTCCGTGCAGCTCGTTTTTCTTGTGCAGATTGGATACGAGACACTTCTGAAGTGGTACATCCGGTTTTGATTTCTTCTACGCCAGACTGTACGGTCGAGGGCAAGGTTTTCCCAATTCTCCCAGTCTATGTTGAGGGACTTTAGCGATGCCTTCAAGCTGTCTTTAAACCGTTTTCTCTGGACTCCAACTGTTCTCTTGCCAGACGCTAGTTCCCCGTAGAGGAGTTGCTTCGGAATTCTGGTGTCAGACATCCGGTACACGTGGCCAGCCCAGCGAAATTGACTCTTTTGAAGTAAAGTGTGGATGGAGGGGAGATTGGCTCTCTCTAGTACTTCTGTATCTATTCTGCATAAATAATCCTTCGTGAACTGCAAATGTCTTTTGAGGAGTAAGATATCCAGTTTGTTGCAATCTTTTTTTTTCATCTTCTAAATTCAACGTTTTTAGATAAGCTGTTTTGACAGTGCTCATATAAATGCTGTGATTAATGTTTTAAGGCATTTGTTATTAAGCTGTGATTGATGGATGAATAATACAGGCAGGAAGAAATACCTTCAGGGCATGTAAGTTTAGAAAATGTTCTGTATTATTTTAATGAATGCACGTTTTCGGAAATATTTTTGATTAGGTTATCAATTTGATCATTCTGATTGAGAGTGTCATCAATTGTAATGTCAAGGGTTGTCTGAAGATGTACTTCTTCTGTTGCTTCATCTCCTATTAAAACAGTCAAAAGGTTAACTTTAAATCACATTTTGTCAAGAGCTTTTGCAAAGCTGACAAACAGCGCTCTCTCTCCCTTTCTCTTTCTCTCTCACTCTTTCTGTCTCTCTCTCTCTATCTCAATCTCTGTCTCTCTAGCTCTCTGTCTGTCTGTCTCTGTATTTCTCTGTCTCTCTCTCTCCCTCTGTCTCTCTCTCTGTCTCTGTCTCTGTCTGTTTCTCTCTCTCACTCTCTTTCTCTCACTCTCTCTCTCCTCTCTCACTCTCTCTCTCCCTCACTCTCTCTCTTCTCTCCCCCCTCTCTCTCTGTCTGTCTCTGTCTGTCAGTCTGTCTGTCTCTCTCTCTCTCTCTCTCTCTCTCTCTCTCCTCTCTCTCTCTCTCTCCTGATCATCCCACTTTCTACACTCATTGGGGCGCGCGCCCGTGCGAGAGAGAATTCAACAGAAAAGCCAACACACTGTAACAAATTGCCCGCAAGGCCCTAGCATCAGCCTAGGTAGTAAGGGAGATAAGATGTGGTCGTTTACCTGTCCAGAGGAATTAAGAGGCATGTCGTGTGTGGAATCTTGTAAATCAGCCGCAAAATAGACGGTGTGGTAGGAAAAGTGACTCTTGTGTGTGTGTGTGTGTGTGTGTGTGTGTGTATGTGTGTGTGTGTGTGGGGTGTGTGTGTGTGTGTGTGTGTGTGTGTGTGTATGTGTGTTGTGTTGTGTGTGTGTGTGTATGTGTGTTGTGTGGTTATGTGGTGTGTGTGTGTGTGTATGTTGTGTGTGTATTGTGTGTGTGTGT
>CM060306.1:108893186-108895686 GCA_030674185.1 Monoplex corrugatus | reverse complement strand
TCCCCATATGTAATTAGCTGACCATTGTTAATTTTGTTTTGTTGTTTGTGGTGTTGTTGTTGTTGTTGTTGTTGATTGGTATCGTTGTTGTTGCTGTTATTAGTTGGTATCTTTGTTGTCGTTTTAGAAAACCGTTTTCCATCAATTAATGACTTAAAGTCTGCACCTATTACAAAGGGTCCTTCATCCGAATTTGCCATCACTTAGGATTTACACAATGATCATTTTGGATCTTAACCTTCAAGACTGGTGAACAGTTTAAAACCAACCAAATGTATTGTCCAAATGTATTGTATCTATTGTATTTTTCTGTCACAATGGGTTGACTCTCTCCGGGGGAGATCGTGTCTCTGCAGAGTAACGCCACTTGTTTCTGTTTTCTCTCTGTGTGTGTGTGGGGTGTGTGTGTGTGTGTGTGTGTGTGTGTATGTGTATGTGTGTGTGTGTGCGCGCGTGCGTTGTTGTGTATGTGTGTGTGTGCGTGTGTGTGTGTGTGTGTGTGTGTGTGTGTGTGTGTGTGTGTGTGTGTGTGTGTGTGTTCGGAAGGTCGTTGGGGAGATAACTCTAGGTGGCAACAAGGAGCAACATGGTCAAGAGCAGCATATCAAAAGACAAGAGACAGCTGGAAGACTTTGGCGGAGAACTACTTCTTGCAGTGGAAGGACACAGCCTAGATAGAAAGAAAGAAAGAAAGAAAAATGTATATCTTCCAGTGAAAGTGCATTAAGCTGCTCTCCGAGTTCAGGGTGAGAAGGGGACGGGGGGATGCCCGTCGCTGCAATGCAGTGCTTCCCCCCCCCTCCCCCCCCCCCCGCCACGCACACACAATCTTTTTACCTGTTTGCTTTTATATCTATCTACGAATTTACATACTCTGTATAGTGGGGGGTGGGGGGTGGGGGGAGGAGCAGGCAATGCCGCAGAACAATGCCATCCAGTTAAAAAAATGTTTCCCTGTGTGTGTGTGTGTGTGTGTGTGTGTGTGTGTGTGTGTGTGTGTGTGTGGTGTGTGTGTGTGTGTGTGTGTGTGTGTGTGTGTGTGTGTGTGTGTGTGTGTGTGTGTGTGTGTGCATATGAAAGTGGATACTGCTGCTCTCTTTAAGGGAGGGGAAGGGGAACGCCATCCTTTTTTTTTTCTTTTCTTTTTCTATATGCATATTGCCGTTTATTTATGAAAGCGGATTTTGCTACAAAAAATTGCCTGGGACAACGCTTTTGTTGTTGTAGAATCTTTAACGTGCTCTGAGTGTTTGTTGTACAAAGGACTTCGGTTTATTGTCTTATCCGAAAATTAGCGCCTAGGGGAGAGAAAAAAATTCGGTCTGACCCCTGATTCGAACTCGGGTTTCTGATGTCCTGGGCAGGTGCTTTAACCACCAGGTAACACACTGTAGTGAAGGAGGATCAAAATTATGGCATTTTCTATAGAAATGCACTGCATGTTATTCTCCAATGTTGGTAGATCATAATGATGGCATTTCCTGTGGATATACACTGCATATTACACTCCAATGTTGGTAGATCATAATGATGGCATTTCCTGTGGATATACACTGCATATTACACTTCAATGTTGGTAGATCATAATGATGGCATTTCCTGTGGATATACACTGCATATTACACTTCAATATGGGTAGATCATAATGATGGCATTTCCTGTGGATATACACTGCAAATTACACTCCAATGTTGGTAGATCATAATGATGGCATTTCTTGTGGATATACACTGCATATTACACTTCAATGTTGGTAGATCATAATGATGGCATTTCCTGTGGATATACACTGCATATTACACTCCAATGTTGGTAGATCATAATGATGGCATTTTCTGTGGATATACACTGCATATTACACTTCAATGTTGGTAGATCATAATGATGGCATTTCCTGTGGATATACACTGCATATTACACTTCAATGTGGGTAGATCATAATGATGGCATATACTGTAGACCTACACTGCATATTACACTTCAATGTGGGTAGATCATAATGATGGTATATACTGTAGATCTACACTGCATATTACACTTCAATGTTGATAGATCATAATGATGGCATATACTGTAGACCTACACTGCATATTACACTTCAATGTGGGTAGATCATAATGATGGCACATACTGTAGATCTACACTGCATATTACACTTCAACAATGTGGGTAGATCATAATGATGGCACATACTGTAGATCTACACTGCATATTACACTTCAACAATGTGGGTAGATCATTATGATGGCACATACTGTAGATCTACACTGCATATTACACTTCAATGTGGGTAGATCATAATGATGGCACATACTGTAGATCTACACTGCATATTACACTTCAACAATGTGGGTAGATCATAATGATGGCATATACTGTAGATCTACACTGCATATTACACTCCAATGTTGGTAGATCATAATGATGGCATATACTGTAGATCTACACTGCATATTACACTTCAATGTGGGTAGATCATAATGATGGCATATACTGTAGA
>CM060306.1:108885686-108888186 GCA_030674185.1 Monoplex corrugatus | reverse complement strand
CTTTTTTTTTTTCTCTGCCGGTGTTGTTGCATCAAACTATTTGGTCCTAGAATTATGTCTGAGGTGGTAACCTTTCAAGCGTTAAATTGTGTCGCGGATGTGTTGTCGAAGGTGTGACTCAAATTTTCTGGGCAATTCAACGTACGTTTTTATCTCTCATTCTGCTTCGCGCCAGGATATAATAATCATGGATGAAAGCATAGATTGTATCCTATGCCCATACAAGTCTCAATCCGAAGTGAAAGTCCATAAAATCATCATTATCATTCACGTAATCATAGGTTTGTTTGCAACTCATTACAGCGTTGAGGAATGGTCCTAGATTTGTGTGATCCTTTCTTCAAAGATCTCGCGTTGATCTTAGTTTTGGTTTCTATTACCATGCCTGTGCCCGGGATTAAATCAAGTCGATATCTTTGGCATCAGTGCGTGGTGGGTGGTGTCGTTGACGGGACCTGTGGCGGTCTTTTTACCAGAGGGATAATCACTGGAACTCGGCAAGCTGAGTGATAATTGTCACTGGGGGAGGGCTTCTTAGTGCTGCGTATGCTAGATCAGCACAGTCATTCTGAACTCAAACGAAATGAGCCGGTAGCAGAACAAAGTCTCTTCTGATCGATTGTCCCATGGCATCTGGACATCGCAATCTCTCATGGAATTTCTGGCTCTGTGACTTCGACTGAATGATCTTGGAGTTTCTTCCTTTTCAGCCCTGTTCTCGTCATGATCGGTCCGTTTTCTTCTCCTTTTTACTTACTTGAGCATTTGAGAATTCACAACCGGCTTGCTAGACCTGTCGTATCTTCACCAGAGCCCTTTAGCCAGACATTATCTGTTTCCATCCCCCTCGACAAGGACAAGTGTTTTTCATTTTATATTCCAAAACCACGGAGAATAAGAAAAGTCCTAGAAGACTAGCAACGATCAGTGTAGTGGCTCCCATCTAGAAAAAAAGAGAAGGGTGGCTAAAAAGAATGTGGCATGTACAGATGAATATCATTGTTGAGCCATGTTGGCAAAATAAATACCAAAATCATGGAGACAACCCACAATGCACAGGATACAAAGTGGAACCCTTTTTGAATTCAGGAAAGAAAAAGGTGCGCACACGTGACATTGCACTGATACTGCTCTGTGAAAAGACACTCGGGTGTGATGAAGAACGTACCTTGTCTTTATAGACTACAAAAAAGCATTTGATGGGGTAAATAGAGACAATCTATGGAGAATGTTAAAACTGCACAAATCAAAGGACAGCGTTTAGGCAACATCAGAGCCATGTATACAAACAGCGGAGATGCAGCCCACACCTCAGGACTCACTGACTTGTTTGAAGTGACATCAGTAGTGAGACATGGTTGCGTTCTAACACCTATGTCTTTAATATGTACATGAACTAGATAACAAGTCTATGAACGCATACCCAGAATATTTGAATGAGATGGTGTTTGCAAACAATCAGAGTCTGGCACACAAAGAACAAGGAATTGACAGAATACACAACCACCCAACCTGAACATCACTTTGTGAATACAACATGAAAATTATAATCAGCAAAACCAAGACAATGAAGGTCGGCAGAATATTAGGCAAACTTAGCTTTCGTTATCAGTGGAACTAAACTCAAACAAATGAGTAAATTAAATACATAGGCTACATTTTTACGAAAGACGGAAGATTCAATCAGACATCGAAACGAGATTTCAGAAGGCAAACAATGTCAGTAATAAACGTACCCTACTCCTGAAACAAAAGCTAAGCTTATCAGTTCCAGTTCATTCCCAGTCTGACATATACGTGCCGTACCTGGTGCACAAAACTACCACCTGTTAGACGCGTTGTTTGAGAAGTGCTGTCAAGAACACGAGACATGACATAGTCAGAAACAAATAAGATCAAGAAAATAATGGGAGCAACAGCAGTCCATTATCATATTTATCAACAGAGAAGTACTTGGTTTGGTCATCTCACCAAAACGTAACCCCAAGAACTGACTTAAAAAGTATATAACTGAAAACAACAACAACATCAACACTCAACAACAACAAAACGTCTGGGTTGAAAGCAAGAGGGTGATAAGGGAGACCCTGATCGATAATATAAAGGAGACCTTAACATCATACGGTCTTTCTCTTCTTCAGACTTTCCAGCTCGCTGCAGACCATCAGCTCTTTCTGCCCGCGACATCCATTATGGTACAAATGGACACAGAAAGAAGAAGAAGAAGAAGAAAAGAAGAAGAAAGAAGAAGAAGAAGAAGAAGAAGAAGAAAGAAGAAGAAGAAGAAGAAGAAGAAGAAGAAGAAGAAGAAGAAGAAGAAGAAGAAAGAAGAAGAAGAAGAAGAAGAAGAGAAGAAGAAGAAGAAGAAGAAGAAAAGAAGAAGAAAAGAAGAAGAAGAAAAGAAGAAGAAGAAGAAGAAAGAAGAAGAAGAAGAGAAGAAGAAGAAGAAGAAGAAGAAGAGAAGAAGAAGAAGAGAAGAAGAAGAAGAAGAAGAGAAAAG
>CM060306.1:108868186-108875686 GCA_030674185.1 Monoplex corrugatus | reverse complement strand
CCCCATTTCAAGACCTTACCAGGGCTTTCCGCAGGACTCAGGGAGTCTTTAGATAATGACTGGATTTGGATGGAGTTCATATGGAATCGACCGGGTAAGATGAATCCCTCTTTTAACAAACTCCGAACAAGACCAAAACTCCGATCTTTCGTATTTGCCACTTAACTCTTCCTCTGACGACTTCGGCCACAGTCTGCTTACAGGGTACCGTGAAGGATAGTCTTGAACAGTGTTTAATACCAGGTACATACTGTAGCAACAAGGGATAGATACTACATATGGAGGGCCATGATCGCCAACACCATGTGGCAAGGCACTTGATGATGATGATGATATACTGAGTCTTTGATCTCCATGTACGCCACACGTCTCAAAGCCACAGAATGTCTGTGCGGTTCCAACACTCTACAGTGCTATGTGCGCTAGGCAATGGGTTAATGCAGCTGGACAATGAACAGTGACTATGACAATAGCAATAGAGTAGTGACATTGACATCACCGATGCTTTGCTTTCCAATCGTGAGTTATCGGCAGAAAGATTTTTTTTTCAAAATTTGCCGTTGCTAATCTACATAATCTTCCTAAAACTATAACCATGCAAAATAAATGCATAGATGAATCATAAAGACAAGAAACAAACAAACTAAGGCGTAGCATCACGCACAGACAACATGCCGTAGAGCATTTACCCATCTCTCTATCCCATGTATCTGGTCCATGCCGGTCCCGGTAGTGTCACCCAGTGTGGATGACTATCACTGCCTGTATCGCCCCCAGCACCGTGCTCTATACCGCTATCACCCCCACCAAGACGGTCCTCCCAGGGATCATACTGCACCGATTCACGAAGCGATAGAGACGGGAGACGACTGATAGAGCTGATTAGGGAGCCATTATGTGCTCCCAGGCAGAACAGCGCGCGTGGATAATGGGGAGGTGCGCAGGCCCCTGTTGTCTGTGGGCTGGTGTGTGCAAAGTCCCTAGTGTCTCATCGTGAGCTGAGGACCAATGGCGAGGCCACCCTGCTCGACCTGTCACCATAGTGGGGGCGGACTGAGTTACAGGACAGGATTAACCCTTTGTATCATACCATCACTACCTTGCCACCGGTGGGAAAGAGAAGTGGGACGATGTTTTACCTGCACCAGACATGACCCAGGGAAAAAAAATTCTATTCGTTTATAGCATTTGGTAACGAAAATCAGCTTTGTGTTCTATATGCTTCCGAGAATATCGTAGAACTGTCTTAGTCTCTCTTGAAGAATCGTGGAATTATCAGAATGCGATAATGAGCGATGGTGACTAAGTAATTATCCAAGCTGTTTTCACCACGTGGCAGTCAAACAATTTCAAACAGCTTCTTTCTTCTTCTTTCTGTCCATTTGTAGCATCCCGACTATTGCTGGAAGAAAGAGCTGACGATATACGTGAGATGAAAAGCCTCAAGCAGGAAAATGCCGTGAGACGCCAAGGTTCCGTTCTTGTCATCAGTCAAGGTTTTCCTTGATCTGCCTCTCGTTTTAAATCCAGATATATTTTTGTTGTATGTTTGTTGAGCAAGGTGATGGGTTTGCATCCTGGTCAGATGACCAAACACTTAATTCTCTGTTGATGAATATAGTGGTGGACAGATTTTGTTCCCACCATTTCTCTGATCTTGGTGTTTCTGATCATGACGCTTCTAGTCTTGTTGACCAATTTTCTGTTTTGAAGTTTGAAGTCAAACAACGCATCTCACGACTCAAGGGAGAGTAAACGACTAGGTAGACTCCATTCATGCAAAATTGCAAGAAAACGACACATAACTGTGTGTTTCTAATTCAACACGAATAATAAAAAAAAAATAGGGCTTCGATCTGATATCTGCGCGGCCCTAAGTCACTAAGTCGTTCCCTTTTCGCAGGCAGACGCGCTCATTCCTTCTATATTCTAAATCCCATACTTTGAAATTCTATAGTCAATTAGACGTGAATAAATTCCTTGAGTGGTACGCTAATATTGACTTCATCATGCCAATGTTTACTCCACATGGTAAACCAGAAGACGATGAATAGTTGATAAGATTTAAAGCAGAGCTAGTACACAACTCTATGAAAAAGCTGTGGTTTAATTTAAAACAGTAACAAAGCGTATAGGCCTATATGACAATGAATGATCAAACTCACCAAGCTACTGTGGTCGTCATTTTATTTTCAACAAGATAATCAATAAACATATCTCGTCAACCAAGAAACCATTTTGTTGTTGTTGTTGTTGTTGTTGTTGGGATTAGATTACGTGTGTCGGTTTTAAGACGCCTTGTGTTTGTGCGTAAGTGCGTGTGTGTACGTGTGTGTGCGTGCGTGTGTTTGTGTGTGTGAGAGAGAGAGACAAACAGACAGACAGACAGTCAGACAGACAGACAGACATACATACAGACAGACAGAGATTGAGAAAGGCAGAGATAGAGAAAGTGACAGAGAGAGAGAGAGAGAGAGAGAGGAGAGAGAGAGAGAGAGAGAGAATGTGTATATGAAGGAGAGAGAGAGTGTGGGTGGGAGAGAGAAAGGGGGTCAGAACTGGTATGGGGGCAAGTTTTCCAGTGTCCCACAGGAAGTATTAGAGAGTTGTGGCTCTTATATCCATATCCGCCTATCGTCTCATCGGCTCTACGCCTTCGTCTCCGGTGCATGGAAAAGGGATTACTTCCCTCTGATTCCCACAAGGTTCTGGTCGTCGGGGATGGTTTGTATTGATGGTGTATCTGGTATCTGTTTGTCGGTAATGCCGTGTTTTACGTCCGTTTGGGGGCACCAGGGCAAAGTGTTGTTTCGCTGACTCTTCTCCCATGGTGTCCATTGTTCTTTATGATCCATTACCTTTTCTTTTAATGTTTTGTAATTTAATCTTATTTTGGGGGAGGAGGTGGGGCACCTTGGACAAAGTGTAGGGTGTTTGGGGATTTTTGTGAAATCTCGTTCATTCATATTTTAAGTTCTGGAACGATCTTCTACCTCTTCATCAACTCTCTCGTCTCTTTCCCTCGCCGGGATCGGTGGTAGGAGCCACGCTCGATGTCACATGTTTTCTCCTGGTAACACGATTAAGACATCTGTGGGCGACTTCCTGGATCTCCAGACCACAGACTTCAGCGATGTTGTTGAAACAGGAGGTGTGCGGTCGTCCCTTTCTTCTCCTCGCCTGAACTTTCCCCAGCAGATACCGTTGACATCAGATCTGTTTTGTTGTTTCTGATCGCATGGCCTACGTATTCTTTAACTAGATATCTGAAAGTATGTGACCCATATGGGGACCGAACCCACGACCTCCGCCTCACCATCCCAGCGTTCAAACTCAGTTAAAGAGCGAAGTGTGTTGTAAAGTCAAATAAAATAATGACATTAATATAAAGTTTTGTGGAAGTTTGGTAGTGCAGATTAAAAAGTAGAAGAAAGACGAAAAAGTTGCAGGAAGAAGAAGTAGCAGGAAGATACGAAAGTAGAACGGGAATGCGTATTTCATTCACAAAACAAGACAGGCGCAAATTTTCGGTCAGTTAGGTTTTATCAAGCACGCACATGCACACGCACATACACACACACTACACACACATAGACAAACACACACACACACGCGTTCACGTGCACACACACACATGCATGCACGCACGCACACACACACACACACATGCATACGCACACACACACCACACACAACACAAACACAACACACACACACACACACCACACACACACACACAACACACACACACACACACACACATTTGTTTCAAACATATGGACGGGACAGGATGTACAGCACTTTCTTTAATCAGTTCAGTAAGCAGTTTACAACATACACTTATACCCACGCGTACGACATCAATAATAATAATAATAATGAACATCATATACACCTGAACGATGAGGCTTTCACAAACTCACTGTTTAAAAAAATCAACACATTTAGCCTATTTAAACAACAACAACTATATAATACATACATATATATGTATACATATATATATATATATACATATATACATATATATATATATATATATACATATATATATATGTAGATGTATATATACATATATATATATATATATTATATATTTATATATATATATATATATATATAAAAACACGACACAATCGTCTTCGTCTTAATCGTTATAAATAATTATCTTTTGAAGATGAGCTTCGCGTTTGATGTGTGTATGATAAATATAATCATACCATTTCACAAATCATATTCTATCTATTCTTTCGCTGTTCTTATCACAAGAGAATGAGTGCATATACATCATACATTACGTACACATAAATATACATGCATATGTATATATGTATATATACACATACATATATTTACATATATATATTCATGTATATATACATATATATATTATACACATGTATATATATATATAGAGAGAGAGAGAGGAGACGAGAGAGAGAGAGAGAGAGAGAGAGAGAGAGAGAGAGAGAGAGAGAGAGAGAGAGAGAGAGAGAGAGAGAACAAAGCAATAAAAGCATGAGAACAATATTTCTGATAAAATTCTGCATTACAAATAACTTCGCTCTGGACGTCAAAACACCAACTAATATCATGAGAACAAAAGTTCTAGAGGAAAACTTCGCATGCACACAAGCACACGTATTCATGCATGCATTCAATTCCCCCTCAACCCCTTTCCCCTTTTCCACGAACTACTTTTCACATACGCACACACACATGCCCCAAAAGCACTCATTCACATGCACAAAGCAGCATGATTTTTGTCATGCGAAATACAAATCGACGTAAGTAGAAATGCCGCTAAAAATAGCGTGACGAAAACCCGATTCTTTCATGCCCTGAGATGACTGCTTGAACAAATCAGCATTTTCTTTCTCACTGGGTAATAAGGATGGTATGGCACACTTTATTTAACACACTGCATAATACAACAATATATCATCTTTTTTAAGTCTGTCAATTAACAGTGTGATGATATCTCAACTTTCTGATACACTTCATTAGATGGTCTAGTCTGGAAAGCGACCTGGGCAGGCAACTAATTTATGGCGATATCAAATAAAGAGAGCAGTTTGTAAAATGTTTCATTTGTTATTAATATCGATAAATGTTTACATCCTGAAATATTTAACAACTGACATTGAAGTGATCATTGAAATTAGTACACTATGTGTTATGGAGTTCTGACGGACATTTAAGGGTACACAACTCAAGGTTTTCAAATTTATGCAACTTTGAACCCTCCTCTCCTTCTTCAAAACGATTCTAAATATTTCAGTCATACGATGTGTATCTGATTACCATAAGTGAGTCAAACATAATGTTATTACACATGATGCTTGATGATTGCAACATAATGTATAGCCATTTGTTTCAAAACAGAAAGACTTCTAACCAAAAAAAAAACTCAACTATTTCAGAAAAGAAAGACTGTCTTACCCAAACAAAATCCACCTGCTCAGAAGAGAAAGACTCTCCTACCCAAAAGAGTCCACCTGTTCAGAAAAGAAAGAAAATCTAACCCAAGAAAATCCACCTGTTTCAGGAAAGAAAGATTATCCTATTCGAAGGAAATCCACCTGTTTCAGGAAAAGAAAGACTTTTTATCCAAAGAAAATCCTCCTGTTTCATGAAAGAAAGACTTCTCATCCAAAGAAAAGCCTCTTGTTTCATGAAAGAAAGACTTCTCATCCAAAGAAAAGCCTCTTGTTTCAGAAAAGAAAGATTTCTTATCCAAAAACAGTCTACCTGTTTCACAAAAGAAAGACTACATTAATCAAAGAAAATCCACCTGTTTCAGAAAAGAAAGACTGTCTTATCCAAAACAATCCATCGGTTTCACAAAGAAAGATTTTTTAATCCAAAGACACTTCACCTGTTTCAGAAAAGAAAGGTTTCTTACTCAAAGAAAGTTCACCTGTTCAGAAAAGAAAGACTGTCTTATACAAACACAATCCAACCTGTTTTAGAAACAAGACTGTTTTACGCAAAAGAAAATCCTCCTGTTTTAGAAACAAGACTGTCTTAACGCAAAGAAAATCTCCTGTTTTAGAAACAAGACTGTCTTACGCAAAGAAAATCCTCCTGTTTTAGAAACAAGACTGTCTTACGCAAAGAAAATCCTCCTGTTTTAGAAAACAAGACTGTCTTACGCAAAGAAGATCCATCTGTTTCTCAAAAAGGAAGACTGTCTTACCCAATCAAAACCCACCTTTTCAGAAAAGAAAGACTGTCTTACTCAAAGAAAATCCACCTGTTTCAGAAAAGAAAGATTATCCTACCCAAAGTAAGCCCAGGTGTTTCGGAACAGAACACCTGTCTCTCAGTGAACAATGTAAACCACAAATGACAGGAACAACCCTGGAGAAGATCCACCTGTTTCTGAAAAGATACACCATCTCTAAGCTATCTGACCTCCTTCTGCTGACAAACGGATAATTTGAAAGAGACAGAAACACGTCCACAGCAGATGGCGAGGACTCACACAGAAGACAACGAGTGGGAAAGGAAGCAGAATCGAGGACAGAAATGGGTTCGAATTACGCCTAATAACTACCTGCCTCATCTTGACCGCTGGACCCCAGAGACGCTGGCCCACTCGGGAAAGGATGAAGTGGACGGTGAGGATCAGCACCGATTACAAGTAATCACTACCTGTCAGGGGGAGGGTGGACAGTTCGAGTCCCTGCGTATGGTGCCGGCTAGTGCGGACGGTGAGGAGGAAGGATCGTTTGTGGAGTTTTGAGTGATGTGTGTGTTGTGTGTGTTCTTTTTGTGTGTGTGTGTGTGTGTGTGTGTGTGTGTGTGTGTGTGTGTGTGTGTGTGTGTGTGTGTGTGTGTGTGTTCTTCTGTGTCTGGGTGAGGAGAGAGATAGAGAGGAGGGGGAGAGAGAGAGAGAGAGAGAGAGAGAGAGAGAGAGAGAGAGAGAGAGAGAGAGAGAGAGAATACAATAGCAATAATCTTTATTTTCCAACGGTAGAAATTATTAGGTTGAAAAAAAAGCTTCAAAATTCCTATTGCTACTCTGCCTAAAAAACATAAGAATCCTGATGACAAAAGTACTCTGTATACAAAATACATCAAAATAAACACAAAAAAACAAACACACAAATCTTCCTACCCGCCTGCCATCCTCATCATAGACAAAATAAATAAACAGATAAATAAATAATAGAAATAAAAAAATTACAAAAAATGGAAACAAATCTGCAGTAAAAATCCAAGCAAAACCAAATTACAAATACACACACACTCACACTCCCTGCTCCCCCACCCCACCCCCTCCACCACACACATAAACACACAAACACCACCGGGATTTGATAAGAAATTACAAACACAATTATTGCTACCTAATCTGAATGAAACATTCATTGGGTTTTCGAAGAATTCAATAATTTAGAAGATGTAGAAAACTTAAACAATTGTTGACACTACCAAAAAAAGGTCTTGCACAGAGTTTACAAACTGATTTCTTTCATTTGAAAGCAAGTTTAG
>CM060306.1:108860686-108863186 GCA_030674185.1 Monoplex corrugatus | reverse complement strand
TAAGCGGAGACGACGAGAAGAGACTAATGCAAAACAACACTTTTAACGTGAGATACGGGGGGAGACACAGGCACATGACGGGCAGCAATAAATAAACACGGCGCGGGCCCGTGACAAAAGCCGTGCGATGGCGGGCGGTGATATAGACAGAATGATGTGTCTGTCTCACTCACATCCTGATGGCACGCGCATTAAACATCACTACCACCCTCTGGACTATCATCACTCTTTACCATCCTCTTTATTATCATCACCCACATCTTTTTTCTTTTTTTTTCTCACTATGTTTTGCTTTGTTTTGTTCTCTCTCTCTCCTCTCTCTCTCTCTCTCTCTCTCTCTCTCTCTCTCTCTCTCTCTCTCTCTCTCTCTTACCTATCTCTTGACTGTCGTCTTTCACCTCTTTTTTTTATTACCGGCAACGTCTTAACGTTATACGCATGGCACGAGACAATGAACTGAACAGGAAAATAAGTAAAAATGTAATTGAAACGAGCAAAAATAAGACAACAAACACAGAAAGAGACAGACAGACAGACAGACAGACAGACAGACAGAGAGAGAGAAGAAATATACATACATATATACTTATATATATACATATACATATATATATATATATGTGTGTATATATATATATATATATAGAGAGAGAGAGAGATAGAGAGAGAGATAGAGACAGAGAGAGAAAGAGAGAGAGGGATGGAGAAGAGAGAGAGAGAGAGGAGAGAGACAGAGAGAGAGAGACAGAGAGAGAGAGAGAGAGAGAGAGAGAGACAGAGAGAGAGAGATTAAAACGAAAGAGAAAAACGAGGAACAAAAAATAGGAAGTCTCTTTACCAGGATCTTACACTCGGTTTGGCTCGGTGACTGATCACTTACTGTCGTTAGAAAGAGTGAGAGGGGAATGAGATGGCAGCATCCTTTGTAAATTTGATCAGAACAGGCACTGTTGAATTCTGTCTCAGCGACCCAGTGGCAATGCAGAGTCTCCTCCGGTGCGTGGCTCAATGACTGTTTGATATCGCTGTTTCTCATGGGCTTCCAAGCAATGAGACTTCCACAGAATGAACTCGGAGTTGGTAAGGTGATGAGGAGTCAAAATAAGCTGTGTTGGACCAACGCCATAGAAACAGCGCGGGAGTTGAGGAAAAAGGGAAAAGGGAAAAGTCAAACAAAGAACAGAGAAAGGAAAGAAAAAGAAAGGAGAAAATGTGTTTTGGGAAAAAAGAAAAGAAAAAAAAAGGAAAGAAAGAAGGATGCAGGAGAAAAAGAGAGTAAAGAGGAAAAAGGTGAAGAGAGACGCAATCAACAGATAAAAAAAAAAAATAGAAAAGGAAAGACAATGAAGAAAGAAGAAGAAGAAGAAGACGAAGAAGAAGAAGAAGAAGAAGAACAAGAACAAGAGCAAGAACAAGAACAAGAACAAGAACAAGAACAAGAAGAACAAGAAGAACAAGAAGGACAAGAAGAAGAAGAAGAAGAAAGAGACGAAGAAGAACAAGAAGAAGAAGAAAAAGACGAAGAAGAAGAAGAAGAGAAAGAAGAGGAAGTTCTGTTAAAAGAATTCAAAAAGACTCACGATTTTTTTTAACGTATATGAAAAGCATCATGGAAAATTGAATGACCAAAGATGGAGACGAATCATAAAATAAAACCAACTGTGTTTAGTGTTTTATGCATATTAAGCTTGAATTTTCGACAGATGTAAACCAATGGACAGCTTTTCTGCGGCCATGGATTAATTTGTCTGCGTCGAGTGCATACTGCAACTGTCAGTGACTTCAATTTATCGTCTTATCCAAGATACAAGAACCAGCATACGATATATTCTATGCCTGCTCACCAGACGAAAAAAAAAAAAAAAGCTTAATTTGAATCCAAAACAGTTTGCTACCTGTTCCGAACGTTTTAGATTTTTATTAAACAAAGCCGCATACTGACAGACTCTTCCTGTTTGCACATATCCTTAGAAAATATATCATTGGCACAAACATACAAAAACGTCACATTAAAAAAGCTTCTTAAAACTTGTCACGCCCCTATTTGCATTTATGACAACGGACGTGAAAATAAACGGAGAAAACGAAGTTCTGCCAGTAGAAAGCACATACTGAGTATCCCCAATTTTTCCTTCTAAAATCTATAAAATTAAAACACGTCAAGCTTAATAAACAGTATCATATCACTTTTTTTTCCAAAACTAAAAAGCTTTTTCAACTCACCTGTTTTAAATAAAGACTAACAAAACAAGAAAAATACACTTACATGTTAAAACAAAGCAAAAACAAAAACAAAAAGCAAGCGATTAAACATACAAAATCGACAAACAAACAAACACATAAACCAAAGCTTTAAATTATTGAAAGCACTGCTGGCACTTTTAATGCAAAAATAAAGAGAATAGTAAACCAATTCAGTCAATCAAGAAATTATATATAATTTTTACCAAATGATGAAATACTGACCATACTCTCACGGCTTTAGATGGAAGATATGTAA
>CM060306.1:108853186-108855686 GCA_030674185.1 Monoplex corrugatus | reverse complement strand
TTTTTTTTTTACAATAGTAACACCACATAGACTACAGAATGAGACACCAGTGGTTGAAATAAAAACAGACGATATTCTTTCATCGACATGGTGTGCATTACCACAGCCTGATACATACTAAAATTTGCGAAATTCTAGCAAAACAAAATTTCACCATTGCCACACACACACACTTCTCACAACGCCAATAATTCTATACACAACAGGTAGGTATGTAGTAAAATGCATTGCCCAACTCGTCTTTTCCCTGCTTTGTTCATTTCCAGTCTATCGTGTTAGCAGGCAGATATTTCATCACATTTGCCTCGACGTTTTCTCACAAAACATAGACTAATCAAGAGATTAATGCGTTATGGTAAAATGCATCATCGAACTCTTACCTTTAGTTTTTCCAAACCATCTTCTGGCTTATCAAAATAGATCACCTTGTTCAAATTCCCATACCGGCTATGTCAGAATCTGTACGTGTTTGTGTTCAAATCTAAGAACATAATGATGTCGACAGGGAAAAAAACTCTCTTCCAGTTCACACACTAATTTTTACCAAAAAATGATAATGTAGGTAAGACATGGATATGTAGAAAAATATGTTGTCTACTTCTCATTGCATATTACTTCGCCAATGTTCAACTCTAAAGTATTAGCAGGAGCACATATCTCTCTTTGTTTGCTATCTGTACCATAGTAAAACAAAAATAACACGGACATTAGTAGTGGAAGGAAACATTCAATTCTCACTTACATTTGTCCAAATCGAACTCTTGTTTAGTAAAATCTATGAGCACGTATAAATCTATCTTCTTCAAATTCATCTTCCAAACGCAAACATGAAGCACATTTCCGTTAATGTTAAAAACCAACGACGAGAACAACAACAACAAAACAAAAACAAACAAAACCCAACATTCTTTCACAAAGACAACATCAACAAAACAAAACACAGAGAGATTTATACATAGTATTATACACCATCCAATAATCGCATTCACTTTGTACAAACCAACTTCTGTCTTGTCGAAATCCAATATCGTCTATTCCAAATTCAGCTCTGAAATGTCAAGACAAAGACATGTTTTCTCATCGTTTACTAGTCATTCCTGCTAACATAAAAACAACGGAAACAGCAACAACAATAACAAAAAACAATAATGAAGAAGATAATATATTAATCGTGTAACTCTCATTTTTTTTATTCGTCCACATCATCCACTACTTAAACCCGTGTACCTGCAATTTCCATGTCCAAATTTAAAATCTCAAGGGGAATTATATTCTTCCTCAGTATGTTTTTTATATCACAACAACAACACCATTATCACCATCATCGTCACCATCGACATCATATCCATGTACACAGAGATTAATATGAGGCAAACTGTGTCGTCCAGACTTCATCCTTTATTTTTTTGTCCAAACAGCCGCTACCGTGTCGACATCCATTATATTATCCATATTCAACTGTAAAATATCAAAAGAGATTTCTCACAAGAATAAGTACAATAGACACATTAATAGCGAGATAGATCCGTGGTAGAACATATCATCTAACTCTCGTCTTTATTCTGCCTTTCAAACTTCTGCCTTGTCGAAATCCGTATCTCTTATAATGTCAACAAAAAGATAATTTCTCTGGTAAATTATTTCTCTAAACAGTAACAGTTTCCATGAAAGTAATATCTAGTAGAACACGTTGTACAGTGAAACTCGTCTACACTTAGTTCAACCCAAGTTAGGGCTTGCTGGATTATTGATTTATATATAATTTGTCTACGATCACCATCAGCAGGAAAAGTATCTCTGTCAACACGTGCACGCATACGTCAAAATATCCACGCATTTCTCAAAACAATAACAACAATTACATAAATTTGGAAAAAATGGCGTTTTAGTTTCAAATTTCAAGATGGCGTCTACGCGCTCGGAATAAATTCCATATATGCACTGACATCACAGATGCCATGTGATGGATAAGATCTAAATGATCCAGACATATCAAGCTGTAAGCCCAGTCGTAACTTGTACGCACTGGCAAGGTCTTGAGGTAATACCTAGCGTATGATCACGACATATTAAGCTGTAAGCCTGCGCGTAAGCTGTACGCACTGGCGAGGTCTTGGGGTCCTATCTAGCGTATGATCACGACATATTAAGCTGTAAGCCTGCGCGTAAGCTGTACGCACTGGCGAGGTCTTGGGGTCCTATCTAGCATATGATCACGACATATTAAGCTGTAAGCCTGCGCGTAAGCTGTACGCACTGGCGAGGTCTTGGGGTCCTATCTAGCGTACAGGTTCTATGTTTATCCTTGAAGAAAGTTCTTGCGGTCCAACTTAGCGTACGGCTTCTACGTCTATCCTTGGAGCAAGATGTGGAGGTACTACCTAGCATATAGGTTTATATGGGTGTTTGTGAACTGTGTCGTCCAACTCAATCCTCGCTTAATCCAACCCATATTCTCTGTCTTGTACCAAAGCAGCAGGGAATTCTTCCCCCTTCCTTC
>CM060306.1:108813186-108848186 GCA_030674185.1 Monoplex corrugatus | reverse complement strand
CAAATCCCCCTTCCTCATAAAATGGCCTATATATGTTGCCTGTCTTTTCTTAATCTTCCTTATGAGTGATCTACTTGTGTCTGCCTCCATCAAGACTGTCTCGTTTGTTTTCTTTGCTGTCCATGGAACTCTCAACATTCTTCTTAGAAACCTCATCTCGGCTGCCTCGATCTCGTTCTGGCTTTGCTTGTTGACTGTCCACGCCTCACATCCGTACAACAGTATTGGTTCTATATAACATTCAAGAACTCTCTTCCTGATGTTAATTGACAGGCATTTGTTGGTAAGAATGCTTGTCATCTTCTTGAATGCTGTTTTGGCTTGGCCGATTCTGCCGGCTATTTCTGATGTGCATCTGCCGTCTGATGAAATGATCGTTCCAAGGTATTTGAATTTATCAACACAAAGTGTAAGGGGGGTATATAGAGGTAGAAAAGCCAAAGCAATAATCACCTGACGTAGGGTTTGACAGGCAGAACACGCCGACAGGGCAGCATGGAGTGTTGGTAGAAGACACTGCAGACTCTGTGAGCCCTCTGCCTGGCCACACTGTCCCGAGAGCACAGGGGCTGCGTGTCGACAGAAGGCTTGCTCTTGCACGCCCTCTTGCTGCCGATCCTCCACGAGTGTCCCAACTCCTCTCCGTTACTGTACAACTTGCCATCCCTCCCCATCAGATCGTCCGATTTGAGACCGTTGTAGTTGCCGCATAGTCCGCACAGCTTGTTCTTGAACTTGCTGGACACCGTCACCTCCAAGAAGCTGTCCCCATCCCACACCACATCCACACCTAGGTGGGTCCTTAACCTCACCGAAGACCCTGTACGGCGTATGGAAAAGGCTCCAGGCTTGACGTGAGGGAGGGACACCCTTTTCCTGTTGACTTTGACTCGCAAGTTCTGCAGGAGGCTGATGCGTGTTCTGCCGATGAAGACTGCAAGCATCTGGGTCCAGGCAAAGCCCGAATTGAAGCGGACACCGTTGCGGACCTTGATGGTGAAGGTATGTCGGTGACAGTCTCTCACCAACAGGTACTTGCAGCTACCTTGGAAGTTGAACATGCGCCCGTCGAAGGTGCGGTAGTGAGGGTCCCCGAACACCGTGCACACTGCATCGTCTGAAACGTTCCGTAAATGGTCTGAGTTAGCTCACAAGCATCAAAATTTGAACATCATGGTGTCTGTCATTGTGGCGGATTCGTCAGTGTTGCTTGGCTCATGGACGTGATTGTGAATCGGTTCTTTTTTTTGGTTTTATTTGTGTTTGTACGGTGTCTTCAGCATCAACTGTCAGTGCGTTTTAACAAAGATGAAAATTAAGTAGAGAAATCAAAAATCAATAACGACGTATTTTCGAATACCAATTACTGTGACCTAAGAATATTTTTAGAATATTGGTACACACTGCGTTCCACACACACACACACACACACACACACACACACACACACACACACACACACACACACACACACACACACACACACACACACACACACCACACACACACACACGCACCACACACACACACACACACACACACACACACACACACACACACACCGCGCCGCGCACACACACACACACACCACACACACACACACACACACACACACACACACACACACACACAACACACCACACACACACACAATCACGAGCCACACACATCCCTCACTGGTAACGTAAAATACATCTCCTTTCTTTCTTGTTTGTCTGTTCGTTTGTTTGTTGTTAATGTTGTCCTTTTCTTGTGGGAAGTTAAAAACGAATTGTGTATATAAACAACACTAGAGACAGACTGAACACAAAATTCCCCCACCGTTGTTTGCAGAATTATACTTTTAGAAGGGACCTGTATTATGACATTCTTTAATAAATTTGGTATTAAAAAGCGATATTGCAATTGCATACGTTCTTCTAGAAGTATAAATATAAAACACGACGGTACATATAGAAGCATTCTGCTAGAATTATAAACATTAAAAACGGTATACTATTAGAAACAATCTGATACAATTATGATATCAAAGCAATATTACAACTAGAAACATTCTGGTAGAATTATAAACATAAAAAGCAATATTACATATAGACGCGTTCTGGCAGAATCATAAACATAAAAAAGCGATCTTACAACTAGAAACATTCTGTTAGAATTATGAACATAAAAAGTGATATTACATATACAAGCAATCTGCTGGAATAATGAATATATAAAAGCGATATTACTATTAGAAATGTTCCGTAAAGATTATAAACATATAAATGATATTACAACTAGTAACATTCTGCTAAACCTATAAACATAAAGACAGCAATATTACAAGTTGAAACATTCCGGTACGGTAGAATTATAAACATAAAAAAGCACTATTGCAGCTAGAGACATTCTGGTAGAATTGTAAACATACAAAAACGACAGTACCATTGGAAACATTCTGCTATGATTATGACATAAAAAGGGATTATACAACAAGAAACATTCTGCCACAATTTTGACATAAAAATCCATATTGCAACTAGAAACATTCTACTACAATTACGACATAAAGAGTAATACGACTACCAGAAACATTTTACTACAATTACGACACAAAGAGCAATATGACAACTAGAAGCATTTTACTACAATTACGACATAAAGAGCAATATGTCAACTACAAACATTTTACTACAATTACGACATAAAGAGCAATATGTCAACTACAACATTCTACTACAATTAACGACATAAAGAGCAACTATGTCAACTACAAACATTCTACTACAATTACGACAGAAAGAGCAATATGTCAACAAAACATTCTACACAATTACGACAGAAAGAGCAATATGTCAACTACAAACATTCTACTACAATTACGACAGAAAGAGCAATATGTCAAATACAAACATTCTACTACAATTACGACAGAAAGAGCAATATGCAACTACAAACATTTTACTACAATTACGACAGAAAGAGCAATATATCAACTACAAACATTCTACTACAATTACGACATAAAGAGCAATATGTCAACTACAAACATTTTACTACAATTACGACATAAAGAGCAATATGTCAACTACAAACATTTACTACAATTACGACATAAAGAGCAATATGTCAACTACAAACATTTTACTACATTACGACATAAAGAGCAATATGTCAACTACAAACATTCTACTACAATTACGACATAAAGAGCAATATGTCAACTACAAACATTTTACTACAATTACGACATAAAGAGCAATATGTCAACTACAACATCATGCTGTAAAGTTATGACATAATTAGCAACATTGCAACTAGAAACATTTGACTACAATTACGACACAAAGAGCAATATGACAACTAAAACATTTGACTACAATTACGACATAAAGAGCAATATGTCAACTACAAACATTTTACTACAATTACGACACAAAGAGCAATATGTCAACTAGAAACATTTGACTACAATTACGACATAAAGAGCAATATGTCAACTAGAAACATTCTACTACAATTACGACACAAAGAGCAATATGACAACTACAAACATTCTACTACAATTACGACAGAAAGAGCAATATGTCAACTACAAACATTCTACTACAATTACGACATAAAGAGCAATATGTCAACTACAAACATTCTATACAATTACAACAGAAAAGTACAATTGTCAACTACAAAAATTTACTACAATTACGACAGAAAGAGCAATATGTCAACTACAAACATTCTACTACAATTACGACAAAAGAGCAATATGTCAACTACAAACATTCTACTACAATTACGACAGAAAGAGCAATATGTCAACTACAAACATTTTACTACAATTACGACAAAAGAGCAATATATCAACTACAAACATTCTACTACAATTACGACATAAAGAGCAATATGTCAACTACAAACATTTACTACAATTACGACATAAAGAGCAATATGTCAACTACAAACATTCTACTACAATTACGACAGAAAGAGCAATATGTCAACTACAAACATTCTACTACAATTACGACATAAACAGCAATATGTCAACTACAAACATGCTGGTATAGTTATGACATAATTAGCAACATTGCAACTAGAAACATTTGACTACAATTACGACACAAAGAGCAATATGTCAACTAGAAACATGCTGCTATAGTTATGACATCAAAAGCAACATTACATCTAGAAGCATCCTACTACAACTATGACACAAAAAACAATATTACAAATAGAAACAGTCTGCCGCAACTATGACATTAAAAGTAATATTACAATCAAACACTCTATGATAATGTTATGACACTGAAGACGATATTACGACTAGAAAACATTTCGCTACAACTAACAGCATTAAAAGCAACATCACAACTACAAACAGCCTGCTACAATTATGACACTGAATTGCCGCCCACTCGTACCAGCAAGCAGAAGTGAGAGAAATGGTGAAAATAAAGAACCGTGTATACGCACAGCTCCAGGACTGACTGTGTAACTTACGTTCCACACATTTTGGGCAACAGTCATCATCGTTCAGTCGTAGCTGGTAACCCTGCACAACAACACAAGTCATGATGATGATGATGATGCTAACAATTATAATAACAACAACAACGATGATGATGATGATGATGATGACGATGAGTGATGATTATAATAACAATGATAAGATAATAATAATGATAATAATAATAACATAGTAAAATAATAATAATAATAATAGTGGTGAAAATGATGATGATGATGATGATGATGATGATGATGATGATGATGATGATGATGAGATGATGATGATGATGATGATGTATGATGATGAGCGATGATTCATCATCATCATCACTATTATTATTATTATTATTATTCATCATCATCATCATCATTATTATTATTATTATTATTTTAAAGCCTGCTTTCTTGTTAACATTCACCGTCATTATCGTCATGATGATGATGAATGATGATGATGATGATGATGATGATGACGACGACGACGACGACGATGATTCATCATCATCATCATGACGATAATGACGGTGATTGTTAACAAGAAAGCGGGCTTTAAAATTTTCCTGTGAACCTGAGGTCGCAGGGGAGCGAGGTGAGAAAGACCTCAATTTTTTTTAAAGCCAGAGAGAGACAGACAGACAGACAGACAGACAGACACAGACAAACAGACAGACAGATAGACAGACAGAGAGAGAGACAGAGACAGAGAGAGAGGTAGGCAGGGGACAGGTTCTTTGAAGACAAGTTTGTCATGTAAGTATACGTACATAGACACGCATGCAATTTGGTTATCAGTAAACAGAAAAAAAAGGGAACACCGCGGAGAATTTAGATTTACAACATTTGTAAACGTCGGTGTATATCAAACGTAACGAGTCCCTTTTATCACAAAAGCAGTTTGTCCATACAGGACGAAAACACACAGACAAGACAGACGAACGAGACATAATTCCACTGAAGACGAAAAGAACATCACATACAGCTTCGGGGTTGAAGTGTTTGTACAAGACAATGCACGTTTATATCAACCATTTTCGAACACATCGCTACGACCAAACACAGTTTGTCTGGTAAATATACAAATACACATGGCGTAATATTTGTTATGAGTTACCTGCCAGACTGGATATCAAGAAAGGAATAAAAGAAGGGAGATACACCGTTTTGGCATATAAACCTTGAATTACAGACACTGTCTGAATTGAGTGGATATTAAAGCACGAAAATTTTAATGTTACTGTAATTTTGCCAGTCGGTGTATACATACACCCGCACGCGCTCACACACACACACACACACACCACGCACGCACACACACACACACACACACACACACACACAAACACACACACACACACACACACACACACACACACACACACACACACACACACACACACACACACACACACATAGTGTGTATACACGAGCTGGTAAAATTACAGTAACAAAAACATTTCGTGGTTAATATCCACTCATTCCCGATGGTGCTTGTAATTCAAGGTTTATCTGCCAGATATCTATCTATCTATCTATCTATCTATCTATCTATCTATTTATCTATCTATCTATTACCTATCTACCTATCTATCTATGTACCTATTTATCTATCTACCTATCTACCTATCTATCTATCTACCTATCTACCTATCTATCTATCTATCTACCTATCTACCTATCTATCTATCTTCTATCTATCTACCTATCTACCTATCTATCTATATATCTACCTATCTACCTATCTATCTATCTGTCTATCTATCTACCTATCTACCTATCTATCTATCTCTCTATCTCTCTATCTATCTATGTATTCTATCTATGTATAGTAGTATACATGATATATGTATTATATGTATGTATGTATGTATGTATTATATGTATATATCTAATGTGCATGTATCCCTATATCTCTTAAGTATCGCTGACAGGCTTCATTTTGACATACTACGCAGCAGACAGCAGTGTCGAAACCACAATATTTTCTGATCGCATTAAACTGTGTAAAATGAATGTCCCTTCAAAGGAAAACCCGAACAGGAAAGTCTGTAACATGGATGGACAGCCATTACATGCATTTCAGCAAATTCAGACAGAAAGAAACAACCAATAAAGAAAACAAAAACATGAATTATTTCAAAAATCGAGGTTGACAATACAGCAAAATTGAAACGACAACTTCAAAATGAACTATTGAATTAAAGAACTGTTTTGTATTGGATTTTGCTGTTTTGTACTTATGCCACTTAGACTGCTGAGTACAGTATTCTTTTTTATTTTCGATAGTTTATATCTCATGTGCTATCACACGTTATGTTACTGCTTCTAAAGCAAGGGAAGAAAAAATAAGCCAAGAAAAACAGAAAACGAAAAGAAAATGACAAATGGCCAATCATTAAAAGAAAAAGAAAAAAAAAAAAGAAAAAAACACTGCCGCAAGGCAAAACCTATTTAGAAAAGATAGCTTCTTCAAAACCGAATCAGAAAAACGGAAAAGATTTCTAACCCTGCTTGTGAAGACAAATATAAATTAGATTTTAAAAGACTGCTGCTTTGAAGTAGAACAAATTACACACAGATCACTACAGGAAAAATAATAAGAAACAAACGCGTCAGTGCACTGCAATTACAAGAGACTGCAAAATAAAATAGAGCCAATCAAGTTAGAGCGAATAAGAAAAGTACATGGCTTCAAAGTTAGAGCCAATCAGAGACGATTTGCATGAATTATCAGAAAGTGACAAAGTTAGCCAATCACGATTCTCGTTTAGAAACCGCTATACGCTGTGTATATAGGTGTCGGGCCTGACATTGTAAAAAGCACTGTTGACGTAGTGTGCGGTCAGGCCGCCACACATAGCCGCATCCCCTTCCGATTCTCACCCCTTTCCTCAACCAGCAAGTTGTTTCAGCGCCGTGTTTCTATGATCTCTCTGGCCAGACATAAGGACCAGCAGAGAGCCCTTAAATCAGACAGCTATTCCAGCCTATATAAGAGGGAGACAGGTGTAACACCACAGGGTTCCCCCACGTCTACATATGACCTGGGTATTTCGATGTAGGTCAAATCGATTTTCTTTCAGTCAAATGTATTTTTTTGATAAGATATTCTCCTTCCTTACAAGCACAGTGTTCCAAGTCAATTGTTGAGTTATGGAACTTATCAATTTATTGTCCGGAATATCTTTTGGAAGCATAAGAATGTCCAAAGTATTTCTAAGGCTTGCATTCCAATACATTCACGCAGGTGCTATTAAAACTGGTGAAAAATGTTCACATTTTGCAGCAGATCCAAATAAAGCCAAGATGAGAGATTCTAACGATTTCTCGCCCCTCAATCTATTCTTCCTTTCTCACACCTATTTCTGCATTTCCAATATCAACGTCTTGGACCGAAAATGGGATCTTAAAGCCATCTGTGAGCATATCATTGACAGCTATCTTAACAAAAACAACATCTCCCGAGCCAAATGTTCTTTTCTTTCTAATCAAAATGACCATTTGATGGAAAGATTTGAGAATTTCAATGGAAGGTCTCAGGGCGATCCTGCCTGGATAACTCCTGGTGGCTAAAGGGTGGAATTCTGTACAATTTTCCACATCAACATATGTGCAGACCTGCTAGAATCTGAACCTAGTTGTGTGTATATATACGCAGGACATCAAATATGCACGCTCAGTATCCTGTAGTTCATGTCAGTTTTCAATAGCTTTAAGAAATACAAAAATACAGCGTGATCTGCCTCTACCTCGCCTCAATAAACAGGAGTGTCAGCGCCTACAGGGTGAGACAACCCATCGAAGACAGCGCACGCAGACTGCGTGCCAACACAAAGCCTGCACAGTGTGGAGAGAGAGAGAGAATGAGAGAGAGAGAGAGAGAGAGAGAGACAGACAGACAGACAGACAGAGACAGAGAAACAGAGAGACTGAGAGAAGGAGTGACAGACAGAAAGAGACAGAGACAGAGACAGACACACAGAGAGACAGACACAGAGAGACTGAGAGAGAGTGACAAGAGAGAGAGAGAGAGAAAAGCAAAGATTGATACAGAGAGAGAGAGAGACAGAGAGAGAGAGAGAGGCAGGGAGAGAGAGAGAGAGAGAGAGACGGAAACAGAGATAGAGACAAAGACAAGAGAGAGAGAGAAACCGAGAGAGAGAGAGACAGACAGTGACAGAGGAAGACACAGAGAGAGAGAGAGAGCATTCAGTTTGTCATTGAAAACGTGGGGAAATTTTTCTCTGACTTCTTTTACTCAGAAAAAAAAAACCCAGCCCAGAATACCACAAATGCCTGAAATTTGCTGAAGACAGGGATATGGTAACCCTTTCCTGTGACCCGAAAACTAATGCATCATATAATCGATGTATCTGAAACACCCTGAAACGAAGAATACCGTGTCTATGCGCCAACGAAACATTCATCTCTAAAGCATTCTGGTGAACAGGCATAGACTCTACAAAAAATCCATCGTGGTGCAGTCTAGCATGGGGGATATCTACCATAGTCATTACACAGGGTAGGACGCCGTGGAGGCACATCGCCTGCCTCGTCGCCCGACCAGACCACTCATACAGTCTGAAGCACCAGATATGTTTTTTGAAAGGCTTCTTGTTGCGTGCTTGATTCGTGATAAACGCAGACTAATAAATTGTCTCCTTCGCTTTTCTGTGTCATCGTGGGTGAATTATTAGATAGCGCTCCTCAGCGAAATCCCCTCACCTCCCCACTACCCTGGATTCTTTTTTGTTTTGTTTTGTTTTGTTTTGTTTTTGTGTGTGTAAATTCTATTATGCAAGTCCAATTTTGGCTTGTGGTCCCCCCCCCCCCCCCCAAAAAGTGTAAAAAGTGTACGGTATACAATCTACAAATCTGTGAGTGGTTGCTTTAGTACTTGACTCTGTTCTTTAAGGCTGGAGAAAATGAAGCAGAGACGGAGAACTGAAGGAGAGAGAGAGAGAGAGAGAGAGAGAGAGAGAGAGAGAGAGAGAAAGAAAGAGAGACAGACAGACAGACAGACAGACAGAGAGAGAGAGATACAAGAGATAGAGAGAAAGAGAGAAAGGAAGAGAGATGGAGAGAGAGAGAGGAGAGAGATAAACAGACAGAGAAAGAGAAACAGAGAGAAATGAGAGAGACAGAGACAAAGAGACAGAGACAGAGATACAAGAGAGAGAGAGAGAAAGAGAGAAAGGAAGAGAGATGGAGAGAGAGAGAGAGGAGAGAGATAGACAGACAGAGAAAGAGAAACAGAGAGAAATGAGAGAGACAGAGACAGAGACAGAGAGATACAAAAGAGAGAGAGAGAGAGAAAGAGAGAAAGGAAGAGAGATTGAGAGAGAGAGAGGAAAGAGATAGACAGACAGAGAAAGAGAAACAGAGAGAGAGAGAGAGAGAGAGAGAGAGAGAGAGAGAGAGAGAGAGAAACAGAGAGGAGAGACAGAGACAGAGAGACAGAGACAGAGAATGAATTTCCCACCGTTTTTTTTTTTTCAGAGAACAATAGACAAACGTATGCAAACGACTCCGTAATAATGGCTTTCATCAAAGGCCTCTTAACCGCAACCGCTTAAAGACCCGCCGCCACGCTACAGTCGCTGACGGAGAGCGCCGGTAACACGAGAACCCGCGAGACTTCCGGACAAAAGCGAGACCACAGAATAAAAGTGCTTGAAAGTCTTTATTGCGACATTATCATTCGCTTTTTTTCCCCTCCCACAAGGCAGTTTGTGTCTTGCGATCATGATTGCTCTTTCACTGTCCTTGCCGCATCCTCTCGAGAAGCAACGGTAAAGAGCGAGATACCCTTGAGACAGACCAGTAAGAGATGTGAATGCGTTCACTGTCGCCATCTTTTCAGGTCAATGCTTTCCCTTCTTCCTTTAAGTAGCAGGTAAAAGAGGTCAATCACTGAGATCAGTCACTGGGTATCTGTGTGTCTGTTTCTCTGTGGATGTGACAGTGTTATCATATCATGCAGTTATTCCTTTTCTTTCCCTTCGGCTTCGGTTTCAAGGCACTGAAAAAGATCTTGGTAACATGTCTGAAACCTGTATACAGTTTTACATCTCTAGATCTTTCAGCCATCGAAAGTCCGTTGTTGGACGTAGGCCTTCCCCAGCTGCTTCTATTCACTTCGTTCTAGGGCTTTTTCTCTCCAGTTCTTGTCAAATCCATCTAGGTCGTCTCTCCATCTTGTTTTCTGTCTTTCTCTATTGCGAGTGCCGTCTGTTGGTATCCAGAACGTGGGTTTCTTTTTCTTTCTTTTTTCTTTTTTTTTCCCCCAACGATTGTCCATTCTCTGGGTGTGATGTCCTGCCCAGTTCCATTTCAGTTTGTTGGTGGTTTCCGGGATGTCTCTCACTTCACAGTTTTACATAGTCTATCAAATATTACCAAAGGCAACAGAAACAAAAGTTATTTCATTAAGAAATCTCCTATGGGTGCGTGAAGGACTTCAGCAAGTAAGTACAGTACACCTAGCGATGTAATTTTCCTTCTTTTTTCTTTTCTTTTTTTAATCCAATTGAGTTTGAAACGTGTTTCCCTTATAGTGGTCCACGTGCAAATTTATTCAGTTTTTTTCTCCGGTCATTTGAATTCCTGTGTCCTCTTAGAATTACGCTGCGGAAATTGCAGTTCCAATATGCAGCAGAGCAAATCAGAATTACAATCTCTACTGGGTGACTTTTGGCCACTGGATTCCACTTTCAGCAGGATACGTACAGCAGTAAACTGTCTTTTTGGAAGTGGTATGACCTAGTATTTCCATTTACGTCAATTATCGCCCATAAGGCTCTTGATTATGAAACTCTGGATGACATTACCGATCTTAATGTTTACGTAAGTCCTTGGTCCTTTGATTTTTTATTTATCAAAATATTTGTTAGTTTTCATAGTGCTGATGTTGTAACAAGAGATTAAGATTTGCGACATTTTTCAGTTTTGTCTCCAAGTTCGCCTTTCAGGGCATATGGTCCCTGGTTCAAGCCCGGGTTTCTGTACCACCCTGCTACACCCAAAATAGTTCAAGCGGACGGATAAAAGAAGAAAGAAATCAAACAGTAACTCTACAGTGAAATGAGCTGTAGACTTTAACTGAACTTAGAAACTCTTAGTGTAAACATGCTCGTTCGCAGATCGGTACAATCCAAGGTTTTGCAAAACAGAGCATACGGGACTGGTAACAGTAAGTTACATAATTACAAATCCAAAGAAAATCCAGTTACAACCTAATGATAATCCAATTAAAGTTTGCTGTTTAATAATCACAACAACAGCAAAACAACAGCAACAACAACAACGACAGACAGACATCCCCGCAACAGACCAGGAAAAAAAATTTAAAGCAAACATTTGAGAATTTGAACATTTCAATAATAATATGTTCTTGAAGGAACACTGGTTCCACTTACGTTACCATCGTGCTTGCCGTGTCAATATTTTGTTTTTCGTTCGTCTGGTACCTCTGTTAAGGTACACTTTAAAGACATATCTCACGACAATGACCACGATTCCAAGACAGTGGCGACATCGTCCTTGTCACTCCACGAAGGCGCCTCAGACAAACGAGCTGGTGACACATAAAAGAGAAAGACAAGAGACTCAAGAAAAAGAACAGTCCATTAAAAAAAAGTAAAAGAAAAAAGAAAAAAATGAAAAAGGCAGTATCGGAATCTCGTGCAAAGCCCATAAACCTTTCACTGTGTCAGTCAGTCTGGCTACGGAGCGGTAATCAGCCGGCAATTTACGAGCGATGGAGGACGCGATAGGCTCTCGCGAGTAACCTCTACCCCCTCAATTTCTACCTGTCCTTCCACCCCTTATACCCACCCACGACCTTGTCATTCTAACCTCCCTCCACGGAGGACTAAATGAAGTACAGAACTAGCGTCGTCCGACGTTAAACCGGGGTGGCTTTCCACCCCTATACGGCTGACATTGAATCCGGGTCGAGCGAAAAGGCGAGCTGGGGTAGCGGCATGGAGGGTGTTGACTTCTTGATAGATCACAGTCTGTGTCCCCATGCCCACTGACATCCCACGGCTCATCAGTCAAGTCTGATCGCCCGGAAATGAGGAAGAGAGAGAGAGAGAGAGAGAAAGAGAGAGAGAGAGAGAGAGAGAGAGAGAGAGATGGTGAGAGAGACAGATATGGAAAGATGGAGAGAGAGAAAGAGAGAGAGAGAGAGAGATGGAAAAGATGGAGAGAGAGAGAGGAGAGACAGACAGACAGAGAGAGAGAGACAGACAGACATATTTCGGGCATACAGTTTTCAGGCTGAAAGTGTCTTCGAAGGATAACAGATGCAGCTAACATAGGAATCATTTGAATATAAAATCAGCCTGGGGACATGCCGATTAGATGGTCATTCGACATAATAATCCATCAATCGTTTTCTTTCTTTTTCTGATACAATCCTCCATCCTCCCCACCCACCCCACAAAAAGACGATGGTGAGATGCAGTTGCAAATTGACAATCATCTCTTTTGTCTTTAAGAAAAATGTTCTTCCATGCAATTCTGTGCTGCATGATTTTGACCCTGAAAAAATTAAATCTCGTCTTGAAATAAGAAATCTTGACATGCACTTATGTGCAGTCCGGTGCTTTCTTTTTCAGCAGTATGGATTTCTTTCAAAGTTGTATTGCCTTTAGTTCGTGGCATGTGAGCTCAGGATCTGTTGCCGGCTTCGTCAGGCCCTTAACTTTCGCAAGACCTCCTGCATGGTTTCATGAGAGAGTGTACATCGTCTGTAATAGGACCTGCTAGAGTTTTCAAGATACGCAGGCCATCTTTTACTAGACAAGGCGGTGTTACCATGGAGAAAAGAGGCAGCAGGGGACTCCGAGGTTTTCTACTACCTTTGGGCTTGTGAATTAAAACATGAGTTCCAAGCAGAACTTTCATGAAGCACACATTTTCATAAAGGTCATGAAAACATACTTTTTCATGCCGTTAGGCGTACTCCTGACGTTGTCCACAGGGAACCAAAAGAACAGAATACTTGCTACTCGTTAGACCAGTCCTCGAATATGGAATCACAGTATAGAATCCCTACCATAATACATCATGAGACTGATCGCCTTAAAAGGGTTCAAAATATAGCAGCACGATTCAGAACCGGCGACTATATCTCTAGAGACAGCGGCTGTATGATCGAAAAGCTCCAAGATCTTCAACCGCAAAAGTAACAAGATTGAAAACTCCATCTGTGTATGATATTTATGTATAAGGTGGCTGCAGGGCTGGTGGTCTTAGCTATTCGTGCTCACACTTTCTTCACACCAGCACACGGTGGAACAAAATGAGAGTACAACCAAAGAATTTGCCAATAGTGCAACGGGAATTTTCATTACCTAACTGTCACAGGAAAAGAGCGTTCAAGATCCGTTATAGCTATAATGAACAAAAATCGTGATAGCTGTAACGAGCAATATATAAATTCAAGAATAAGACATTTGTTTCTCATGAAAAACAATAACAGACTGGAACCATCTGGAAGAGGGAACCATCACAGTACCAACCACTGACTGCTTACGCACATGGATCAGTGCTCTGACCTGCTAATACACTAAATGCTATACCTTTTCCCACTTTGCATTAATGCTGCCGTGGTTTCTGTGAAGTACGTATTTAGATCAAGATCACAAGTTAAATTCTTTGAAATACATGTTATTCGCCATTGTCACAGTTAAACTGACCCAATTTTGTTAAGATCCACTCAACAGTAAATGAGAAATCCTTGCCAACATGTTTTACAAACAGAACAGTTAACCGACAGAACGAAAGACTCATGGACGGACAGATAACAATATCAATCAGCATTACTACTTTTACCACTACTGCTATTACTTCTTCTCCAACTACTCTTAATCTTCTTATTACTATTGATAGTAGGAATGACGATATGACAAAACAACCTATGTATACAAAGCACATGGTTACTGGGAGGGGAAAAAACAGGAGAGCAGTGGGATGAAGACAGGTGGGGCGACGAGGGAAGTTACTGCTGAACAAGAAGATACATATTCAAGTTGGACTTAATGGAAAAAAGGCCAGGGGAAGTTCATTAAAGATGTATGGACCAGACACAGAACATGCGTGGTGACTGACTGTGGAACATCTGTATCAATGAATTTGTAAACAAATAGTATCAGAAACAGAACTTACAGCTCGAGCAGGGGATATTCATTCGGAGGTCGTTGCAGAGATAGACATTAAGTAGGTGCAAAACCGTTAATATACTTGTAACGGAATATACTGATTCTGTGTGAAATTCCTTGGATAACAGACAATCAGTGAAGGGTGTGACATGATCATGCTTCTTTTTTCCAAAGGAAGGGCGACAGAATTCTGAATATGTTGGAGGGAAGTGTAAAAAAAAAAAAATAAATAAATAAAAACAAGGCAGAGAGTTATTACAACTGATAAGAGACAAGTTAAAAGAAAAGTTGCAAGTTTAGATGTTATTTCAGTTGTAAGATACTGGCAAACAGACCTGAAATGCTACAATTGACAGTAGCAAGACTGACTGATTTGGCTGATGATTTTCTACACAAGATTCAGGATCAGAAACAACTGCCAGGTTCTTTACTGAATCAGAGAGTACAGTAGCGTTGTCACCTAGTTAGACAGCACAAACCGTTGCAGTGGAAGACTGTGCTTGTTGCCAATGGGCACTGCTTCAGTCTTATCTCCCATTCCACAGTAGTGTGTTCTGTGTCCTCAAATTCTGGATTTCAATATAGCAATCAGAAGCTTCATAAAGAAGAGTTGAAAGATTTTTCAGAAGACACACTAACGAAAGGTTCGGAATCATTGGCAGAGAAATATTTGATGGTGTACTGACTTATTACACTGGCATGGCTAGTGGTGAGGTGTACAGAGTGAAGAGGACTGGCCCAAATAAAGAACCCTGGAACACCCCATATTTAAGTTTGAACTGGTTGGGACTTAGACACATATACCATAACGGACTGAAAGCAGTCAGGAGATATGACAGAAGTCAAGAAAAAGTACTGCCTTGGGTTCCGAATCATGCACCATACGAAACAGAATGATACACTGGTCGATGATATCAAAAGCGACAAAAGTATCTAAGAAAATATGAAGGGAAATTCAGCCTTAGTGAGCTGTTAACAAGAAATCATTCACAAATGTGAACGAGAGTTGTTTTAGTGATTTGCTGTGAACATGCATGTACATAGGTGGATAGGTAGACACATGCGTGCAGACAGAAAGCAGTCAGACAGACAGACACTCAAACAGAAAGACAAATGAGATAGATCATCAGACAGCCATACAGACAGACAGAGAGACAGACAAACAGACGGATAAGACATCGTTAGACAGACATACGAATCTCTGGACTTCCGAAAGAGTTATTGTATCCTTGGCTCTCACAATACACCAAACCCTTATCCACACACACACACACACACACACACACACACACACACACACACACACACACCCACACACACAACACACAAACACACACACACAACACACACACAAACACACACACAACACACACACACACACAACGCACACACACACAAACAAACACACACACACACAAACCACACACCACACACACACACACACACACACACACACACACACACACACACATCACACACACACATACAAACGCACACACCTGCGGGCACCACAAAGAGTTGCTGCAACGTTCTCTCTGACAATAGACTATGCCGTTATCACAGCTACACGTCATACAGGCGCTGGCCATCCACTCCTCTCTATGCTGCAATAAAGAAAAAAATAATACGACTGATTCAGTATATGAATCAAGACATAAGTGAATCAAAGAGGTGGGTTTTTTTGCGTTCAGCCCACTATGGATACAGGATTAAAATAAAAGTCCCCAAACCATAAGGTCTTAGAAGAGTGAAGTGGCAAAGACCTCAATTTTTCTCGAAGTCAGTATTATCAGAATAGTGCCCATCTCATCCCCCTCGTTGCTTTATCTGTTACGACAATGAATAGGGGTTAATAGTCATTCAATCAAACTGGGCAGACTAAAGATCGTGCACGCCTTTTCTTTTCATCAAGTTCTGACGGCCGGTGCTGGACCTTCACACTGACCAGACTTTGAAAAGATGATGATAATAATGATGGGGTGGTGGTGGTGTGGTGGTGTGGTAGTGATGATGATGATGATGATGATGATGATGATGATGATCATCATCATCATCATCATCATCATCTCATCATGACGCCGACGACGATGACGACGACGACATTAATGATGACGACGACAACGACGACATTGATGATAATGATGACGACGACGACGATGATGATGATGGTGGTGATGATGTCGACGCCTTTGATGATGATGATGACGACGCCTTGATGATGATGATGATGATGAGATTACGGCGACGACGACGACGACGACGACAATTATTGGAAAAGATACGCAAAAGGAAGAAAATGCCGACTATGCTGAAGACGACGCAGATTATGATTTATAGGCGATGATGATAGCGATGGATACGACAACGATGAGAACAACAACAGAAACAATTACAAGGATGACGATGACAACAACGCCGATGGTGATAATGACAATCTGTATGATAACTACGCATATAATTATACGACGACTGTGACAATAACCACGACGATGAGAGCAAGGACGCTGATACAAAGAGACCCACTTACAGCTCGCTTGGTGCCATGGAAGTTGCAATGCTTGCGGACAGGACAACTCTGACAACAGCCGTCCTCTGTCAAAGATCTTTCTTCCGGGGGGCAGTCTAGTGGGGGGCAGGTCACTCGGGAACACCGTGATGTGCCGGACTGCCGTAAAATCACACACAACACAAACACACACACACACACACACACACACACACAACACACACACACACACACACACACACACACACACACACAACACAACACAACACACACACACACACACACACACACACACACACACACAACACACACACACACACACACACACACACACACACACACACACACAACACAACACACACACAACACACACACACACAAAACACACACAAACACACACAACAAACAAACACCACACACACCAAACACACGCCAAAGATATAAGAATGATAATATTAATGACAATGATAACAATAATGATATGATAACAATAATAATGATAATAATAATAATAATGATGATGATGATGATGATGATAATAATAACAATAATATGATAATGATAATAATAATAGTAATGATAATGATAATAATAATAATATAATAGTAATAATAATAATGGATGATGATAATGATGACGACGACGACAATAATAACAATAACTAATAACAATAACAACAACAATAATAACAATCATAATCATCACCACCATCATCATTAATCTTATTAACATTATTATATCATCATTACGAGAACTGTTTGATTCTTTTGAAAGACCCATACATGTAGGTTCGAGATCTGAATTGTCAAGTTAAATCCCAGCCGGAAACATTTAAAACTGGCCGGTTAGCTGCCCCAAACTGACCGGTTAGCTGCCCCAAACTGGCCAGTAAGCTGCCCAAGACTGACCTGTTAGCTGTCCAAAACTGGCCAGTTAGCTGCCCCAAACCGGCCGGTTAGCTGCTCAAGACTGGCCGGCTAGCTGCCCCAAATGATCGGTTAGCTGCCCCAAACTAACCAGTTAGCTGCCCCATAACTGACAGTTAGCTGCCCCAAACTGGCAGCTAGCTGCCCAAGATGACCAGTTAGCTGCCCCAAAACTGGCCGGTTCGCTGCCAAGACTGATCAGTTAGCTGCGCAAGGCTGACTGGTCAGCTGCCCAAACTGACAAGTTAGCTGCCAAACAGGCCGGTTAGCTGCCAAACTGGTCGATTAGCTGCTAAAAACTGGTCGGTTAGCTGCTAAAAACTGGTCGGTTAGCTACCCCAAATGGTCGCTTAGCTGCTAAAAACTGACGGTTAGCTGCCCCAAACTGGCCGGTAGCTGCTCAAGACTGACCGGATAGCTGCCCCAAACTGACCAGTTAGCTGCCCCAAACTGACCGGTTAGCTGCCCAAACTGGCCGGTAAGCTGCCCAAGACTGACCAGTTAGCTGTCCAAAATGGCCGGTTAGCTGCCCCAAACTGGCCAGTTAGCTGCTCAAGACTGGCCGGCTAGCTGCCCCAAACTGATCGGTTAGCTGCTCCAAAGTAACCAGTTAGCTGCCCCAAACTGACCGGTTAGCTGCCCCAAACTGGCCAGCTAGCTGCCCAAGACTGACCGGTTAGCTGCCCCAAACTGGCCGGTTAGCTGCCCAAGTATGGCCGGTTAGCTGCCCCAAACAGACTGGTTAGCTGCCCCAAACTGGCCGGTTAGCTGCCCAGGGCTGACCGGTTAGCTGCCCAAAACTGGCGGTAGTGACAGTGTTCAATGCTGTCTTCGTGTGTGCAAACATTTGTTCTTTTGTGCATTTACTGCAATAGTTAATCTTTCGCATCCAAACGAATCTCAATTGCCGATTTTTATTCATTTATTTTATTTGTGTATTTCTCCATTTTTTTAATGTAAACTGCCGGAAACTCATACACAGACAGGAACACATGAGTGCAAGAGAACACATAATGTACGTGATGATGAAGATGATAAGATGAGATGCGAGCGCTCACACACGCGCACACATTCACACACGCACGCACACACAACACACACACACACACACACACACACGCACGCACACGCACACGCACACACACGCACGCGCGCGCCAAACGCACACACAATACACATACACATACCCAAATACACACACATACAAGCTACACGTAAACACACATATGCACATACATACTCAGACAGGCACACATGGGCGCAAACGCACACTTAATTTGTGTGATGATATGATAAGGATGATAATGATGATGATGTGAGCGCGTGCACTCACACAGCACACGAACTCACACAACACACCACCACACACAACACACACCACAACACACACACACACACACACACACACACACACACACAACACACACACACACACACAACACACACACACAACACAACACACACACACACACACACACACACACACACAAACACACACACACCACCCACACCAACACACACACCACACCACAACACACACACACACACACACACACACATACACACAGAAGCACATACACGATGTCTACTTACAACACACGTGCATTTAGTGCAGGAGTCCGGTTGAAACATCTGACCACGTCGGTAGATCTGTTTGGCAAAATAGCACCGGAATGGAACGTCGAAAATCCGTCTCATACCTGCAAAAACACAGATACACACACATACACACAAACACACACACATGCACACACACACACACACACACACACACACACACACACACACACACACACACACGCACGCACGCACGCACACACACACACACAACACACACACACACACACAAAACAAGATATATATATATATTACAGTTGAGGGGCGATTTCTTTTTCAAAAGTAAGGTATTTCTCAATCAATTGAAGCATAAAAACATTATAGAAAAGGATTTTGGCATCTACTGCCGTCTTACAGCAAATATAGATGACTGAAATAAATTAGTAAATAAATAAATAATTAAAAAAATAATCAATCATTTATTAATACGATCTGATTTTGAACAGGAAAAAGATCACAGCTTACATAGAAACGCTTGTTATAAATGTACATATGTAGAACAGCTTTCATGCATTTATGTTGTTATAAAGTGGCTCCGACGCTCTAAAAGCAAGAGAGCGCACACTTAAAACAGATGATGTTGGTGATAATGATGGTGATGCTGACGACGACGATTTCAACGCCGACAGCCATGACAATGATGATGATGATATGAAAACATCCAGTGTATATACTGACCTTTGCACTTAGGGCAGCACTCGCCCTTGGGCTGGTAGATGACTGATTTTGGACAGTTGAGGACAGGACAGGAGGTTTTGGAGCAGGAGATGGCCCCGCTCTGTCACACGTGAAATGATAATGGTCATTCACTGTGTCAGTGGCCACGGCCAGAGATATAACAGGGACACAGGGAAAGACGACACAAATCACAACACGCCTAGTGGTCGACAAGATGATTCTGTTTACCATTATTAATGTCTGTCATTATTCCATTGTTATCTGTTCGTTTTCTTTTTTCTTTTTTTTTCAGTTTTATGATTAAGGTTTTTATTTCTGTTTCTCATTTATTGTATATATATAGTATAGTTATAGTATAGTTAGTATATTAGTATAGTAGTATAGATATATAGTATAGTATAGTATAGTGTATAGTATAGTATAGTATGAAGTATATAGTATAGGTATAGTATAGTATAGTAATAGAAGTATAGATAGTTATAGTTCAGTAGATAAGAAGCAAGAAGGAGAAGATAAGCCAAATAAAAGGCAACACCACAACATAACAAGCAACAACAACAACAGTGACAAACAAAACAAGCGAACTAAACAACCAGAAAGCAAACAAGCATGATCTACCCACAAACGTAAAACACAAAAGAGGAGTGATCGGCTTCCATTCAACACTGATGATCCAGTGGAGACAAAATGACTAATTTCCTCTTGAGAAAAAACAACAACAACAACAACAACAAGAAAGAAAATAGAAAAAAACAACAGAAAAGTTGGCCAAGAGATCTTAGTAACCCTAGTACCATGAGAATGGGTAGAAAGCATGTTAATCCGTAACGGTTGTTTTGGCTGTTGTGTTTATTTGTTTGTTTATTTCAAGAAATTCAATTTGAGAACCCAAACGAAGCAAACTTACGGATCCATGCATTTTTCGATTAGTTTTGAGCTGTTTTAGCTTCATTTATAAACTAGAATAACTGAACAAGCGAATAAATTAATATACAAACATCTTCCTAGATCTTGGCATTAATACACAAAAAGGCCCTTGTTCAATTCTATTTCATCATCTGACATAACCACGATGATGCTTTTATTTTAAACAATGATACTTTTTTTGTAAACAGAATCATGATGATGATACTGTTTGTGGTGATGGTTGTGGTTATGATAATGATGATGATGATGATGGTGATGGTGGTGGTAATGATGGTGGTGGTGGTGGTGTTGGTGTTGGTGATGATGGTGGTGGTGGAGATTATGATGCTGCTAATGATCATCACCACCACCACCATCATTGTTATCATCATTGTTACAAAGCCTTCAAAACTAGACTCGCAGCAGAATTCTGAACCAAATGTTGTTTGCCAAGAACATATTTGTGGGCAGCCAGAAATGAAGACACTTGCAATGGTCTAATTTAGACAGAACAAAGGGACAGACCAGTGATTTTGCTGCGTGACTGATCAGGTATGGGCTTCTGTCTTTTATGACCATTGTTTTGAGAAATTATAATAGGCACAATCTTATTATCAATTATCAGTCGTGACGAGGGTTCGCTGAACCGATCAGGCCTAACAAAAAGTAAGTGAAATTCCTTGATGGATAATATTCGTTTAGGCGTGATATGTGTAAATTATAATAAGATTGTGCCTATTATAATTTCTCAAAAACAATGGTCATAAAATTAAGTAACACCTATATGGCTGAAACAAGAAAACTCTCAGCATGGGCTTCTGTCTTGTTTTTCAGTTTCACTTTGCTCTTTGTCTTTTTAATATCTATTATACAGTTCTCCATAACTCAGAAGGTGGTACAAATCGTGTGTGGACTAGAATCGAACAACTGTGTACCATCTGCAAATGACTGACAAAGAAGCAGTTCACTAAATTAATTTATCATAATTTTTGCAAATTGACTGCTTTAAAATCTAAGATTTATGTTTCAATGCAATACCAACATTCAGTCCCGGGAAAATGATACTGATATATTAACCCTTTGACTCCCTCACCCTATCGACCAACTGCAAAAACTTAATCCATTGACTTTCTCACCTTATCCACCAACTTCCTGCAGGAAGGTGGTGGATAGGGTGAAAGAATCGAGGCGTTAAGTTTTTGCTTTGCTAGAATAGTTGACAATGCTGGTGGACAGGGTGCGGGAGGCAAAGGGTTAACAAGCTTGTGTAGTCCACGCTTCAAAACATAACAAGCTTGCATAGTCCACGCTCCAAAACAATCACGGTATTACAACCAGTACATGGCACTCGAGATAAATTCATTTACAATCCTCCCTTTTGGCGTACACTAGCCAAGTCCCAGCTTGTCACGATATCATTTTCAAAGGTATTATTTTACTGCTTCTGCCATAGACCTCCTGGTGTCTTCGTTATGTCAAGGGTCTTGTGTATGGACTAGTTTTCCAGCAAGTTAACTTCAAATTCACAAACATAGATCTTAAATGGATGTGGTCTTTGGATTTATAGACAAAGATCGAGAGTAGGAATGTATGTTGCTATCAGGCTACTTTGTTTGAGCACTTCTGTTAAGCGTTAGGCTGAGACTTCTCAACTGATTTCTCTGTGTTGTCTTGAATGTTTTGTGCACGTTTAACTGTTTACCAATGCGTAAGAGTTTTCTCTCAACAACTTGTGTCTGTGTGTGAGTGCACACAACCAATCAATCAAACAATCAATTATCAATTATCAATCAATTAATCAATCAATTAATCAATCAATCAATCAACGAGCAAACGAACAAACGAACGAACGAACGAACGCACCCATGAACCAATGAAAGAATGAATGGATGAATGAATCGATCAATCAATCAAGCAAGCAAGCAAGCAAGCAATCAACCAACATATCAACCAATCATCCAGCAACCAACCAACCAACCAACCATCCAACCAACCAACTAACTAACCAACCAACCAAGTCATTTTTGCTGAGATTGTTGTACTAATTTGACGTTTGACATAATACTGTTGATTTCTTAGATTGCGCTTATCGCTTTTATGCCTTCTTTTAAATACATTTGACGGGGCGTGGCAGTCACAGAAATAAACGTCCGACCTTCAGTCGGAAGGTGCCGGGTTCGATCTGCCTAAGCACCACCTGCCTGGTAGTAGGAAAAAGGGTGGATATTTTTCCATTCTCCCCTGCATGTGTGCATACCTAGCAGTGCCTAAACTCCCTTCGTGTGTATAACGCATGCAGAATATCAATTAGGCAAAATTATTAAGGTTCCTCTAAGTCATGTCAGTCAGTGCACGGTGGCTCTTGGAGACATGAAAACAAACACCCCCAGCATGGACGCCGGCCACTGAAGATGCAGCAGGTTGTGCAACAAATTAGTGGAGTATTGTTTGAAGAGCTCGCCTTACAGCTTGAGTTCTCCGTGTCCATTTGAAAGTCTGACCATGCGTAATACGTTGTGATTCCAACTGAGTTTGGAGAGTAGAACAAAACATCAACAAGAACAATAACAACGAAAACAACAACGAAAAGAAGAAGAAGAACAGGAATAATAATAATAATAATAATAATAATAATCATAATAATAATAATAATAATGATGATGATGATGATGATTACGATGATGATGATGATGATGATGATGATGATGATGATGATGATGATGATGATGATGATGATGATGATGATGATGATGATGATTTTGTTATTTTATGTTTGTGTACTGTGAACATGGATGACCATGAAACAATTCTAATGATATTTATGATGTATTTGTTATTACAAACATACTTCTAAGCCTGTGCGTTGCTATTTTTTTTAAAACGTCAGAACAACAATAACGTTCGTTCGTTATTTCTTTTAACGTTTATTCACATAAGTGCTTTTAGACGAAAACAGTAACGTTTACCTGACAATAAATGCTCCATGATGTGTGCGCACGTGTGATACGTACCTTACATACACACTGTGTACATGGGTCAGATGGAAGGGAAAACGTGGCGCCCTCATCATACTTCTCTCCTCTGAACGTGCAACCTGAAAAAAAAAATTAACCAGTCATTCAATCAACCAGTCAGTCATTCGAACGATCAGTCAGTTAGCCACAGACAGTTGCAAAACGCAAGATGCCGGTATTCAGCTGAATGATGTCTTTCATTGGTATATTCGCTACCTTTTATTTTACGTTTGTCTCTAAATCTTTAAAAAAAAAAAAAAAAAGACAAACTTTTTTTTCCCTCTCCGTCAGCTTACTTATTCTTTCATCTATCTGTAAACACCATTACGGTCATTAAACTAGCGTCTTTGCTCTTTGAATGAAAAAGGAAACTTTCTGATTTTATAGTGCAACATTCAAAAAGTTTTAAATGAATGAGTCAGACAGAAATCCCCCCCCTCTCTCTCTCTCCCTCTCTCTCCCTCCCTCCCTCTCTTTTTCTCTGTTTGTCTCTCTGTCTCTGTCTCTGTCTCTGTCTGTCTGTGTCTCTGTCTCTGTCTCTCTCTCTCTCTCTCTCTAGCTCTCTCTCTCTTTTCCTGTCCTCTCTCTTCCTCCCTCAGCCCCTCTCTCTCTCTTCTTTGCAACTTGATGCCTACCATGCGATGAAACACTCAGCATCAAACACCTTACTGAATGATTGAATTTGCGCAATACGATATATTAGCACTATACAGCGGACTTCCTGAAAACCTAACAGACGGTTCTTCCAGACGTAATTTTCAAGTTTGTTTTTTTACTAGACATCAACAAATTTCATCTAATAAGATCATACGTACGGGAAAGATTTTGAAATGCAGTTTAGACTTGAAAGGACAGTCATGTGTATGGTTTTTAAGTGCTGACTTTTTTTATTAGACTTGCTTTTGACGTGATGTCAGCCCTGATATAGTCTTAATGGTCGGCTAGACTGTGTGCAACATGAACTAAAATCTCTCTCTGTCTCTGTCTCTGTCTCTCTGTCTCTGTCTCTGTACCTGTCTCTGTCTGTCTGTCTGTCTGTCTCTGTCTCTGTCTCTGTCTCTGTCTGTCTCTCTCTCTCTCTCTCTCAAGGTTCTGATGTTATATCGAAATATCCGTTCAGTTATTTATTCCTTCAATCCTTGTCAAGTTTCCGAGATCATGTGAGATCATTCATGATCATTGTTTGTCAAGTTGTTACCAACACTAAAGCAAATATCCTCAAGACAATATCATAAATGATATCGTAAGTGACTATAGTATAAAATGTGTAGGCAATTACCAAACAACCAGCCACTCTGTCCACCTCCAATAGGAGTTGAGGAACACATGAAAATAGAATAAAAAGAACCCTTATTTACTCATGAAACATAACAGACACAACATTTGACCATATGATGTTTAGCAAGCATACTGTAAGAGTAAAAAAGATAGTCAAGCCATTTTTACGATCTCTGTCTTTTCAAAATGAAAAAAACCTCGGATTTTGTCACTGTGACCTTAAAGAAGCACCAGACGACATTGAACTGAATGTAAAGTGATGACAGTTGTAGACTGCCATAACAATGAAAAGGTATTTCAAATATTGCAACAACAACAAAATCCTGATAAAGTACAGTTTGCACACCTTTCTTCAAAAAATGCTGATTTTAGCGAATTTTTAGTCCGTGTGACCTTGACTCTGATACCTTGTCCTTGATACCTTATTCATGATTTTGCGATTACGGTCATTATAACAATCGTATAAAAATCTCCCGTAGAAAAGACCAGATTGAAAAAAAATAAGATACCAAATAAACAAGATCATTAAATCTAAAACAAAAAAATAGCAACTCCTTCTGTTAGTTGACTTTGTTTACAACCAATTCAGTAACAAAGCGAGCAACAAAGAACAAATGAGGACTTACCAGGGCAGACAGGACAGCACTGACCGGGCACAGGCACAGGAGAGTGACAGTGAGAAAAACACCTCACTGTGGATTCCGTTATTACTCCAGCCTGCATCAACACAACATAACACTAGTTAAAGTTAAGTCACATTTAAAACTCAAAACATCGGAAAACGCTATGTTCGCAAAAACAGTTTCTTCACCAAAAAAAGTTAAGTCACATCTAAAACTCAAAACATCGGAAAACGCTATGTTCGCAAAAACACTTTCTTCACCAAAACAAAATAGAACGAAACCACAAAGAGAACAGCCCTTTCGAAAATAAACCATGTTATACCGCAAAACACGATTTTTTAAAAAGTTGTTTTAATGTGAAATTCTCTGTCTCTCTGTCTCTGTCTCTGTCTCCCTGTCTCTGTCTCTGTCTGTCTCTCTCTCTCTCTTTCTCTCTCTCTTTCTCTCTCTCTCTCTCTTTGTGTATTTGGGGGGTTGTCTGTTTTTGTTGTTGGTGGTGGTGATGGTGGTTTTGTTTTTGGGGGACGGTAGTAAATTTCGTGCTGACTTTTTCTTTATAAATGGTTCTCAGTTGATGGTGGGGGAGTGGGGAGGGAAGGTGGGCGGAGTGTGTCGGCTTCAGGCTGGGTGACAGTAGGTGAGGAAGGGGAAGGTTTGGATGGGGCAGGGGGACCGTTGCGTCACATTTGTTGGCACTGGGATTGGTGGTGGTGTGAAGACTTTTTCTTTTTTTTTTTTTTTTTTCTTTTTTCCCCGTCAACAGTGATGGTCAGTTAATTTTAAGTTCAACCGCTGCCTGGTGGGCCCTGCTGTACGCTGTGGCGTGTGGTGGGGATTAATGCTGTCCTGCTAATTGTTGTAGCGGGCTGAGTGTGTGTGACCAGCGTGAGTCATGTATTTTTAAACAATGGACGTACACCCAGCGCGGTGTGCCTAGGATGGCACACTACACAGCAGACTTTATATTTCATCTTTTTTATTTTCTTTCCAATTTATTTTTCTAAATGTCTGACAATGCGGCCATATACACGCTCTATGAGCGCACAGAATAGTTTCCACAATGAAATACAGTACACAAAAGACCCATACCAGGTCACGTTTAATTCTCCTTTTACCAAGTTGCCACTTTGGAGATACGTTGTATTAGAACGATACTGTGGAGCCTACAGACCCCTAAACACAACTTTCACTATTAAAGAAACCACAAAAAACAACAAATCAAATATAAACAACATTCCCAAAACTATTCTTACAAACATACCTCAGGAACTCTGGCATACATACATACAATTATACCAAGGTGACAGTTATAAAATACTAACTCTGCACATCTACTACACAACAGGAAAAATACTTTTACAAGGAAATTTGTGCCGTGAATGGGTGGACATTGAATTCGACAAACTACAGTGCATTGTGGATAACCTTGCAGCGTGTGATAGTGCTGTGTTAGCAGAGAAGATTTCAGCTAACATCAACGAGCTGTCCACCATGTCCCATCTACCCCCAACATCTCCAGCCATCACTGACAGTCCGAATCAGCTACCCACCCCCTCCTCAACCCCCCTTACATCTGCAATTGATCTTCAGGAGGCACCCGCCATCCCTTCTCCCTCCATCCACACCACCACCAATCCCAGTGCCAACAAATGTGACGCAACGGTCCCCCCTGCCCCATCCAAACCTTCCCCTTCCTCACCTACTGTCACCCAGCCTGAAGCCGACACACTCCGCCCACCTTCCCTCCCCACTCCCCCACCATCAACTGAGAACCAGTGTGTCGTCGCCACTCGTCACTGCCCACCTTCACCTTCCACTGAGAGTCAGACTGAATCGGCCAGTACTACTCTTCCCCATGCTCTCCCTCCCTCCAGTGACACTCAGCTTGAGACAGCCACCACCACCCTTCCCCCTACTCTCCCACCTTCCTTAGAGACCACCACAGAACCAGTCCAGTCCCATTGTTCCCCTACATGTATAGCCGACGACAATGTCCCGTCAACCACTACGTGTGACCCAGCAGTAAACAACGCCACCTCCAAAGCATGTACACACAATGCTTGTACAGAAACAATCAAACATCTTCAGGAACAATTGAACACTGCCACACTCGCCATCGCCACAATGCAAACACAAATTCAGACACTCACAAACCAACTGTCCAGCATAGCCAAACAGACTGAAAACAACACTCAGTGTGTAAGCGACTCAGAAGTAAGGCTGAAAAACACAGTGAAAGTAGTGAAAGAAGAACTTATGAGTCAAATACAAGACAATAACTCTAGCCACCAGAGTATACTTGCCAAACTTGACGATCACACCAACAAACTGAAATCCATCAAGGACAGTCAGCAAAACTTTACTTGTGACATCAAGAAACAACTTCAAACAATCAACACTTGCCAACACCTACAACAGACAGAGACATCAGTACAACAAACAGACAAACCCACTAATCAAACAAAACCCCAACCCACCACTACATGTGAGTCTACCACCACAAAGGACATGTATAACATAAGTACAGCCAACAAGTTTGATGTCCTCTCTGACACTGACAGTTCTGAACAACCTCACGCCACTGTCCCCAGTCCCTCTCAGCCATCATCATCCACTGTCAACAAGAAAACAATGGCTGACCCCCCATCCCCTCTCACTAGTCTCAGGCAGAAAACCATTCCCCCTAACTGTAATACTCTACTGTTGGGTGACTCAGTCTTGGAGAGAGTGGATGAAAGGAAGATGTCAACAGGTGGTAACATTGTCAGGAACCTCTCGGTATCTGGCCTGACAGTCCATCACCTTAGCCAGTGGCTGTCCTCTCGCCCACCATCCCACGATATAACACACGTCACCTTCCACGTCGGCATCAACAGCTGCCATGATGGACCTGTATCAGGAGAGCAATGGGGAAGATTACTTCGTCTCCTGAGAAAATCTTTCCCCAGTGCTACACTTGCAGCTTCTTCCATTGTCCCTCCCTTTGGCCAACACCCCTTGAAAGAAGCTGCATCACGGTCCACAGCCTCACTTCGGCGCTCCTGTGAACAAGAAGGAATACTGTTCATCAACAACACCCCTTCCTTCCTAACCAAATCAGGTGCACCAAGAAAAGATATGTACCGTGATTCAGTTCACCCAAGTGCTAAAGGATCTAAATCTCTTGCACTAAACATCCGTTCCTATGATGTTCAAAACCCCTGTTATGGCCCCAATTCTCCAATACGCCCACCTCTTATCTCAACCCCCCCAACAGCCCCCAAACCCCTGCATTACCAACACCCATCTCCAATCTCTAACAATCTACAATACCCACCTGCAGTCTCCAACCATCGACAACACCAATCTCCAGTCTACAATCACCTACAACATCCATCTCCAAACTCCAAAAATCTCCAGCACCTGTCTCCAGTTTACAGCCATCTACAACTCCCATGTGCAGTCCCCAGCCGTCTACAGCACCCATCTCTAATATCCAGCCACCCACAACACCCACCTGCAGTCCCCAGCTCCAGCCATCTACAACACCCACCTGCAGTCCCCGCTGGTGTCAGTGCGGAGCAGAACAACACACAGTATCATGCTGAATTCCCCTGCATGACTACAAGACACCCCAAATCACCTACAGTTCAACAAATGCTGGGATCAAGTGCTACAGCAATAACTTCCCAACAGAATTGTGTAGATCCTGCATCTATCGTCAGTGCATTGGTGCAGGTGCTAAAACCTTTTATGAATTAATCTTCTTTTATTATTTTCATTTCTCTACCTATTTGTTTATTCATTTATTCACTTATTTATTTAGCTATTTAGCTACTTAGTTTACTTTCTTACTTTTAAATATCTTTCTATACCTCTTCTCCACGTTCTTAATATTTATTTGCTTCTGCTGTGTTGTGACCTGCTGCCATCTCCACCTTGTTGGTGTCGCATATTACCTGGGGACAACTTATTTACATTGATACTGTGTTGTGCTATAACTTTGAATGAGATTGACACTGAGACTTACAGACATAATTATTTAATTGACTTGGTCAGTTCAACCGACGGTTGAAACTGACTTGTTTTGGGTGGTGTTAATACCACCTAATTTTCTACAGCTGTGTCTGCCTGTGCCCAGTGTTAGGTGGAGACAAGTATTGCACTGCGAGAGACGCTCAGTATATCCTCAGTGCAGCCTTTATTTTATTTTAGTTTACTTACTTATCTTTTTGTTCTGATTTTGTTTTGTTTTTCTCTGAAGACTGACAGTGTGTATACCTGTAGTCAGTCTTGGCTGAACTGTCAAGAAAAAACAACAGACTCTGCACTGTTACATTTTGTATTCATCAGTGTATAATATCATTGTTCACACTTTGTATTAGGGGTAGACCAATTTTTTTTTCTACCCTCTCTTCATATATTTCACTTCAGCGTGCAGACGCAGTGTTGAAATCACCAATGACCACATTCACTCGAAAAAAACAGGATCTGCGTGTTGGTCATGTTAATGTCTATCATCTCCAAAACAAAGTATCAGACCTGTGCGTGTTCCTACACAAACAAAATTATTACCATTTGTACGGTGTGACCGAGACACGACTAGCATCTCATATTACAGATGAAGCTATAGCAATCCCAGACTATTCTGTAATCAGGCGAGATCCCTCATGCCATGGAGAAACTGGAGTTGCGCTTTACATCCACCGAGATATTCAACAAATAACCAACAGACGTTATGACTTAGAAACCAAAGAAGTTGAATGTATCTGGGTGGAGCTAAAGCCTTCTGCAACAACTCCACCTTTACTTATCGGTATTTTATATAGAAATCCCAGGAGCACATACGAATGGCATGACCACTTTCTAAAGATGATGGACAAATTGTGTCAACGACATACAGACATTCTAATGTTAGGTGACTTTAATTTTGACCTACTCACTCCACAACCCGCATGGCAGTCAACGACCACCCTGGTTGGCCTAAAACAATTAATCAAAGATCCAACAAGAATCACAGCAACATCAGAAACACTCTTAGATCATATCTATACAAACAAACCAGAGGCAATAATTAATGCAGCTGTAGATGATTTAAGCATAAGTGATCATCAACCTGTAAACTGCACCTGGTCAGCCAAAGTTCAAAAAATAAAAAAGAATAATCATACATGTATAACATATAGATCATTCAAACACTTTGATGAGGATGCATTCCTCTCTGATCTTGGTAGAGTAGAGTTCAGTAGTGTGTTTAGTACTAGTAATCCTAACGAAGCCCTAGACATTTGGTACAACTTGTTCACGACTGTCCTAAATAAACATGCCCCACTACGACGGAAAAGAGTAAAGCATCCAACAATGCCCCCATGGCTGTCAACAGACATTATCAATGCGATGTCATTACGAGATAAACTCAAGAAAGAAAAACGCTTCATTGAATACAAAACGATGCGTAATAAGGTAAAATCAATGGTCCGTCAAGCCAAGAAGTCTCTCTTTGATCGACTGGTAAAAAACAATAAAGATGTATCATCACTATGGAGAGCAATGAACTTAGTTATTAAGGGAAGTGGGAAAAAGCTCCCAGGCACGCCTCTCAGTTTCACAGCAAACAAATTCAATGATCATTTTCTGTCAGTATCAGAACTACTAACCCGTCCTATTTCTAACTGTGATCAATATGTCCCCTCTGAAAATCTGATTAACTTTTGCAAAGAGAGGACCAATAATACAAGTTCATTTAGTATTCCCAGTATAGCAGTCCATGAAACTGGAATGTATATAAATAAAATGAATAATAAAAAATCATCAGGACCAGATGAAATCAGTCCCAAAATACTAAAACTGTGTCTGCCCTACATCACGGAACCACTTACATATATTTACAACATCAGCATAAAAAACAACGTATTCCCCAGAGCTCTAAAACAGGCCAAAGTTGTACCCTTACCAAAAACAAAAGATCTTTCACAAATAAATAATTACAGGCCAATTTCTCTTCTCTCTGTCCTGTCAAAGCCTTTAGAAAAACATATCCATAAACATCTTTCAGACTACCTGGAAACCAAAAGTATTCTTCACCCACTGCAATCTGGTTTCCGTCAGAACCACTCTTGTCATACAGCCCTAACACGGCTTGCTGACACCTGGTTATTAGCCATGAATGACTGCAAATTAACTGGAGCAGTATTTCTAGACTTTAAAAAGGCTTTTGATCTCGTTGATCATGATATCTTACTAGCTAAATTACGAACGTACCTTGCCAACGACTCAACAGTTTCATTTTTCAATTCCTACTTTCATGAACGCAAACAAAAAGTACATCTTAATGGATCATATTCATCCGAGGGTCATGTGAAATGTGGCGTTCCTCAAGGATCAATCTTAGGACCCATTCTGTTTTCTGTATTCATAAATGACTTACCACTTCATATATCTGATCCCACAGTTCACTGTGATATGTTCGCTGATGACGGAACAATCCATACACAAGACACAAGCATAGCGACTGTAAACACACGTTTACAAAAGAGCCTAAATGAAATTTCTGATTGGTGTGCTAAAAACGCCATGGCTTTGAACCCTACGAAAACTGAATGTATGGTTATATGCACACGCCAAAAACGGCAGCTTGGCCCTCTGTCACTCAATCTGTCTTTGAGAGGTAATTCTATTGCACAAATACCTGAACACCGTCTACTGGGAGTTCTCATTGATCATAATCTTACCTGGCAAAACCACATTGATTATTTATGCAGGATTATCTCCAAGAACTTATTTATTCTGTCCAAATTAAGATATCTAACAGATACAAACACACGCCAATTATTTTATAATGCTCATATTAAATCGCACATAGATTATGCCTCTACACTGTGGGATAGCTCATGTGAAGTTCATCTAAAAAAATTGAACACCTTACATAGGAGGGCAGCAAAACTTATCATGCCAGATCCCACTTTAACAACAGATGAAAAACTTAAACAGTTAGGAATCCTCCCTCTAAAGTCACACTTAATGTTCAATAAAGGTATCACAATGTTTAAAGTATCAAAAAGGAATGTTCCGCAATATCTTCTCAATTTGTTTAATCAGAATGTGCGATCATACTCAAACTCAAGACAAAATCAATTCAAAATTATCCGTCCAAGAATTGACATATATAAAAATAGTTTATCGTTTTCTGGTGCACAACTATGGAACACCCTCCCCCCAAATATCACAAACACTCAATCACTCTCTTCCTTCAAAGTTACTTTATTTAAATACCTTACGTCAGTATCGTAGATTACCTCAGTTAGCAACAATAACGTCAGCTGCCTTTCAACCTATGACATCTAATCTAGTCAATGTGTGTGTGTGTGTGTGTGTGTGTGTGTGTGTGTGTGTGTGTGTGTGTGTGTGTGTGTGTGTGTGTGTGTGTGTGTGTGTGTGTGTGTGTGTGTGTGTGTGTGTGTATGCACAATGATAATTCGTGTTTTTTTTTTGTTTTTTTTTTTTTGTTTGTTTTTGTTTTGTTTTGTTTTTTTTCTTTTTTTCTCTCTTTAACATTATTGATATTTTAACAGTTCAAACTGCCAACCAGTATTTATTTCTGTATTATATACGATGATTTGTTGATGACTCTATGACGTGTTTGATTCTGTCTTGCTTCTTCTTTATTTCTCATTGCCTTTGTTCATTTTGTTTGTTTGTTTGTTTTTTGCTTTGCTTGCTTGCCCATCTTATCTGTTAGCCATATTGTCTGTTTGTTTGGTTGGCTCTTATCTGCTGTCTGTATTTGTCACTTTTCTCCAACTGTTATCCGTATCATGCTTGTATCTCTCTTCTCCTATCAAGAAAAACGGCGCTTGATTATGGTTACTATTCTTGATTTATTTATGTCTTATTACATGAATTATTGATTTGTTTACACATGTATGATATTTCTATTATAGCCTACATAAGCGTTTATCATTACTGTAATTTCCTATTGTCGAAAGTAACATTTACTTTATTTATCTATCTATACATTTGTCTATTTGACTTCATATCATCTGTTGATTTTCTGTCTCCTGTAGAATTTTATGTGTTTATGCCTTCAATCGACCCAATGTTTGCTACCCCCCCCCCCCCTTTTTTTTTTTTTTTTTTTTTTTTTTTTTTTTTTTTTTTTTTTTTTCCCTCTAATCATCCTTCTGAACTGCTCTTTTTTCTACCTCCATTTATTATCTTTGGGTTTAGTAGCAGTAGTAGTAGTAGTAGTAGTGGTAGTAGTGGTAATTGTTGTTTGTAACAGTGTTAATATTTTTTGTGTGTAATCAGAAAATTGATTTCATCTTCTTTGATTTAATTGTAAGAACATTAGTCTATTTGACGCTTGATTTATCTTCTATAAATTTGTCACATGTAATGTTTCTTCTCCCTCTATTTCATTTTATTTTGTTTTATCTTATTACTATTTTGTTTACTGTGTTTTCCTCTCCTCCTCCTCCTCTTCCTTCTTCTTCTTCCTCTTCTTCGTCTTATTTTTATTAATATCACTATCAACATTATCTTTCTTTCTTTATTTACTTATCATTATCTACCTGCTCATCTGTCTATCTATCTGTCTATACTATCTACCTCTCTCTCTCTATCTCTCTATCTATCTATCTATCTATCTATCTATCTATCTATCTATCTATCTATCTATCTATCTACCTATCTCTAAGTGGTGACTGTACGTTTGTTGATTTCATTGTATCTTAATTTTAGTATTCAACATGTATTTTCCTTAAGCTGTATTTGTTACTGTAAACAAATGTCATGTGTATAGAATAGCAACGGCAAGT
>CM060306.1:108785686-108793186 GCA_030674185.1 Monoplex corrugatus | reverse complement strand
CAACAGACTGGCAGGTGATTATATGGATCAACAGACTGGCAGGTGATTATATGGATCAACAGACTGACAGTTGATTATCTGGATCAACAGACTGGCAGGTGATTATATGCATCAACAGACTGACAGCTGATTATATGGATCAACAGACTGGCAGGTGATTATATGGATCAACAGACTGGCAGCTGATTATATGGATCAACAGACTGGCAGTTGATTATATGGATCAACAGACTGACAGTTGATTATCTGGATCAACAGACTGACAGCTGATTATCTGGATCAACAGACTGACAGCTGATTATCTGGATCAACAGACTGGCAGCTGATTATATGGATCAACAGACTGGCAGCTGATTATATGCATCAACAGACTGACAGCTGATTATCTGGATCAACAGACTGACAGCTGATTATATGGATCAACAGACTGACAGCTGATTATCTGGATCAACAGACTGGCAGGTGATTATATGGATCAACAGACTGGCAGTTGATTATATGGATCAACAGACTGACAGCTGATTATCTGGATCAACAGACTGGCAGCTGATTATATGCATCAACAGACTGGCAGCTGATTATATGGATCAACAGACTGACAGCTGATTATCTGGATCAACAGACTGGCAGGTGATTATATGCATCAACAGACTGGCAGCTGATTATATGCATCAACAGGCTGGCAGGTGATTATATGGATCAACAGACTGGCAGGTGATTATATGCATCAACAGACTGGCAGCTGATTATCTGGATCAACAGACTGACAGCTGATTATCTGGATCAACAGACTGACAGCTGATTATCTGGATCAACAGACTGGCAGCTGATTATCTGGATCAACAGACTAACAGCTGATTATATGGATCAACAGACTGGCAGCTGATTATCTGGATCAACAGACTGACAGCTGATTATCTGGATCAACAGACTAACAGCTGATTATCTGGATCAACAGACTGGCAGCTGATTATCTGGATCAACAGACTGGCAGCTGATTATATGGATCAACAGACTGGCAGCTGATTATCTGGATCAACAGACTGGCAGCTGATTATATGGATCAACAGACTGGCAGTTGATTATCTAGATCAAAGTTGACAGAAGGGAATAGCAATGTTGTTGAGTTTGTTTGTCTCTATCGGGCACTCTTTTGTCAAGATAGGAAAGAATGGCAGAGATCGACCTGAAAGTGTATGTGTTTTAAAAATGTGCTAGATCAATGGGATGATTTTCATTTTGCCAGTATTTTGCCATTTTTAGGGTTATAATTCCAGCTAACAAAGTACTGATGATGCTGTTGTATGTGAAAGGAAATTGCCATTGGTTTTATGGTTGAAATACGCTCATTCTTCCCTGTTTCATTCTTCCCCATATTATGAAGCATTGATGCAGATTTGTTTTTCGTATGTAAAATATAACTGTCATTAGTTTTATGCTTGAAATATGCCCATTCTTCCCAATTTCATTATTCCCCATCACTCGTTACATGATAAATAACAAATATAACTAAAGGAGGGAAAGAAAAGAGTAGCAACGACACAAACAAAACAAAGTAAAAATACTAATAGAAAAACAATTTAAAAAAGAGATTTTCAATATCAATGACATTACGAGTAAAGACTAGGACGTTCTTCACTTATATATAATACAAGTTTGTTGGCAATTATTTCTTTTTCGTCGCACTAACGAAAATGCATAGGTAATCACAGGCACAGCAAAGCGGAAGAATAAGCTCGTGTTTTGTAATGTTTTATTAGATTGTTTCACAAGAAAATCTCCTTGACTGTCTCGCGTAGGGGTTCTCTACAACTTGAACTAAACTGGAAACAAGACAAAGCAAAACAAAACAAAACAAAACAGGCAAAAGAAATATGAAAAGGAAAAGCATGACGATTATGACTGTATTGTACTGTGGACATTAGTGTCAGATGCAAACGGCCGCAATGATTTATTTCATACGCGTACTATGTGCTGTTTAAGCTGATACTTCTTTGCTCATCTACATAACTATGTTAGGGTGACCCGGTACGTGCATTTGCATAATACATCTACATTCCATGAAGATCTAGAAAATAACGCGTGTGACGGTTGAAGGATAACGGCCTCGCTATCAACAGACAGCCACAAGTCATCTTTGCTGGATTTATCTCCGAGTTTGACGAGGGACGTGTTTATAGTCAGTTCGTCGTACAGGTTATATAAAGATGAATCACTCACGACTATGCAATGCACATAAACGTCAATCCGTCATTGGCATTTTCGCTAATATAAATAAGTTATGAGTAAACCCTCTCTGTCTGTCTGTCTGTCTATCTGTCTGTCTGTCTGTCTCTGTCTCTCTCTCTGTCTCTCTCCCCCTTCTCTCTCTCCCCTCTTTCTGTACCCTTCTCTGCCTCTGTCTCTCTGTCTCTGTCTCTCAGTCTCTGTCTCTCACTCTGTCTCTCTGTCTGTCTGTCTGTCTCTGTCTGTCTGTCTCTCTTCTCTCTCTTTCTCTCTCTGTCTCTCTCTGTCTCTGTCACTGTCTGTCTCTCTCTCTCTCAAAAAACAAATTCTTTCTCTCAGTCGATGCATAGTAGCATTCAAATGAATAGCATAACTGTATCAGTTGCTGAATTTTATTGATTTTCTCGCTGTAATAGACTATGAACAGATGAAGCAAATGGGTCAGATGCTTAAATGACAATGAAACCATAAACAACACAAAATGCCAAGGAATACGAACATGAAGTAAACTGTTATATTCATTTTAAAACATCACAAAACATAATTATCATCACTCGAATGAATACCGAAGAGGTGACAGCAACTGAAGTAAGACTTGGATTTTAAAGACAAAAGTCTCTATAACAGGGGTACTGGGAGTGAGCCACGCCTTATTTCCACACATAACGTGGCTTGTGTTCCTAAAATCACCCTGCTAAAATGTTCATGAGCGATATGCTATACAAGTTGCCAACGTCACTCCCAACTCCACTCTCCAATCTCCTCTCTAGTCTCCTTCTCTTCTCTCTCTCTCTCTCTCTCTCTCTCCTCTCTCTCTCTCTCTCTTCTCCTCCTTTTCTCTTCTCTCTCTCTCGCTTCTTTCTTTCTTTCTCTCACTCTCTCTCTTTCTCTCTCTCACTCACTCTTTCTCTCTCTCTCTCTCTCTCTCTCTCTCTCTCTCTCTCTCTCTCTCTCTCTCTCTCATCCTGGATCTCACCACGTCCTGACGCTGCTGTGACAAGGATCTCTTGACGTCTAGAGGACCTCATTACAATCATGGATCCCTCAAGTACCCGGTGTATTCATAGGCAAACTCATGGATCACTAAGCAAAATTTGATTTTCTGAGTCGACTTTACTTGAATCACTGCAAAACCTGGTTAGGTAAAAATGACTTCACATTTTGGTTACCCTTGAAGGTTTCGTCAGAGCATAGGATTTATGTGCCGGTATTATTCAGTCTGTCTTCTATCGTGTCGAGGTCGATTCAGATTCGATACGTGGTGTCTGTTCCTATCTGTCCACAGACAAAAAGCGTCATCATAAGTTTCTAGGCGGTTATGAGTCGCTTTGTTTAAAACAAAATTGGATTAACCACACGTTCTGCATAGATCTTTGACTCCCGCACCCTATCCACCAACTGTAAAACCTTAAAAACCTTTGACTTCTGCATTCTATCCATCAGCTGCAAAAACTTAAACCTTTTACTCCCGCACCCTATTCACAAACTGCAAAACCTTAAACATTTGTCTCCGCACCCTCCACCAACTGCAAAACTTAATCCTTTGACTTCCGCATCCATCCACCAACTGCAAAGACTTAAAACTTTGACTTCCGCACCCTATCCACCAACTGCAAAGACTTAAAACTTTGACTTCCGCACCCTATCCACCAACTGCAACAAACTTGATCGCACCTACCCACTGCAAAACTTAAAACTTGATCGCACCACCACCACTGCAAAGACTTAAAACTTGACTCCCACCCTATCACCAACTGCAAGATAAAACTTGATCGCACTATCACAACTGCAGAATGAACTTCCCCGCACCCTATCACCACTGCAAAACGTAAATAACTCCGCACCCTATCCACCAACTGCAAAACGTAAAACTATGACTCCCGCACCCTATCCACCAACTGCAGAAACGTAAAACTTTGACTTCCGCACCCTATCCACCAACTGCAGAAACGTAAAACTGTGACTCCCGCACCCTATCCACCAACTGCAAAAACTTAAACCTTTGACTTCCGCACCCTATCCACCAACTGCAAAAACTTAAACCTTTGACTCCACACCCTATCCATCAACTGCAAAAACTTAAAATTTGACTTCCGCACCCTATCCACCAACTGCAGAAATGTAAACCTTTGACCCCCGCACCCTATCCACCAACTGCAAAGACTTAAACTTCTGACTCCCTCACCGTATCCAGGGAAGGGGATAGAGACAGTAACCGTGAAACACCAAGTGACATTACGAGAATGAAGCACTAACATGGGCAGCGAAGACAAGCCAGGTTTTATGTTGCAGGTTGGAGTCAAACACGAAACGTTGGACCTTGAATCCACGGCTGTAATAACAGAACCAGCCAGCCTGCAGTGGCAAAATCATCATCATCATCATCATCAACATCAAAATGACATCATCATCATCAACAAAACAGCAACATCATCAGCATAATCATTATCATCATCAACAACAACAACATCATCATCATTATCATCCTCATCCTCATAATCACCATCACCAACGACAACAACAACAACAACAACAAAACAAACACACTTATGTGACCCAGGGTTTTAATTAATCGATACTTGGACCAGTGCAGCGACCCAGAAGACATAACTTTAATGGCGAGTCAGAAAGTCCTTATTGGATTTTGTCTTTTCGTCTGAGTGTTCCAAATCTATTAAAATTCTTAACAGTTCGCACGGTGTCATCAATTTTAATCGATTCTATTTTTGTAGATGTTGAACCCCAGGATATGGATTTTTGTTTTGTTTTGTTTTTGTTTCTGCAGAGCAGACAGAGAATAGTTTAGGGAGACACTAGAATATAAAGATTTCGGAATTCCGCATCATCAGATAGTTCAAGTCTTTGATGTCAGGGCTAAATTTGAGACTCGTAAATAAGATAAAAGACTAAATCTCACGGTGGTACTAAATTGATTGCGTGCGTGGTGTATGTGTGTGTGTGTGTGTGTGTGTGTGTGTGTGTGTGTGTGTGTGTGTGTGTATGTGTGTGTATGTGTGTGTGCGTGCATGCGTGCGTGCGTGCGTGCTTGTGTGTGTGTGTGTGTGTGTGTGTGTGTGTGTGTGTGTGTGTGCGTGTGTGTGTTTGCGTATAATCTATGTATATTCTCGACACCATGTGTGTGTGTATGCACGCACTCCTGTGCTGGTGTCCGTCTGGGTGCCTGTTTACCGGTGTCTTCGTATGTGTATAAATGAGTGCGTATGTGTGAAACTGTGCGCGAACGCTTGCATGTACCTCTGTGTGTGTGTGTGTGTGTGTGTGTGTGTGTGTGTGTGTGTGTGTGTGTGTGTGTGTGTGTGTGTGTCTGTGTCTGTGTGTCTGTATGTGTGCGTGTGTCTCTCTCTCTCTCTGTGTCTGTGTGTGTGTGTGTCTGTGTGTGTGTCTGTGTATGTCTGTGTGTGGTTGTCTGTGTGTGTCTGTGTGTGTCTGTGTGTGTCTGCGTGCGTGTGTATCTCTGTGTGTGTCAGTGTGTGTGCGTTTGCATGTGTGTGTGTACGCGTGTGTGTGTGTACGCGTGTGTGTGTGTACGCGTGCGTGTGTGTGTGTGTGCGTGCACGCGTGCGTGTGTGTGTACGCGTGTGTGTGTGTTGTGCACGCGTGTGTACGCGTGTGTGTGTGTGTACGCGTTTGCGTGTATGTGTATGTGTGTGCTCCTGCGCATGTGTGTGTGTGTGTCCGTTTGTGTGCATTTGTCGTGTGTGTGCGCGCGTGCGGTGAGGATGCGCGTACGCGTGTCTGTGCACGTCCATGCACCTTTACTCACGCACATGCGCGCACGATGACGGTGTATGTGTGTGAAGGGTGGCTCCCTGTCGTTCGCTCTGTCTCGCCATGCTCATAAATCGGTGGCCGGGGAGGTCTGGGCGGAGTGGGTGGGGATGGGCGGAGGGGACCACCAACTTTATGTACACAAGAAGGGAGGGAGGAAGAGAGAGAATGGCGATGTGGGGGGGAGTTGAGAGATTGAAGGGCTGAAGGGGAGGGAGATAGAAGGGGGATCGAGGATATGTAGACCGGGGGAGGGGAGAGGGAGAGAGAGAGAGAGAGAGGAGGGGGAGGTGGAGTGCTTGTACGTGTGTGTGCGTGTGTGTGTGTGTGTGTGTGTGTGTGTGTGTGTGTGTTTGTGTGTGTGTGTGTGTGTTGTGTGTGTGTGTTTTGTGTGTGTGTGTGTGTTTTTGTGTGTATGTGTGTTTGTGTGTGTGTGTATGTTTGTGTGTGTGTGTGTGTGTGTGTGTGTGTGTGTGTGTGTGTGTGTGTGTAAAGAAAAGAGAAAGAGAGAGAGAGATGTGTGCGTATGTGAGTACGTGTGTGTGTGCATGTGTGTATGTGTGTGTGTATGTGTGTGTGTGTAAGGAAGAGACAGACAAAGAGACAGAGAGGCAAAGACAGACAGACAAACGGATGAGAGGGATAACGCAGGAAAAGGCGGGGGGGAGGGGGTAGAGTTCTAATCCTTCTTAACCGCTGTCCTTCTTTGGCCCCCAGCCCGCCGCATTGGCCGAAAGATGAAAAGCTCTACTTTATTTCCTGGCCCTCGGGTCACACGGCAACGTAAATTCGCATACCCCCTGACTTTCATCTCCCTATCCCCCAACCCTATTCCACACATCCCCCTGCCCCACTTACTCCTCCTTTCAGGGAAAGTCTTGTGAAACATTAACGATAAAAGGCTCTTCACCAAAATGACAAGACTAGTGTTGTAGCTAGCTGCTCTGGGATCGGCATCAATCGAAGCAGTAGGAGTGTGTCAAGCACGATCTTGGCTGAAGGTTGAGATCACAAAATAGGGATGGTTGCCTTTTCTGACCAGAGAGAAAAGTTCTCTAGTATAGCCAGGCCGCTGGCAGAGATAATAAAACGCGTAAATAAACTGGACGAGAAATAACCATGACATCTATGTGAGAAGAAATGGTATGATTTCCTATTGCATCAGGAAAAGGGAGGCGAGGAATCTCAGACTGAACAAGGAAACTGAGATCTTTGCTAGACGCTTATGCCTGTATTTTGGTGTCCTTAAAAAGTGGAATTTTTTTTCTGGAATTTTCCCAATCACAATTATTTTGTTGCCTTGGGATCTTTTACGTGCTCTTAGGTGCATGTTGCACACAGAAGTACTAGCACTTCTCAACGTGTTCATAAAACGTATTGTTCGTTTCCTGAAGGCCTTAAGTTGTAAGAGAACAACGACTCAAATCCATTCCTACTTACATCATTTACTTTTGTAGATGTAAATGTTGTCGACTGATAAAACAA
>CM060306.1:108775686-108780686 GCA_030674185.1 Monoplex corrugatus | reverse complement strand
CCCAAACCAAGAAAATTGACACAGACAGACTGGCGGGGAGGGAAATTCAAAACCAATCGGAGAGAAAATAAGATGGTGTAACCATCAAAATTGTCGTGGTTTTTTTTTTCTCTCTCTCTCCTGTAAGTGTGGACAGGACCAGAAGCAGCAAGAACGATCACGGCAATAGCAATGGCATCACAGCCTCAACCGTCGCCAAAATCAAACAACAACAGCAGTAGCAGCAACAACAACAGCAATCACAGCTAAAGCAGTGGCATCAGAACCTCCACCACCAACAAAGCCAAACAACAACAGTAGCTACAGCAGCATCAACAAAAAGAGTAACCACATACACATACATATAAAACACTGAACAACTGAACATATGATATATAATTTCCTTGGTTGCAACCGTTACCCAAATAAAGCGGGCAAAGTCCCTGAATATCTAAAAGGAAACCCCAAAGATTCTTCCAACCAAGCCAGAGCCATTATAAAACATAAAATTCAGGTCCCAAGGGAAACTTGAATCCTCGGCACAACAGAGATGAAGCTTTACGGTCAAACGATTACCTCCCATCCCCCGAAACTACTTTTCCCATCGTCGTGCCAGACACAGTTGTCCCCCTTATATTTCTAATAATTCTCCGCGTTTCAAAAGAGGCAATTTCATCTACTGAGATGGAAGAGATGAGTCATACCCATGGAGATGTAAGCATTCACCAGATCGCTATGGGAAGGACATATGACCTACATTTTCAACAGATTGGTCTGTAATCAACCGATAAATTACTGCAGACACGTCCTGAAGAGAGAGAGAGAGAGAGAGAGAGAGAGAGAGAGAGAGAGAGAGAGAGAGAAAGAGAGAAAGGGACAGACAGACAGACAGACACAGACACAGACAGAAATAGAGGCAGCGAGATAAAGAGGAGGAAGACAGACAGAGGAAAGGAGAAAGAGAGAAGACTGACAGACAAAGACAGAGACAGAGACAAAGATGGAGAGACACAGAGAGGGGGGGGGGGGGTGAGGAGCAGAGAGAGATAAAACAGAATAACAGCAAAAATTATGAGAAATTTTATTTACAGGAAGTGAAAAAACAATAGCAGTGTAGCCTATTAACATCTGCTCGCTGATACAGAGTCTACATGACACATAACTCAACATGAAATCAACATATATCAAACATAACTGCAAATATATAGGCTATATTTATCGCTAAATCTAAGTTTAGCGACTGACCTATTTGTATGTTGTGTAGTAGAAGCTATCAATTCATGAAATGTGTATATATATCATCATTCATCATGCCTTCAACATCATGTGCGCAACAGCATGGCGATCAGGTCTTCCATCTGTTTCTATCCCTTGTTGCCTCAAGCACCTCTTCCACCCTCTTTGTCCTCAGCCACTCAGCAAGTCCATCCAATATCTTCTGCCTGGGTCTACCTGGTGCTCTCTTTCCCCTCCAGCTTTCCTGTTGTGACCAGATGCTCCAATTCCCCTTTCCTCATAAAATGGCCTATAAATGTTTCCTGTCTTTTCCTAATCTTCCTTATCAATGATCTTCTTGTGTCTGCCTCCGTCAAGACTGTCTCGTTTGTTTTCTTTGCTGTCCATGGAACTCTCAACATTCTTCTTAGAAACCACATCTCGGCTGCCTCAATCTTGTTCTGGCTTTGCGTGTTGACTATCCATGCCTCACAACCGTATAACATTATTAGTTCATATAACATTCAAGAACTCTCTTCCTGATATTGATTGATAGGCATTTGTTGGTAAGAATGCTTTTCATCTTCTTAAATGCTGTTTGGGCTTGGCCGATTCAGCTGGCTATTTCTGATGTGCATCTGCCGTCTGGTGAAATGATCGTTCCCAGATATTTAAATTTCTCAACCTGACATCTCTTCTTAGATACTGTAAAACTGAAACAGTCTCTCACATTTTCTGGTAGTGTGTACCAGAAGCTAGCTCCTGGAAGCTGGATTTAAAGAGGTCAGTCCTTGAGACGGGAATATTTACTTTTCTCCAATTGCATGCGAGATTTAAAGAGAAGGTACTGGATATATTGTTCGGAACATGTAGTATTACTTTGTTGTGCTGAAGTCGAAATCTTAATGGCAAAACTCTAAATGATGTAGAATTCAGTCCATTATATTACTGCTTTTCGAGAGAATGAGAATTAAAGCTTGTTTATGCAGACTGATGAGGGGTTTGAGAACATCACTATTGGGCTGAATCCCGAAAGGTGGATGAGTTGTGTATTGATGACTGCATACGGAGTGGAAGAATGGTTTTGTTGATTCAAGATTAATTGTGTTTTATACAACTGAAATATTCTTATTGAAATAGTTTCGTATAGCCTGTTTACATAGTTTGAAAGGAAAGATTATTATCTGTCGTTATGCATAATATTTTGTGAAAATTATCTTCTTCACCAACATGTCTATTTCTTGAACGATTTTTAAAGTCTAGACTGATACTGTTTTGAAAGATATGTTTTGTCATTTCTGTCTTGTTGTCATAAATATTTTCTATATTTTGAGAGAATGGACTTAGTTTTTTTCTAACAAATCAGATCATTAACACCGTTTTATAATAATTTAAAAACATGCATTCCAAAACGGTGACAGACATGAAGACCTACAGTGAAAAAGCACCAAGCAAGACACAGAGATACACATTTTGATAGAAAGACACACAGACAATCAGACAGAGAAAGAACCAGAAGGGTGACAGATATGAAGATACTATACATAAAAAACAGCAAGAAAGATAAACAGATATACACACAGACAAGCAACCATAGAAAGAAACCATGAATTGACTGAATACGTTTTTGTTTGAAGTGAAAATGAGAAACAAGTACGCACTCAAAATGATTTATCCAGAGTAACTTCAAGATGGCTTGGGGGGAAATTGGCGTCACATTATCAATTTTACTTGATGACATTGAAGAAAAGCAAATCGAAGCAGCCGTAAACGATTCTGTTTACGCAGACAAGACAAAATTGGCACGCAAGCACACGCACAGAAATGGCTCTAAGCGGCCGGGTTGGCTGCAAAATGTGTACTCTCTCTCTCTCTCTCTCTCTCTCTCTCTCTCTCTCCTCTCTCTCTCTCTCTCTCTCTCTCTCTCTCTCTCTCTCTCTCTCTCCTCTCCTCTCTCTCTCTCTCTCTCTCTACGCTGATCTCAGGGCGAAATTTTTAAAGGATTTAGTCAGCATGCCTATGTGCATACTGCTCCAATCAACAAATAGCCACCGAAGCCACAGCGTATCCAGATACGTTTTCCACGCCATGAATAGGAGAAAAAAATTGTTAAAAGGAGAAGAAAAGTAAATAGTTATGTAGATACTAGCACTAGAATTTCAGACAATAATTAATTTCAATTGTAAAGAAAAAAAAAATGTTTATTTGAATATGAAAGGGGTGCTCATATAGAGACACATGTGCATAGGTGCCTGTGTATTCACATTGACGTTGGTGTACTTATGTGCATATATAGGTGATAGTGTCTACATTATGTATATGTGTGGGTACATATGTATATATATCTATGTATGTATATATGTATGAGTGATTATGTATGTGTGCGTGTATATAGATGTGTATGTGTGTATGTGCGTTTATACATAACCTTCAATTCAGTCTATGGCCTGAACCATTGCTGACCGCCGAAGATTGAGTTATCTCTGAACTAAAAGATGCACGAAATGCTAAATATGCGTTGAATGATCATTTGGTATTGTCTCAATGTCAATTGTTTTGGTAAATGAGTGACTGATCTGCGATTAGTCTGATTAATGGATTGGCATTATGAATGTCTGTTTTTGCCAATTAACCGACTGTTTTGGGGTCGAATTGCTCTTATGTCATATATTTCTTGTTTCACTTCATTGTACATTAATTCCATTGATTGGTTTAGATTCACTGGTGAATAAATTGATAAACTGAACGCATGATTAGCTGACAACGGAATGATTATATGATTTGTTAATTGATGGCGATGGGTGGCTCACCGACCGATCGATTTATAGATTGATGGTTTTAGCTATTGATCGATCAGTGATTGAATTATGGAATGTATGGATGATTGATTCGCGTTATTTGAAGTAACGATTGCAAATTGATATATTGAACTCAGTTAAATTCTAGGTTATCTGGTCGATTAAGTCACTGGATGACTGATTAACTGGTTAAATGATTGATCGATTGATTGATTGAGAGAGGGACTGATTACGTTAAGTGATTGTTACTGAAGTGATATCGATTGTACAGTTGGATGATGCATCTGACCCAGTCAATTGAAAGCTGATTTGTCAGTTGAATCACGGGCTGAATGGCGGATTATTTGATTGATCAACTGGTAAATCAGTTGATTGATTGGTTAATTGATTGGTTGACTGTTTGATTGATTGGTTGTTTGGTTGATCGATTGATGGATTGAGTGTTTATGTCAAGTACCTGTGGTTGAATATATTGATCAACTGTATGATCTCCGAAGGGTACAAGAAATGTCAGATCTGTGCACTAATTGAATGGTTTGTTTGTCTGATAGCCAGTTATTGTAAAATTGACAGTTGGATGAATGATATAGATGCGGTTAATGACAAATACTCTTAGCTGGCCAGTTAAGGAATATGGACTAGAATACAAATGAAAAGACCACTGTAAATGCAAAGATGAATGTATCCCAGCTTATGTGACGGTAAACGATAGAAGGGGACAATGTGACAGAGTTCACTGCAGTTTGAAAGTATAACTTGTATGAATGTATAAGAAAACCTGATCTCCTCCCCTCCCCTTCCCCATGCATGTATTGTGGCCTAAGGCCGATGTACAATAAACATTTTCTGAGTTCTGAGTTCTGAGTTCTCTCTCTCTCTTTCCCTCTATTTATTCCAATGTTACCACTCCCTTCGATAACAAATGTCTTGTAAATTGTAGAGATAAACAATATGAAAATACATACATACATATATGTATACATACATACATATACATATACATATACA
>CM060306.1:108768186-108770686 GCA_030674185.1 Monoplex corrugatus | reverse complement strand
TGAAATAGGGTCATACACAGATTCTTCGCTGTGCTATCCTTTGGAACCAGTAACTTGTTTTAAACACACGCACTATGTCTCTGTCTTTCTCTCGCTGTCTCTGTCTCTCTGTCTCTCCCTGTTTCCGTCTGTCTGTCTGTCTGTCTGTCTGTCTGTCTGTCTCTCTGTCTGTCTCTGTGTCTGTCTGTCTGACTCTCTCTCTCTCTCTCTCTCTTTCTCTCTCTCTCTATCTCTTTCTTTTCTCTCTTTCTCCCTCTCACTCTCTCTCTCTCTCTTCTCTCTCTTCTCCCCCCCCCCCTTCTCTCTCTCTCTTTCTCTCGACGGACGCGGTAGTCATAAAGAAAAACGTCGGATTTCCTATCAGAAAATCCTGGGTTCAATCCATCTATACATCTTCGGTTTTTGCTTATAGAGTGGTGATTTTCTGATCTCCTTGGTCAACAAGTGTGCAGATTTGCCAGTGTCTAACACCCTTCGTGTGTATACACATACAGAATGTCAAATATGCACACCAAAAACCCTTACATCATGCCAGTGGCTGGCTTATGGAAACATGAAAACACCCATCATGCAAGGAACGGCAAGTTTAGAAAGAAAAAAGAAAAGCTTTTAGCTCATAACTTCTACCGTAGGAAGATAAAGTATTATAACCATCATCACTATCTCTCACGCTCTCGCTCTCCACCTGCAAGCACACACGTGGTTTGATTTGTTTTTATTAGAATGGAGAATAGGCCTGTCCGAAAAGATGTTAACGATGTCATATCGTGATAAGAGTATCAGCTGGAATATTGTAGTTATCTCTTTAGTCGCCCTACAAATCTCTCTTTTCCCCCACCTGCAGGCACACGATATGTTTTATTGTACTGGATTGCGCTTCCTATTTTGGAGTTCCCGGGTTTGTCCAAGCCAAATTCATCGCACAGCGAAAATTCCATATACGCGCTACCCAGACCTGCCAATATAGTCATATGGCAAAATTTCTTGGGCCTGCACAAAACCCTTTGCGCTGGCAGTGGGGGCAGAACAGGACTGCGAAAACGCTAAGCTGACATCTGAATGATCAGCGTATTAAGATGGGCAGTAAACAGGTAAAGGTTTTTTTGTTGTAACTGTACAGTAAAAGACTTTAGAAGACTTGTTAGTCAGTGAGGTTGTGTCATGGCATGCATTTTTTTTCGGGGGGCGGGGAGCTGTTACGTTTCCTATTTGTTTGCAATGTTAGGTTATGAAAGAGCATCAACTACCGACCTCGTAGTTATGTGGATGGGTTGCCCTACTCATCCCATTCCCCACCTGCAAGCAGGTACGTAACACAAAACACCTGGCCTAGCCAGTGTTGACCCAGCCGCCGCTGTAGCTGTGTGGGTATGATAAACATAGGTTGACATGTCACTTTAAGGTAGCAGGTACAGTGGCGGAGAAGCTATTTTTTGTTTATTTTAGTAACAGTGGATATACATAAGCTAGAAACCTGATTTTTGGCAGAAATCTGCAGGATACATGTCTCTAATAGAAAAAAATATTATTTTGGTAAAATGTTTCATATAATTTGTGTTGTAATTAATTATGTAAATTAATGTGAAATTTTCGATACCAAAAATAGTGATAGTTTTTGACAGACTAATTCCCAGGGTATAATTCTTTTTGAAGATTTGTTTTTTTTAATATAACCTATATTACAAAATGAAGCTTTTGTCATACCAACTTTTTGATATCCAGTTTTGTCTTCATTCTATGGGCGTATAAAATTCGCGTTAAATGTCATTAAAATTTTTTACACTTTTACAAGCTTTATTACTAAACTATACAAGTTATCCAAAATCTGGTATGACACAAGCTAGCTGTTAGTATGATAAAGCTTTGTGCCAAAATTCATGCAGATTGGTTAATATTTGTACGCACTAGGAACGCAAAACGACAAAAAAAGGTCAATTTTGACAAACGTTGACAAACGCCAAAACACGCAGAACACAGCCTTACTAAAAAAATTCCTGAAGCAAATCTGTTTGTTTTTCAGCAAAATGCTTTGAGGATATAGTGTAGAAATGATTTTTCTGTGTTAAAAAAAATATAGGAGTAGTAATTCCAAAAAGTCAAATTTCTCATCTCCCCCACTGTACCTGCTACCTTAAGCGTTAAACTGCGCCATGTGTGTTTCCCAAACATAACTTGCCCGTCTTTTAAGGAGAAGTCACACGCACAGCAACAAACATTGTTTCGTAATGAAGTAAAGATAATATTGTGATGACTGTTATGCAACAGGACAAGTTATAAACACTTTAAAGGCCCAGCGTCTATTTACATATATCCTCCCTCTCTCTCTCTCTCTCTCTCTCTCTCTCTCTCTCTCTCTCTCTCTCTCTCTCTCTCTCTCTCTCTCTCTCTCTGTCTGTCTCTCTGTCTCTTCCTGTCTCTGTCTCTCTCTGTCTCTGTCTCTCTGTCTCTGTCTCTCGGTCTGTCTGTCTGTCTATCTGTCTCTCTCTCTCTCTCTCTTAAC
>CM060306.1:108750686-108763186 GCA_030674185.1 Monoplex corrugatus | reverse complement strand
GATTCAGCTAAAAACCTTGGTGTCTGCATTGACTCTACCCTCTCCAGGAACAACTTTGTTTCTCAAACTGCCAGATCCTGCTACTATCATCTCCATCGTATAAGGCTGATCAGGAAGTATCTCTCTGTGGAAACAACTGCAAAACTCGTTCTCTCCTTCATAATGTCTCGCATTGACTATTGCAATTCACTCCTGTCTGGTCTTCCTGCCTCCACCATTCACATCCTGCAGCGCATTCAAAACAATGCTGTACGCCTTGTACTCAAAAAGAAAAAAGCTGACCACATATCTCCTCTCCTGGCACAACTTCACTGGCTCCCTGTATCAAAGCGCATACAGTACAAACTAGACACCATGTGCTACAAAAGCCTCAATAACGCAGCCCCCGATTACCTGTCAAGCCTACTTGAGATCTATGTTCCCTCACGTACCTCCGCTCTGCCTCTGATCCTCTGACTTTTCGCTTTCCACGCACTAAGCTCAATACCTATGGTCCACGAGCCTTCTCTGTTTCTGGTCCACTCTCCTGGAACAAACTTCCTCTCTCAGTCCGTCAGCAACCTACTTTTGTCTCCTTCAAGTCCGCTCTCAAAACTCACCTTTTCTCCTCCGCATAAAATCCTAACCTCACTCAACCCCCCCCCCCCCCCCCCTCTTCAGCCTGTCTCCGCTCGGAGGGAATCACATGGTTATAATATATAATTGTATATGCTATGCTCTCTATAATTTTCCATTGCTTTTATTCTTGCTTTTATTGCTTTTATTCTTTCTCCCCATTTATAGCCATGCGTGTGTGGTGTGTGTGTGTGTTCGTTCGTTGCTTGATTTAACGTCTTTTCACTATAAGTGATATTAGACGGGGAAAAATGGCATGGAGGATGAAATAAGGGAGGGGGGGTGGAGGGGAGAGGGGAACAGAGTAAGGGACGTAAAAAAAATTAAAAGGAAGCAGCAAGGTCTTAAGAAAAAGGATATGGATGAACAGAGAAATGAAACTAGAACAACGCTAACAACATCAATAATGTAAAAGAAAAATCGTCATAAAAACAAAACAAAACAAAAATAATCATAATTATAATAATAATCTTAAAGTAACGCATTAACAGGACTGTGAACCAATGATTCTGAAATTTTAACTAACAAAACTTGATCCGATACTACTTCTTTAAAATGCGTTTCAAGATAGTTTCCTTGTGTAAACGTCTTTGGTAAAAAGGAACGAAGCTTTCTGCAGTAAAACAAACAGTGATACAATGTGAATTGTTCGCCACAAATACATAAAACGTTGTTACAATATTTTGTTTTCAAAGCGTTCAGTTGAATGCGAAAATATGTCATAACAATTAATCTCAAATGATATAACGAGGAATACTGCAAATTTTTACAGATATTTTGAACTGAAAGTTTGATTCTTTTTTGAGACACAAATTTTTCATTTAAATGTTCATGAAATCGAATCCATGATGCTAATTCTAGCGAGTTGTAAGCTTCTTTTACCGAGGTGTTAACATGTAATTCTATGGAATTTTCAGAATGGAGGGCACCGGATTTAGCTGCTCTGTCAACTACGTTGTTGCCATGAAGACCAACATGAGAAGGCACCCAGCATAAATTGATTTCCGAACCATTTATCTTTAAACAATGTATTAGATGATTTGCCTCAATAATTAAGTCAGGTCTTGTGTCTGTATCAAAGACTGTAAGGCATATAATACAGATTTTGAATCAACAAAGAGAACTACTTTGAATGACACAGGCCGAAGGCTTATTAAATAATGCAACGCTTGAACAACAGCGACCAATTCTGCTGTATATATAGATACATTTGCCCCAATGAAAAAAGACTTTTTAATGTTAAATTTTGGAACATAAAAGGCTGCTCCAGCGCTCTGGTTTGCTAAGACTGACCCATCGGTAAAAATGTGGAGGTGGGTACTGTACTTTTCATCGATGTGTTCACAAGCTGTGGATAGCGTAATGTTGACATTATCATCTTTTTTAACTTTTGCATAATCGAGATCAAATGTGGCATTTAGCATTTCCCATGTAGGGATAGGTGTTATCGTTGGTTTCTCAGCAATTTCATCCATTGTTATGTTGGACTGTTTGATCAGGCCAGATATGTAAGTTGCGGCTGTAATTTGTGACCCATAACCCCAGCCACCCTCCACTGGCTATATGGCTGAAAGAAGGCATAGCCACGCTCCACACCAGCCGCAGAATGAAGAAAGCGATGCCTGCTCCACCCATGGTAGGAGAAAGAGCCAGCAAAAGCCTCAGAAATATACTCATGCCCTCCTGTCCCCCATTTGCCAAGATTCAGGGGAATACAGAAGCGGGCTGCAAAAAGTGCACTGCAAGGAGATGCATCTTGTGCCTCAAACACCTCAGAGAGACTACAATGTTCAAAAGTGTCCGATCAGAACAGAATTTTACCATCAGGGACTCTATGACATGCAAAAGCAGAAACCTCATCTACCTCATTGACTGTGCCAAATGCAAAGATGTGCAATATGTAGGAGAGACGGGACAGACTCTACAACACAGATTCTATGGACACAGATCGAACATCAAAAACACAGACAAACAGAAGAACACAAGAACAACAAAACCTGACTACAACAAGAAAGGGGTGGAGGAAAGAAGGGAAACGCTGGTGGCTCGTCACTTCCAGACCCCTGGACACTCCATTGAACACCTGAGAGTCACAGCCATAGAACATATCCTAACAGAAGATCCAAACAGGAGGAAAGAAAGAGAAAGGTTTTGGAGACACAAACTGCGCACCAACTACCCTCAAGGATTGAATGTGTGGGACTGACTCCAACCCTTCTCATGGTCCAATCTGCATGAGCTGCGACTGTACAGTGCCCAAAGGAAATCCCGCTCGACGCGATGAGGGAAGGAAGGACAATTTTACCTGTTAGCCCACCCTTCACTTTAGCATGAGTGTGAGTGTGGGTGCGCGTGTGTGTATGTGTGTGTGTGGGTGCGTGTGTGAGAGTATGTGCATGTGTGTGTGTGTGTGTGTGTGTGTGTGTGTGTGTGTGTGTGTGTGTGTGTGTTTGTGGGTATGTGAATGTGTGTGTGTGTGTTTGGGAGTATGTGAATGAATGTGTGTATGAGTGTGCGGAGGTGTGTGCGACTCTGTGTGTGTGTGTGTGTGTGTGTGTGTGTGTATGTGTGGGCGTATGGCACACAGCATGACATCATAAAAATGACGCACAATAAAAATGACGCAAAATATTTCTACATAACTTCGTAATAGCTATGCTTTGTTAGTCGACATTCTGAGTTTCTTGATAAAGACTTTAAAGTCGAAAATTTGACCGCTCCACAAGGTGTTCGGGTGTTGTGTACAGTAAGAATTATGAAATGTTTTTTGCTCGTTTTGGAAAGTCAGTATCAGACCTGATCTTAATTTCTTTGCTCACAAAATTATCCACTTGTGAAGTAGTTCTAATTGCAAACTTTGCTGTAGCTAACTCACGATGGTTGTTTAAAGGTAGAATTCCAGCAACTTTGTACGTTTCCAGAGTAGAAGCATGAGTTGGTACACCTAGTGCAATTTTAAGACTTTTGCAGTCCAAGCTCTGAATCTTTTTTAGTAAATATTTGGGTGCATTGAAGAAAACTTCTTGCGCGTAGGATAATTTAGACCTGACCAGCGCTGTTGACAGATGAATCAGTACATTTGTATCCATTCCCCAGGGTAATTTGCTTATTATCTTTAGAAAATTTAAGGTTTTTCGCGCTTTTGTTAAAATATAATCAAAATGGACATTCCAGCTTAATTTGGACGTGATGTAAACTCCCAGGAATTTTACGACCTGTTTGTAATTTAACACCTCACCAAGCAATTTGAAAATAGGCAAGTTATTTGAGTTACCACCAGGATCAAACAGCATCATGTTAGTTTTTTTCTGCTGACAACGACAGCCCATTTTCTAACATATAGTTTCCAAGATTATCAAGATCAATTTGATACAACTTCCTGATGTAATTTCGCGTTCTCTGTGGAGTTGTCTTTTTTAAAGTGATATTCATCTAAGTGCATATATCATCAGCGTACTGTACTAAAACAACACGATTTGAAAGAGCTTTAGGAAGATCCTGTATAAGGATATTAAATAAAATAGGTGCTATCACTGAACCTTGTGGAATCCCCATGTCGAGGCATCGTGAAGAAGAATAACTAGCTCCCACTCTTGCCTGAATTGTTCTATTAGCTAAAAAAGATTTAATGTAATTGAACATATTGCCCGATAAACCAACAGATTTTAGCTTGAACAATAAACGTTTATGCCAAACTTGATCGTAAGCTTTTTTCACATCAAAGAAAGTAGCTAAAAAGAGTTCGGTAGGTGTTGATGCAGTTTCGACTGAAATGATTAAACATCTCCCTGAAAACTACCTTATTTTCCTACACAAAATTTTGCAGAAATGCTGGGTTACTGGAACTGTGCCACAAATCTGGCAAAAGTCTATAGTTATACCAATCTTAAAAACAGGAAAATCGAAAACCGATAAAAACAGTTACAGACCTATTGCTTTAACGTCCCACACAAGCAAACTAATGGAAAGATTGGTCTTAAACAGACTTTTACACTACTGTGATAAAAATAACGTTATTCCGGTAAACCAGGCAGGTTTTAGAAAAGGAAGATCCGCAGTTGAGCACCTAGTTAAACTTACAACTCAGATCAAACAACAGTTTGCCCGCAGAAAAAGTGTGTGTGTGTGTGTGTGTGTGTGTGTGTGTGTGTGTGTGTGTGTGTGTGTGTGTGTGTGTGTGTGTGTGTGTGTGTGTGTGCGTGCGTGCGTGTGTGTGCGTGCGTGCGTGCGTGCTTGCGTGTGTATCTGCTTCAGCGCTTAGATTTGATTTTATCAAGATTTTGCGCTATATAAATATTGTAATTATTACATCATCAGAGTGGAAGTTGTTCTGTTCTACAGGACACTGTCAGCTTTCTTTCTGTTGTTCTGTGTTCAGCGTCACGTTTTTTCGTCCACTAACTTGTGATCCGTCTCTTATCTTTCATCTTGAGCTTCTATCTGGACCTGCTCGTCATGATATTCTGTGATAAGCTGCCAATCCAATGTTGTATGTTCCTTCATTTTTTATATTGCGGCTTGTTAATTGATTCAGGCCTCCCATTGGGAACATGTTGAACAGTAACAGATGCTCTGACAAGCAACTAGTCTGTGTGTATGATTATGAAACAAAATTGACATTATCGTTCTGCATCTCTCTCTGTCTCTCTGTCTCTCCTTGTCTCTCTCTCTCTCTCTCTCTCTCTCTCTCTCTCTCTTTCTCTCTCTTTTTCTCTCTCTCTGTCTCTCTATCTCCCCTTGTCTCTCTCTCTGTCTGTCTGTCTCTCTCTGTCTCTCCCTCTTTTTCTTTGTCTCTCTGTCTCTGTCTGCTGTTGGTATTCCCCCCTCTCTCTGTCTCTGTCTTTCTCTCTCTCTGTCTCTCTGTCTGTCCCTGTCTCTCTGTCTGTCCCTGTCTCTCTCTCTCTCTCTGTCTCTCTCTTTCTCTGTCTCTCTCTGTCTGTCTGTCTCTCTTTCTTTCTCTTTGCCTCTCTGTCTGTCTCTGTCTGTCTGTTTGTACCCTCCTCTATCTCTCTCTCTCTCTCTCTCTCTCTCTTTCTCTCTCTCACTCTCCCCCAGAGCTCTCTCTCTTACCGGCAAATTTGAATAGTAATGTTCAGTCAATCACTGTTACCTTTGGAAACATTACCTTTGGAAACAATAAAACAACATTGTCATTGTCATTTCTAAACTAGGACATAAGCCGACCAGGGCACCTGAAGCTCATCACCTGCCTTACGCCACATGAAACAAAGAAGATGTTCCTTCGCTGACCAGGTAAGACCAAAGGCGTGGAAAGTTGAAGGTATAGGCAGACTATGTTTACACGAATATCTCCTTGTTGTCCAACTGACCGCATTTCTTGACGTACACATACGCCGACACATGCGCCGCGTGTTTTCTAAACTCTGGCATATTTATTGCCAAACTAATTGGGCAGAGAAGGCAAAAGCTCTGAAGACAAGCGGCACATGTTGTTATGTGTTTCTTGTGCAGCTCAACAAAGACTTCAGTGAGACGGTATTTAGTTCTGATGAATTTCTTTGTCTTGTTGTAAGATTGGGGATAAAAACAGTGCAAATTCCGAAAACAGAGAATGAAAAAAAGGGACAGAAAGAAAAACGAAAAGTTTCAGTTTCAGTTTCAGTTTCTCAAGATGACGCCTCCGCGCTCGGAACGAATTCCAAATGCACTAACGTAACAGGTGGGATGGCCGTTGGCAGAAAAACGAAAACGGAAACAGAAACGAAATTTATTCTCTTCAGGCCACAGACCTTTCCAAAGAAGAAATGTAATAGACTACTGAATGTGCGATATAGAATAATAATAGGCTTACATGAGCAGCATTACATTAATACCATAGAAACGCAAAAGAAGCAAAATAAATGTCAAATATGAATATTATCGTTAGCTGAGCATGCTTCTTCGTGGTTTGAAACCTTTTACGAATACACATAGATCTCCCTCTCTCTCCTCTCTCTCTCTCTCTCTCTCTCTCTCTCTCTCTCTCTCTCTCTCTCTCTCTCTCTCTCTCTCTCTCTCTCTCTCTCTCTCTCTCTCTCTCTCTCTTCCCCACACACACACACACACACACACACTATCTCTCTCGCTCTCGCTCTCTCTCTCTTCCCCCTTTTACTCTGATTTGCCAAAAGTATAATAACACGAAAAGAGGTGGGCTTTTTGTTTTTGTTTTTTATATAAAACTTACCACTTTTATTTTTTCACAGAGACAGAGGAGGGGAGAGAGAAAGGGGGGAGAGAGAGAGCGAGTGTGAGAGAGAGACAGACAGACAGACAAACAGAGACATAGACAGAGAGAGCACTATCAAAGAACACAAAGAATATAACAACAGGTAGCAGAGGTGACCTGTCTTCGCTTCACAACTTATCCAAGTAAACAAAAAAACACACCTCTATTATGTGAAAAACAAAAGGGAAAAAAAGCAAAAGAAATGAAAAGGCCATAAATTCACATTCTTTATTCTTATGTCCATTATTTTACGCTCCGCAAAAATGTGACCTTGAAAACAAAAACAAGGAAAACCAACAACAAGAAAAAGAAGAAAACAAAAAGGTATTGTTGAACAATAATACAGACATGCTATTATACTGGGCTGAGTATACATGGACGGCTGGGACGATGGCAAAGTTTCTGAAGGATAGATGGTAAAATAATTGACAAATCCATTTACTACTGTTTTGTGTTTACAAACTGTGCCCCCAAACTGGGTAATGTCTTTTAAAAATACACACACACACACACACACACACACACACACACACACACACACACACACACACACACACACACACACACACACACACACACACACACACACACACACACACACACACACACACACACCACACACAACACACACACAAATATATGTATAAAATTATGTATATATATATATTATATATATATGTGTGTGTGTGTGTGTGTGTGTGTGTGTGTGTGTGTGTGTGTGTGTGTGTGTGTATACATAGAGTGTGTGTATTCATGCATATATGTATGTGTGTATGTATGTTTGTATGTATGTACGTATGTATGTGTGTATGTATGTACATACGTACGTACGTACAAACATACGTACGTATGTACACATGTATGTATGTATGTATACATGTATATGTTTATGTATGTTCGCTTATACACATCTTTTGAGCCTTTCCGTTTGAAAAAAAATGAGAAAGGAGAAGACAGGCCATGTATCCCCATCTGGCGAGAATCCACCTCAGAAATCTCTGCTAAAAAGATTTCTTCACAAACGCAGAATGCACAACACACACACACACACACACACACACACACACACACACACACACACACACACACACACACAACACACTCACACACACTTACGCACACACACGCACACACACAGCACACACACCACACACACAAACACATACACACACATACACACAGGCACGCATGTGCACACGCACACACATACACGTACACACACGCACACACACACACACACACACACACACACCACACATACACACTCACTCACTCACACACACACACACATACACACTCACACAAAGTCACAAGTCAGTCTAAATCATTATTCCCCATAAAAAAAAAAAAATTTAAAAACGAGAGAAAAAAATATAAAGATAGCCAAGCCAGCAGACAGCATTAATAATGAGGGAACAAAGACTGTGGGCGACACAATTCCTTGCCTGTCCGACTCCACCTTCCGTACTGTGACATGCCAGGCTCTAAACACACACACACACACAATGTATGTGTAACATTAGACCTTTTCCCCGATCTTCATCATTCATTATGAGACCATTATGTTTGTCGCGGCTTCCAGCCCACCCAGCTGTGAACCGGTTCTGACCCTGTTCAAGGCTGGGGATTGTAAAGCAGGACAGTAAAAGGTGATGGATACAGCTCTCATAAAGCTGGGCCCAAGAAAAATTGGTCTCTGCCACCTTGATGCTCTACGATCTGAAGGATGTGGGACAATGTTGCCTTATTTGCTGATGGCTACCGTTGTGACAGTTGTACGGACAGAAAGTGTATGTGAACCACGAAACCCTTTCCCTCCTGGATCTCATCATTCTTTTCGAGGCAGATTACCAGAGATGATTAGTTGGTATACTAGAAAAAAAAAACTGTGAGTACTGCGGAAAACGTTTCTTGCTATGTCTCCTCCCATGATTATAAGGACACTAAACGTGTATGTTATAATAGAAGAGTCTCTTTTGTTTTGGTTTGGTTTGTATTGTTTTTGGTTTTGTTGTATTGTTTTGGTTTGTTTGTATTGTTTTTGGTTTTGTTTGTATTGTTTTGGTTTTGTTTGTATTGTTTTTGGTTTTGGTTTGTTATTGTTTTGGTTTGGTTTGGTTTGGTTTGGTTTGGTTTTGTTTGTTTTGGTTTGTTTGGTTTGGTTTGGTTTGTTTGGTTTGTTGTTGGTGCTGTTATTTATTTGTTTGTTTGTTTGTTTGTGTTTGTTTTGTTGTTTGTTTTGTTTGTTTGTTTGTTGTTTGTTTTGGGGATTTTTCTTTGTTTTATTCTCACTGTATTTTTACGAGATGTCGCTTCTTATTCCCCACCATTTAAGCAGTCATGACTCCATTTCGCGTATGCACGCTGGTGTCCACGAATCAGACCTTCGCTATGGGCATAAAGCACCACTGCCTTGTGGTCGTCTCCAAGGAGACCAAGACTAAGGAAGTAAATCCTGACAGAAAATCACCATTGTTTTATGGTTGTCTCAGAAATACCAAGACTAAGGGAGTAAATCCTGACAGAAAATCAGCCACCGTTACGTTGTGGGTAGTCGTGGGAACGACAAAGGCTAGCAGAGAGTCCGTACAAATACCAATGGAAGGCAACTGTGATCAGATTAAAAAAAGATATAAAAATTTCAACATGGAAGGTTAGAACAGTACCCCAGAGAAGAAAACTAGAACATGTCAAGATACAGTATTTTAGGACTAGGAAAGGTAAGACGGAAGGGAGCAGAGATGATAACATCCGATAAGCATAAAATTATGTGTTCTGAAGGGGACACACATGGAAGAGGGTAGGCATCATAACGGACAATGACAAGTCAAAGTCTAATGTAGGATACTAGGCTATATCAGACCGCGTTTTACTGCTCACAATAGAGGGCAAGCCATTTGATATAGACCTCGTCCAAGTATCCAACATCCCCAATTACGGAGAAAGAAATTGACAATTTCTATGTAGAACTAGAGACAGCTAAGGCTGAATGTAAATCACAGGACATTACAATCCTAATGGGAGATTTTAATGCCAAAATAGGGCAGGAAAAAGTAGATGTCATAGTTGGACCTCATGGCCTTGACACACCAAATGAAATGGGGGAGAATCTTGTTGAGTGAGCACAGATAATAAATAAATTTATAATAGAATACACTTGGTTTGAACAATCAGACAGGAGAAAATGGACATGGCAGAATCCAGGAGACAGCACAAGAAATCAAACTGATTATATCCTGGTAAATATGAGATGAAGCAAATCTTCACTGATAGCAAAGACATTGCCAAGTGCAGACTGCAATTCTGACCACAATCCTGAATAGAAAACTTTCGGCTGAAACAAAAGAGAAGAAAACAAAATAAAATACAACTTCAAACTATATCTTACACTTTTTAAGACAGATGAATCAACTCGTGCAAAATTAAGGGTATATGCCTAAAAGAAATTCAGTGCTCTGGAGGACGTCGGTGATAGTGAGAAGCGATGGACAAATTTGAAAAGCTCAGTAAATGAAGTTTGTGGAGAAATCCCTCCAGTTGAAAGAAAAGCAAAGAACTGGATGACAAAAGACATTTTAGGTTTGATGGATAAACGTAAAGGGGAAAGAGAAGGAATACAAAAAGATAGATAAGGAAATCAGAAATAGATGTAGTAACGCTAAGGAAGCCTGGCTTAGAATCAAAGTGCAAAGAAATAAAAGACCGACACAAAACAGACCCTAAGTTTGTGTACAGAAATATGAAGAAACTGCTCACAGGAAAAATACATATACATTACTAAGTTGTTGCTTAAAATCAAAAGATGATACGATTATTATGAAAAAAGACAAAAAATAGGTAGATGGGGAGAGTACATCGAAGATCTTTTGACGATGACAGGAGGGAGGAACACATCATTAATAAGAACGTTGAGGGACTACCAGCAATAAATGTGATAGTAGGCCTTTTATTTCGCTAATGTCCTATCGTTGTTATTCGCATACAAAATTAAGTATGACCCGTTTCGTAGATTACTTCTGGTGATGCTCCCTCGTTTATCACGTAGTGTCAAAGGAGGCGTTCTATGGGCACAGACACTTTTTTCGTTGATGCTTTCTGTCAGGAACAAGCAACTGGTTTTTGTTGTTCCTGTGCTTTTGTGTTTGATGGTTTTGGATATTTGGAAGATTTGGTGTAGAGCCATGATATGAAGTGAGATTAGCCACTTTCTCTTATGTAGAGTGATCTTTCTTGTCAAACTTTTGCTGCGTTTAAAATGTTGTTGGTGAACTGTGTGATTCTGATTTACAAAGTCACAGAGCTATATGATTTTGAAAAGGCACGACGTGTTCCTGGCCTGCCGATTTTGTGCTGTGCTGTTGAGTATTTTACTTGTTGATAGATCCTGGATCTACTTTAGGAGTCATCACAGTAGTTTATCTAGTTGTTCGTTTAGAGTGTAAAGAATTTTATATAGCATTACTTGATCTGTGATAATAAAGAAGAAAATGTTAACTGGCAGTTTTTTAAGACTTAATGGTCAAAGCATATATGACGTTGAAATTGTCACCAAGAGAGATCTGAGGTAACTGAAATAGGATGTTGACAAAAAGGTTCTCGTGATGTAGTGATTGTTTTGATTATCTCTTTATGAATTACTTTTGGTGCTTATGCATTGTAACAAATGGATTTGAGATGTGGTATATAATTATATTATGCGTGTTTAATTTATTTTTGAGATCATGAGAAGTTTATTTTGATGAAAAGCTTCTCAGCTAAATAATTGATGGTGTGATGAGCTACTTTATTTTTCTCTATTTTTCTTAAACAAAAGAGGAATTGTTCTACTTGTCTGTTGTTTTGAGAGTCCGTTGCACGACGACAGTCTTGACACTTTATCATACAATAATACTGTTGTTACACTCGCACAAACTGTATATAATGTAATGGTCTTAACAAAAGTATCTGATTTATTACACTCATGTGAATGTTCTGGAACAACAGACTAAATTGGTTTTTAAAAATCAAAATTACATAGAATAAAGAGGCAACATTGGATCTTTTTCGGGTTTTTTGTTTGTTTGGTTGGTTGTTTTTTTTTATTGTTTTTGTTTTTTTGGTTTTTGTTTTGTTGTTGTTTTTTTTCATTTTGGAAATGCTTTTATCAGTTTTTCTACAAGTGTAAAAAAACCTTTTACTTCGGTAGAGTGTTCTTGGGAGTGTTCCTTCCTTTGTTACATACATTTCGCTCAGTGAAGATGAGTACAGAGGCTGTGGGTGAAAGAGTACATTTCCCTGTCAACGGTCTCTCGTTTATTACACTTAGAGTGGATCAGTACATGTTTTGACTAAAGCTCTCTCGTTTGTTACAGTCTTCTCGTGCAGGCTACGCACAGGCACTTGGACACAAAAACTGTACGTGGTGAAATAACAGGCTTCTGTTGATGTTTCTCTGTTTACGTACTTTTCTCTTGTTTTATCGCTTCATGGAGGATGAACTGAACTGTGTATGTTCAAACCTAACTCACAGCGATATGGAAAACCCGACCTATGCTGTCTACATGCAAGTCAACTACGAGAGGGAGGGCGAGAGAGAGAGAGAGAGAGGAAAGAGAGAGAGACAGAAGAACACAGACACACAGACACACAGACACACAACAGACACACAGACACACAG
>CM060306.1:108725686-108745686 GCA_030674185.1 Monoplex corrugatus | reverse complement strand
TTCACATAAACGCTTCCAGTAAATTCTTGCATGAAGCGAGTTCATGACATTTGTATTGTAACTGAAATCAAAGTATGCAAACACACGTGTTACATATTGGACGTTTCACAGCGTTCTTTCGTGGCAGGTTGACAAACAGAAAATACTGCACTTGTTGGTGTACAAAGTTAGCTTACTAAGAAAGGTATTATATATCCAACATACGTGGCACACGGCTGTTGTTGTGTAGTGGTACGACATGACGGACATGCCATTATACTGAGTGGATGCAAAACGGGATTAGGTCGGTCAGTGACACTTTCAGTGTACCATCTATGAAAAGCCTTGGTGATGTAAAGGTAGAACTTTAGACTTCCATACTGCTGCATGGGTTCAGATCTGGCTCAAGGACAACTTTGCGCGCGTGGCATCCAGTCTACCGGGTTGAACTTTGGATTCAGAATTCACAGTTTTATTCATTTGCCATAAGAACTCAAGTCAGCGCTCACACAGATCAGGATGTTATCAGTGGGAATATGCATCTGTGAGTGACTATGAATCCTTTCTTTTTCCGAAATGCACGCAATCACAGACTTATTCTGCAAAATGTGTCTTTGCAAATCATCTTCTTAAATGTACTCGGACTTATCATAATGGATTTAGTGTTATCAATTGTTAAAGGATATTTTGCCTGGGCTGTGAATGGGTGTGTAACCTGTTCAAAATTGGAAGAGGTAAAGCAGCGAGACATAAAGGAGATAAGTACTACCTTCATAATGCTGACTCAGAAAAAAGTGGAGATTTTTACCACCTGTGCGAAGAAAGAACGGCCAATTTTACAAGGACACCTTTGACGAGCCGGACACCGTTCCAGTGGGGACCGTTCCGGCAAGCTTAGAATATGTTCTCCAATTCTGACCCGTGCTTTGAGAGAGTGGCCGCTATCGTTCTTCTTTGGTCGCTATCGCATGCTTGGCTTGTGGTCCGCTTTGGGTTACTGACAACCAGACAGTCTTTATTGGCCAACGATGAACACAGCTCTTTATCAGCTCTCCTCCCCCGCAGAAACAGGGCTGGATGAAGCCAGGTTGAATAGACTGGACGGTAGAGTTGTTTGTTTACGGCTTGCTTTGATACTGTTACGACTTTTCTTTCATGTTCTGTCAATAACATATAGACTTGTTTCTTTACAGCTTGCTTTAACCCATTAACACCCACACCCTGTCCACCAACATCCTGCATAGTCAACCATGCTAGCAAAACAAAAACTTAACCCTTCGACTCCCTCACCCTATCCACCAGCTTTCTGCAGGAAGTGGTGGAGAGGGTAAGAGAGTCAAAGGGTTAGTTGTTTTGCAAGTGAGTGGATACGGTGCGGTTGTCAGTCAAAGGGTTAATACTCTAACGACTTTTCTTTTACGTCTTGTCAATAATATCAGTTCCCTTATTCCTGAAAAACGCTTTAATTGTTGCACACTCATTTCCGTTGCAAATCCAGAAAGGATCTGTCAATGTCTAACGGTAAAGACGACAGTGAACTCCTTACCAGTTTTTCTTGTCAAGGTATTTGATTAAATATCCTCACAGCTTGTCATCGGCAGATGTGAGCGTCCAGTGTGGTTCGCTTCAGCCTCGCACCGCTGGCTAGCATTGCTGCTTGCAGCTATGCGAAAAGAAGAGCAGAAGGCGTCTCTTCCTGTCAGTACATAGCCTCTCCATCAGCAAGCCCTACGCTGTGCCTCCTCGTTGCGACAGGCGGTAACTGAACACCTCACGGACTCAGGCTAAATCTCGTGGGACTCGGAGGAGGTCTGGACCCCAGACGTGAGGCACGCAGGCCCACCGGCGTGTGGATATGCCCTGATGCCCACGAACCAGATCCCCAAGCTATGGGTGAATAGCTCCACTGCCTTGTGGACATCTCGGGAGAGAGTAAGGCTAGCGGAGAGAACGTACACAAACCGATGGAAGGCAACGGGAAACCACTATCGTAATTTTCCCAGGGACAGAAACAGAAAACGAGAGCACCAGGTAGACCCAGGGAGAAAATGCTGGACGGACTTGCAAAGTGGCTGGGGACGAGGAGGGTAGGGGAGATGCTGGGAGCAACGAGAGATAGAGACAGATGGAAGTCCATGATCGCCAACGCCATGCGGCAGGGCACCTGATGGTGATGATCCTCACACGACGCAAGCAACTGTTCCATCTGTACCAGCTCACATGAACCATCATACCAATAACACACTCGTCATAAACATAACAATTTTAGTTTGTCAAGACAGCCTCTCTGCACTCGAAATAAATTCCATATTAAACACTGACGCCACTAATGCCATCCAATGGTCAAGAACCAAAAAGCATCGCTATACAGCAACACAGGTAGGCGTCATAGAAGCATGGCAGTAGTAGTGGTAGTAGATGCTAATAATAGTATAATGGCTACCTGGTTGAACCTGGCTCTCAGTTACAAAAAAAGGCTACTTACTGCGTAGCTTAATAATAGTAGTAATAACACAAAGTGAGAGAGAGAAAAAGAAACTAAAAATTTAATGGCAGAAGGAGAAATGGCAAATCTTTCCGCAACAGTTCATCCAAATTATCACTCGTCGATGAGACCTTAGATATAATTCTTCAAATCGCCAAATGACGCTTTGGCGATACAGGCACAATATTTATTATCCATACCTTCATAACTTACATTCACTTACGGCGAAAGTAATCTTTTTTTACAGATACTAAATAAACAAAACAGCATTATATACGCAAATCGGATTTTATTTCAAAATATGCCTTTAGCATCATAAACTATCCACAGTTTATGATGGCAAGTCGTTCTTATTTTAAAATATGCATTGAGCATGATAAACTACCCAATCTTCCTGATCGTAAAAAAAAACAATATATTATCATCAGCTGTGTTTTAGCGGAAACAGCATCCCTAAATCATTTAAGACAGCGACTGGTTTGTCCGGTTTGCTGTCAGCAGACATAAAGGAAACAAATCATCAATGCCAGACACTGCGCGTGTTCTGCAAACACAACAGCTTTTTCATGCAATAAAAGCAGTGTTGCTATCTATATCACGGGATGAGAAATGGACAGGCACATTCTCTTTGACATTTGTAACTTATTCCGGAAATCGACGATAACTGCATCGAAGAATCATTTCTTCCCCTCAAACTTGTTCATTATAAACAAAGATCGTATTATATACTGGCGAATCATTTCATAATCATTTCACAAGATTTATATTTTAACATGCACGAAAGTCATCGTTCATTAATTTGTCATGATCTACATATTTGTGTTCCTGCAATTATCATCATCATCAGGTGCCCTGCCGCATGGCGTTGGCGATCATGGACTTCCATCTGTCTCTATCTCTCGTTGCCCCTAGCATCTCCCCCACCCTCCTCGTCCCCAGCCACTCTGCAAGTCCGTCCAGCATTTTCTCCCTGGGTCTACCTGGTGCTCTCTTTCCCTCCAGCTTTCCCGATGTGATCAGGTGCTTCCAATCCCCCTTCCTCATAAAATGGCCTATAAATGTTGCCTGTCTTTTCCTAATCTTCCTTATGAGTGATCTATTTGTGTCTGCCTCCATCAAGACTGTCTCGTTTGTTTTCTTTGCTGTCCATGGAACTCTCAACATTCTCTTAGAAACGACATCTCGGCTGTCTCAATCTTGTTCTGGCTTTGCGTGTTGACTGTCCACGCCTCGCATCCGTACAACAGTATTGGTTCTATATAACATTCAAGAACTCTCTTCCTGATGTTAATTGACAGGCATTTGTTGGTAAGAATGCTTGTCATCTTCTTGAATGCTGTTTTGGCTTGGCCGATTCTGCCGGCTATTTCTGCGATTATATCTAAGTCAAATCTATATATATATATATATATATATGTCTATCCAGCTTATTTCAATATACATGAAAGTCATCAGTTATTAATTTGTCCCGGAGTTTGTCATCTCCCCACCTTGCCGTTCGGTTTGTAAACAAGGTAACAAATGACTGGATCCGAATGGGTCATGTAACGCATGGACAACCCCCATTTGCTTGAAGCAATGACTGTCGATTGGTTTCGGAGCTTGGGAGATGAGTGTCCCGAGAGTGGCGAGGTATTGATGCTCTGGGTCCCTCCGCACCCTCTGTGTGTTTCTCGTTAACTCTATATCTGTGTGCCTGTTATCATATCTAATATCATGACTATCTCTATGTCTAACCATCTATGTATTTCCGAATACAATTGTTGACACTAAATGATAGTCATAAAACTCCGATCTTCTTTTTCTCTCCCGCAGGTCTAAAGTACCGACAATGCCAAAACAACGACTTCAAGTTAATCATGTCACTCACATTCAGGCGACCCATTTTGCCGCGCAAGAAAACAGACCGCATGAACGTAGACTTTAACACTCTTAAGTTGTTTAGCGTGTGTTTAGCGCTGTTTGCCTTTGGCTTAAAGGCATGAGAATTCGCTTAAGAAAGAACTGAAATATATCTTTCTCTCACAATGTGCGCTAAGCATCACGCAAATGCCACCGTAAGTGCCTGCATTCTCTTTTTCCCTGATTAAGTTACGCGAAGGCTTTTTCCTCAACACCTACCCCTCCACCCCCCACCCCCTTTTTATATTTTGTAAAGCATTGGGGGATTTTTTGTTGTTTTTTTTTTTTTTTCTTCAACACCCCCACCCCCCACACCCCAGCTACCTTTTTTTAAGAAAGGGAGATTGTTTTACAGTGACCGGAGAGGGCTCTCTCTCTCTCTCTCTCTCTCTCTCTCTCTCTCTCTCTCTTCTCTCTCTCTTCTCTCTCTCTCTCTCTCTCTCTCTCAATCTGTGTGTGTGTGTTCTGTGTGTGTGTCTGTGTCTGTGTCTGTGTGTCTGTGTGTCTGTGTGTGTCTGTGTCTGTGTCTATCTGTGTGTCTGTGTCTGTGTGGATCTGTGTGTCCATCCGTGACCAAAAGGTGTAAACAAGCTTTCCCCCGCTCTGTAAGAATGGCCCTTTACAAAAATTTGGTCAAAGCTCTGGCTACTGTGCGGTCGGGAAAGCATACGTCTGAAAAGTAAATGTTTAAGGTCAAGGTCAGATAAACAAAACAAAACAAAACAGTGCCAAAATCAGCGTATTTTGAGATAACTGTGTGACAGCACTTTCTCGGGAATTTCTGAGGATTTTAGAAATCAGTTTACATTATTGTTACAATCAACCATTGTCGTCCCTTTGCGTCAAGTTTTTATTTCAATCCAAGCTTCTTCAAGGTCATAGTAACCTTGAGAAATACAAACTCTGGATTTTCTTTAATAATGTTTGTAAGAAGAGGGAACTTGTTAGAATAGCTTGATCGTCTAGTTTCCTTTTTTCCCCCTTGTTGGGTGTTTATTATAAGTTGGTTTTGATTATTTGGTTGGTTAGTTGGTTGGTTGGTTGGTTGGTTGGTTGGTTGGTTGGCTGGTTGGTTGGTTGGTTGGCTGGTTGGTTGGTTGGTTGGTTGGTTGGTTGGTTGGCTGGTTGGTTGGTTAGTTGGTTGGCTGGTTGGTTGGTTGGTTGGTTGGTTGGTTGGTTGGTTGGTTGGCTGGTTGGTTGGTTGGTTGGTTATGGTTGGTTGGTTAGTTTGGTTGGTTGGTTGGTTAGTTGGTTGGCTGTGTTTGGTTGGTTGGTTGGTTGTTTGGTTGGGTTGGTTAGTTTTAGTTGGTTTGGTTGGTTGTTGTTGGTTGGTTGGTTGGTGTGGTTTTGGGTGGTGTTTGGTTGGTGGTTTTGGTTGTTGCTTGTTTGTGTGTATTTGGTTGGTGTGGTTGTGGTTGGTTGGTTGGTTGTTCATTGGTGTGGCTGGTTGGTTGGTTGGTTTGGTTGTTTGGTTGGTTGGTTGGTTGGTGGTGTTGGTTGGTTGGTTGGTTGGTTGGTTGGTTGGTTGGTTGGTTGGTTGGTTGGTTGTGGTTGGTGTTGGTTGGTTGGTTGGTTGGTTGGTTGGTTGGTTGGTTGGTTGGTTGGTTGGTTTGGTTGGTTGTTGGTTGGTTGTGTTGGTTGTTGGTTGGGTTGTTATTGTTGTTCTTGCTCTTTCGCATCTCTTCGTGTGTTCATACTGAAAGAGTCATTGCCGTCAGATTCTGTCGATATCATTTGGTCACGAGATCAGACGAGTTGACAGCTTCCTAGATAACTCCGTGGTCTGGAGTAAAGTATTCAATAGTTTCAATACTTACATGTACATACCAGACTAAAAGGCCCTAACACTTGAGATAACGTACGCCTCAATTTGCTTATAGATTTATCTCCACTGCACTAACGTACTCGCTGTAGTTACTTGCAGGCAGGCTGTCTATCTGGCACCTCCCCCCCTCCTCTCTCTCTCTCTCGCGCGCTCTCTCTTTGTAACTCCTTTAACTCTGTGTGTGTATTTGTGCGTGTGAATGTGCATATGTCCGGGAGGTTGTTGTATGTATCATCATCATCAGGTGCCCTGCCGCATGGCGTTGGCGATCATGGACTTCCATCTGTCTCTATCTCTCGTTGCCCCTAGCATCTCCTCCACCCTCCTCGTCTTAAGCCACTTTGCAAGTCCGTCGTCCAGCATTTTCTTACCTGGTGCTCTCTTTCCCTCCAGCTTTCCTGTTGTGACCAGGTGCTCCAAATCCCGCTTCCTCATAAAATGGCCTATAAATGTTGCCTGTCTTTTCCTAATCTTCCTTATGAATGATCTACTTGTGTCTGCCTCCATCAAGACTGTCTCGTTTGTTTTCTTTGCTGTCCATGGAACTCTCAACATTCTTCTTAGAAACCACATCTCGGCTGTCTCAATCTTGTTCTGGCTTTGCTTGCTGACTGTCTACGCCTCGCATCCGTACAACAGTATTGGTTCTATATAACATTCAAGAACTCTCTTCCTGATGTTAATTGATAGGCATTTGTTGGTAAGAATGCTTGTCATCTTCTTGAATGCTGTTTTGGCTTGGCCGATTCTGCCGGCTATATATTTCTGATGTGCATCTGCCGTCTGATGAAATTATCGTTCCCAGGTATTTAAACTTATCGTTGTATGCATAGGTATCATAAATAACACGTTTTTGCTTATGCGATCGGGTATAGCATAGAGTTGTTAGAGTAAGATTGTCAAAAAAAAATGCAAATGAATAAATGCATGAATAAGTAAATAAATTTAATAGATAAACAAAAAGGAATCCAACACGACAAAAGCAGATGCCCGTCAATTGATTAAGAACCATGCCTCTCTCTCTCCTATCCTCTCTCTCTTTCTCTCTCTCTCTCTCTCTCTCTCTCTCTCTCCTCTCTCTCTCTCTCTCTCTCTCTCTCTTCTTTTCTCTTTTAACGTGTCGATTGATAGTTACCGTGAACAAAGATGCTGACAGTAACACTAAGCTCTCCTCATCTCTCGTAGTTTTTCTAAACATTTATTGTTTGTTTTGTTTGTTTGTTTGTTTGTTGTTGTTTATTTATTTATTTATTTATTTAATTATTTATTTATTTATTCATAGCTTTTTGATTTTTCTTGGATGCTCGAATACAGTCTTCCCCCTCCTCAACTGCAGACGGTAGGTTTAAGTATCAACACAGTCTGCATACGACATCTTTGGCTGGCGTGCATGCTATGTTTTTTTGTTTGTTTGTTTGTTGTTTGTTTGTTTGTTTGTTTTTTGTTTTGTTTTGCTTTTGTTGTTGTTTTGTGTGTGTGTGTGTGTGTGTGTGTGTGTGTGTGTGTGTGTGTGTGTGTGTGTGTGTGTGTGTGTGTGTGTGTATTACATTAGGCCACCAGAGTCTGAAAAGACTCACGAGATCTTTAGTCTACGTAGTATGCTCGGTGTTTTGCGTGCCTGTACGCACGATCGGGGTTCAGGTTCTAACGAAACTGCACACATGTTGGCCTGAGAGATCTGACAATTCTTCACCCTTTACTCACCTGGCGCGAGGTACTTAGCCATGATCGAACCCAAGCCCTCCTACTGGCAGTCCGATGACTAGTCAACTTGACCATCGCGTTCGTCGCCTAAAACATATTTTGTATCAAATGAAAATCAACGGCAGAAATACAGAACAATTTTAACTGAATGCACTTCAAAACTGAATAAACGCATCAAAGATATTTGAACAACTATTTAACCCCAATATTAACAGTAGACAGAAAGGGTGAGTTTGTAGTCTATGTGTTATAGTGTACTGACGGATTCAAACAAGCAGTTCTTTGAGAGTGGTGTGGTGGTGGTGGTGAATCAACCTTAACTCTGAAGGGGCGTGTTCTTTCTTGTTATTTTATTCATGTTTCGTGTGTAGAAGAGGGAGGGGGGGAGGGAGGGACAACTGACGAGAGAAGCGTGGTGTGCACGTGTATGTGTTTGAAATACTCCTATGTTTTATATATTTACAGAGTTTAACGATGATGTTATAGTGTTAGACATTCTTTTCTCTTACATTCTATAGTGTGTGTTGAAAATGCTTAGTTTTAAAAAAAAGTTTTCATAGTGGGGTTTTCTTTTTCGGACATATGCTTTGAATGGCTTACGTGTATGTCTGGTGTAATGATTGTTATTGTGTTTGAATGTTTTGTCTTGTCTTAATAAGGAGTGTGTGCATCGGTGATATTTCATGGTTTGTGTGGGTCCATGGACAATATTGGTGAATATTTATTTAAATAGTTTAAATCCTTCACTGGTGTGTGTTTGATAAGTTTCTGTTCGTGTTTATTACAAGCCTGTGACTGCACAAATGAAGTTCCATATAAATAACAAAGCGTTATTGAAATGAATTCAAACAGATAGGCGACTCATTTTGTCCTACTGTTACATTGCTACAGGGATCGTGAATACACTGAACTAAATGAAGTTGTCCTGTCACTGAACAAGCTTCATATCAAATTTGTGGCAATTTTTTGCTATTAGAAAACCAGAACATGGTTTCATAAGCAATCAACTTGCAACTTTTACTGAACAGAAGTTTTCCATCAAAATACCAGAATTGGAAACAAACCAAAACAGAAAAACAACGAAAGAGATTTGAAAAAAAGCTCGTGTTCTGGCCTGTAAAGTAGGAGCAATTGCCACACTCATAGAGATTTTTTACTCTTGCAAAATACATACTTTTCTTTCAAATTTGCAAATTCTGTAAAATCGACTAAATTACATGAAAATTCAAACTAACAACGTCGTAGAAACATTCACTTGACAACAGTATCAAACATCAGCGAAACAGTGACAACAACATCTAAAACTTAACATTTTAAAGATGAATATGCCGCGCAGAAAGCACCACTATATTATTCACTTTAAAGGAAAAATAAAGTCGTTTTCTGGCACGATATTTGAAGTTGTCGCTCAGTATGCAGGGACACATGATATCTACCAAGCAAAGATGTTTAAAATAATCTCAGCGCTATTTCTAGATATGAGGGCAATCAATCTCATAAACCAAGTAGTAATCGATGTTAAGACAGACACAAGCCACAAATTCGCCAAGTAGAAAAATCAGTGTTACTAATTATATCTGTGAATGCTACAAACGTCGCACTACAACGTCTGAAGGCACGAACACGCAGACGTTGAAGAGAACCAAAACAACATCCACATGGCTCGTCCATCTATCTAATCATCATTCACTCCTCCACTTTAAATGAGTATCATTGCACGATGGTTGCCGTTTTGGTCCCTACTTCCATCCTTCTTTCCTTCCTTCTCTGCAGTTAAAATAAAGAAAGAGAAAGAAAAAAAAAACATCTTTTGCCTTGGGGTTGCATGTATGCCTGCTGCGCTATTTTTTGAACCGGGTCAGAGGGGCGACACTTCACGTCAGCCTTGTCTGAGCTTTGGCGACGACAGAAGGAGGACCAGAGGGTTTTAAGACAGAGACATAGGTAACTTGCTTAGTGGTTGGTTGTTTACTTTCTTCCCCCCTCTCCCTTCTGACATGTGTGTGTGTGTGTGTGCGTGCGTGCGTGTGTGTGTGTGTGTGTGTGTGTGTATGTGTGTGTGTGTGTGTGTGTGTGTGTGTGTGTGTGTGTGTGTGTTAACATTCGCATGTATGTATGTATGTATGTATGTATGTATGTATGTATGTATGTATGTATGTACCTGTACATATGCATATATAATTGTTATATTTGCACATACGTTTTTGTATATATATATATATATATTGACCGTTATTTTTTTGTTTTTTTTTGTTTTGTTTTTTGAACACTTCTTCAAATGTTTTATATTGAGTCAGGGTATTTATTATACTAATGACCATGGTTCTCCTTTTAGAATTACTCATTTTTTATCTCAAGTTTGCTTGTTCTTTTTCACTTCGTATTTATCAACATAAATTGAAAATCATAAAAAGTTTTCATAGTGGGTTTCTTTACGACTCTCAACTGATACTGACCTGTGTTGTTCCACAAGGATTGTCCATGTGCCTATTTTTTCAATCTTTTATCTTCCCCCTATAGAGTCCATCGTATACTCCCACTGTTTAGATGCCACAATTATGCTGATATACTAACATTTAAATAGTGGACTTATGTAATTATCGTCGTTTATTCGCCTGTTGCCTGCACAATGAGTTCCATGAAATACAAAGGTAATTGAATGATCAAACAGATAGCGATCTTTCAGCTTACTTGACGACTAACAGGAAGCTATCCTAGGCAACCCGTCATGACCTTTCCACAAGCTTCACTTCTTCTTTCATTATTCGCATTAGTCCAATTTCTGATTCAGTAAAAACCTTGTGCTGCATTTGACTCACACATGTCCATGAAAAACCATTGTTAACTCCAAAACTGCAAAACTGTACATATTCGAAAAAGCTGTTCGGAAGTAGGACTTGCCGAAACAAGAATATACTCGTTCAATCCTTTACATAATGCTTTCAATTTTGAATTCTTAACTCTAATTGCTGTTTCCTGCCTCCACATTAACATTCACATGACAGCATTCAAACATACAGCTGTAGGCCATGTACTCAAAAAAAAAAACTTGACACATATCCTCCGGACAACACTTTACTCCTTTCAAAGGAAATAAAGTACTTAGCACCGATAGTTAAATAAGCCTCAATAACGCAGGGACCCATATTACTCAAGCAAATTGAGATTATTTCCCTCACGTATCCCTAGCTTGGCTCAATCTCTACACTGTTCTCGTTTCCAACAGACACAAGCCAAATTCCAAGTCAAACATTCTATTTTGTCCTGTGAACAAAACTCGCTCTCACGTCGAGCACACAACCTACTTTTGCCTCCTTCAAGTCGCTTCAAAACTCACCTTTCCTGTCTGCTGACCCTAATCCTCCATCACTCCCTCCTTCTGCCGTTGAAATAACGGAAGGAGAAATTTGATTAAATTTTAATTGGATTGATGTTGCTCTTGGTTTTTGACCGGTTTTATCTTGCTTTTACTGTTACTTTTCTACCATTTGTGGCCATGCAGGGGTGAGGGTTTGACGTGTGTGTAGTTGTTGTGTGGTTGTGTGTTGTGTTGTTCCCTGTGCTGTTGTGCGTGCGTGTGTGTGTGTGTGTGTGTCTTTCGGCGCTTGGGTTTGATTTTGTGGATTGCGTGTGTTAAAGTATTGTAATTATTTGTATGCGATGGTGCGTACGTTATGTATGTTGTGATGTGTGTTGTTGTTGTGTGATGTATGTTTTAAACGCTTAGATTTATGTATGTATGTATGTATTGATTATGTAGTTAGATTATGTATGTAAGTATGTAAGATGTATGTTTGCAATAGTTTACGCTATAATATATGAGGTATGTTTTGATGTTTGTTTCCGCTTAGAAATTTTCAATTTATTGATTTTGCGCTATATAAATAAAATTATTATTTATAATATTTATTTTTATGATTGTTTGTTTGTTGTTGTTGTTGGTTGGTTGGTTGGTTGGTGTTGGTTGGTTGTTGTTTGTTTGGTTGGTTGGTGGTTGGTTTGTTGGTTTGTTCCATTTTCTTGCTTCATGGCATTGTCCTTAGCCTCCCATTGATCCACGCTTCCAACCAACTTTCAAATCCGCCGAGTTCATTCAATTAAAGTGGTGTCAGAAAGCCCATGGGAGCTAGCAATGCAAGTTGCTGTGGGGCCACCCACCAGAGGAGATTCTGCACTGTTGCTAGATCACTTCAGTTGAACTCAACAAAGTCTGTTTCGATCCAGTTTACTAAGGTCATCGCCTACTAAACCCCTTACTAACAACAACAGTCACTCAATTGCAGTGCCAGATTAAGTGAGCGATCCTCATCCCTCCAGCATGTAGGTTAGCACTCCTTTCAGAGACAGAACCACAGACAACCAAGACGCCAAGTTGAACTTACTACGGGCACGGAAGCGCAAGAGGAAAAAAAATCGGATGGTCACTATTAAAGGTCACAGATGCGAAACAATTTCTATCATGTTGTGATGATTGATGACTTCATATATTGGGGATAATGATTATGACGCTGTGGAGTTTCATCATGGCAGGGTTGTACTCTACTCTTCCTCTCAAAACATATCTTCATGTCAATCAGGCCCGAGAAAGACAGACACCTGCAGTGTTGATCAAAAACTTTGAGCAACACCATCAATGACGCATCTGTGGAATCGATGAGACTCGACTGTGTGGTCTCAATCTTCACGTTGTGTCCAAAGCACGCTTAACTCTAGATATTAGCTGTTAGTGCCGAAAAAAAAAATCCCGGCTTCGTCAGCGCTTATAAATTATAACTATTTTTTTATTATTAACTGTCTCTTGCTGCGGCGGCCCCAGCCTGCGGTTGGCGCCCACTGCGCTACAGAAGGCTTAGGACTGCACAAATCACAGTTTTGAGGATGTTGATGTATAGTGTTGCTTTATTTTGTTTTGTTTTGAAAAACATTCACGTCCGCAGGACTGGTCATTGGCGACGACCAAGAAAGATCACGATCACCAGCAAAATCATCTGAAAGTTGCCGGTCTGTATTATATATATGTCTCTGGCTATAAGGAGTCGTTGACGTGATGCAGACATAGCAAACTTGCAGATAATATTGATGGCCTATTTCTTTCATCGGCATCGTGCATCGTCTAGTTGCCGGTCTGTCTTGAGTATGTCTCTGGCTGCGAGAAGTCGTTGACGGGGGACAGACATGGCAAACTTGCAGATAATATTGATGGCCTTTTCCACTCATACCCTCTCCCTCCAGCCCGTCACTGATTACTCTCTCTCTCTCTCTCTGTCTCTCTCGCTCTCTCTGTCTGTGTGTGTGTGTGTGTGTTCTCTCTCTCTCTCCCTCTCTCTCGCTCTCTCTCTCTCCTTCTCGCTCTGTCTCTGTCTGCCTGTGTCTCTGTGTCTTGTTCTGTGTCTGTCTGTCTGTCTGTCTGTCTTTATCTGTCTGTCGTCTGTCTGTCTATCTGTCTGTCGTTCTGTCTGTCTGTCTGTCTGTCTCTGTCTCTGTTTTTCTCTCTCTCTCTTTCTCTCTCTGTCTCTAGGTCTCTGTCTCTCTCTGTCTCTGTCTCTCTCTCTCTCTCTCTGTCTCTCTCTCTCTCTGTCTCTCTTCTCTCTCTCTCGCTCTGTAAGGTCTATTTCCCACCCTCTCTCTGTACCGCTTCTCCTTCTCTTGCCCGTGGGGTGGCACAAAGACGAGGGGTGGCGATATGCTGACGTGGTCGACAGGGTTGACTCCACTTACGTTGGTATTACTTACGGTTCTCTTAAGTCCGTGCCTTCCTTTCAACAGATTACATATTGCTGAAAAGACGCGAAAGCAGAACCATGCTTCTGACGTCCTCGCTCTCAAAACTCCTATTCTCATTACACTCCAAAATGTATCGGATAGATAGATCATTATATGAATATAATATAAGTGACGGACAGTAAGTAACCCAACAGCCCTACAAACATCCGATAGCTCTCCCTACACACCTTTGTGAATATTGTTTGATGGAAGACTCTAAGATGTTTGAAATAGCCTACTTTTCGGTTTTTTTTTTTTGGTTTCCCATGTGTGTGTGTGTGTGGTGTGTGTGTGTGTGTGTGTGTGTGTGTGTGTGTGTGTGTGTGTGTGTGTGTGTGTGTGTGTGTGTGTGTGTACAAGCATGTATGTATGTATGTATGTATGTTATGTATGTGTATGTGTGTATGTGTATGTATGTGTGTATGTGTGTATGTATGTATGTATGTATGTATGTATGTATGTATGTGTGTGTATATGTGTATGTGTATGTATGTGTGTATGTTATGTATGTATGTATGTATGTATGTATGTATGTATGATGTATGCATGTATGCATGTATGTGTATGTATGTATGTTATTATATAGTGTGTGTGTATGTGTGTATGTATGTGTGTATGTGTGTATGTGTGTATGTATGTATGTACAGTATGTAGTATGTATGCATGTATGCATGTATGTGTATGTATGTATGTATGTATATATGTATGTATTTATGTATGTATGTATGTATGTGTGTGTCCATGCGTGCGTACGCGTGTGTATTTGCTTTTTCCCCAGTTTGTCAAACTTAAAAACGAATACCTAAGCCATGTTTTCAAAAACAATTTTATCTCGGACGACCACGAGGACTACTCTGCACACTGTCTTATCTCAGAGTGTTGAACATGCAAGGCCAGAAGAACGCAGAAACGCAGCTACCATTCAAGAAAATCAGGGAACAGCTCAGTCACCTGGACATCAAATCACACATACTTATTCTGTGGACTGACTGTGATAGTGACGAGGTTGGAAAGAACGACCAGGCAGACTGACCAAGACAGTCATTTAGTCAGCAGGATCAGTCGAACATGCACTGATGATGCTACTCACCATCCGCTTCAGGTATCTCTAGCTACGGTGGAATCGTCTTGATATAAAACTGGACAGGGCACGACCTCTAACCACTTGACTCAGAAAGATCATGGTGATATAATGAGACTGCGAAAAAAGAAAAAGAGAGAGACAGAGAGACAGAGACAGAGAGACAGAGAGAGACAGACAGACAGACAGACAGACAGAGAAAGACAAGAGAGAGACAGACAGACAAAGAGATAGAGAGACAGAGACACAGAGAGAGAGAGAGACGAGAGAGAGAGAGAAGAGAGAGGAGAGAGAGAGAGAGACCAGGACCACTGCTAGTTCAGTTACAAGTTTAGTCTGTCGTACATCAATTAATGTTCACTTGCGGATGATATGCCTCATTAAAGGCATTATCAACGAATGTGAAACAGACCAACACATGTTGTGAGACTTGAGAAGAAACGGTGAGAGTCCAGAAGAAACAACAGCAGAGCTGCAAAAAGCCAGAAGACAGCATATTTCCTTCTCGGAATCAAACACCTGAGCATTTGTCTGGAACCCCACAAGAAGAAATACGAAATCTGATTTAGCAGAATACTCAAAAAGAAGTATGTTATGTACATCCTTCCTGCCGCGTTGCTTTTCTAAGCAGAACCACGCGGTGGGCGGTTCAAACGGTTGGCCCAGAGATGATTTATGGACGCAAATGGGCCATGATATACCTGACGTTCCTGAGTCCCGGTGATAGCACGGGTGGCCTGCCTTAACTTCTAGCCATAAAACAAGGTTTTGATAGAGCACAGACAGCATCTCTCGACATGGTCAGGGGGAGGTCTATTCATCCCATCCACCCTCAAGTCAGCCCTTGCTTTCTGAAATCTCTGTCCTTGTCACTGTTTTTCCATGTCTGTGAATAATTTCTTTTGTTGCTATATGTAAAGTTTTCAAAACAGACACGGAATGTTCTGGACAAAGGAAGTAACCTTTGGCTAGAAATTTAAAAGAACAAGTACATACGTTTTAAATTTCGCTTTCTTCCGTTTGTATTTTCAGATTGCACATTCTATCGTATGTTTCACGACAAAAAATTATTATTTTAGAAAATCGTCTTTGAGAGAATATTTTCAACGCACTGATTAATGAATCAAGTGCGGTACACATTTTCTCCGCCTATTCACCGTGTGACCTGTTGGGACCATCTCCGTATGACTACCTGTAAGTCCCATCTTTCTGGGTATTCATTTATTGTATTGTAGTTATTGTATTGTGTTGTGTCGTTTTGTGTTGTGTTTATTGTATCGTATTGCGCTGTACTGTCATGTTGTATTGTATTGTACTGCATTGTACTTTAATTCTTATTCTCCACGACCTTCCTGCACATTCCGTACCCTCTACCGCCAATGGTAATTATAACTGGTGTTAAATCTTAATGATTCTCACGGCGCCTACTTGGACAAGCGGAATTTAACTGATGGGGACGCATAAAAACAAGGACAATCATAAAGAATCGGCAACTTTCTGTACACGAAGGCTCGCTTCCTATTCTCAGAGGACGTTGTCTAGACATGTGTGTAAATTGTATGAAAACAACTCCAGTTTCACTGTGACAGAATCCCATTTATTTTACGGTATAATATATCCTCTTGGTCTGTATGTCGTCTGGCCGCTGGTACTTAAGATTTATGTGAATATATCAAGTGGAAAGTGTCTGTGCTGTCGGTGTCTATGTATGATTCAGCGATCCCTATTCAGCTCTGAGCATTGCTTGCTGTACTAAAGAAGAAACATACATGTACTATCGTTTTGAATCACCCAAAACTAAGCATGCCTACACTCAGTTCGATTTCATGAACACAAAAACCATACCAAGGTAAATCATGGAAGACTAGTCCAACCGACCAAACCAATTAAACCAAACTGAATTAGATCCCAATAACGACAAAATTTAGGAAATTGGACGCAAACATTTGTGCACAGGCAGTAAGTATCACTTTAGTTCTTGCTGGTGCCTTTGTGGCCTTCCCAAATAGTCATACGTATTCAGAGTTACGCATTCCATAAGCACTGTCTGTTACTCGGGTGTGATTTGTATGAAAAATAGTCAAAAATCTGTTTAAACCTGATTTTGTTTTCACTCAAACTTATAGTTATTCATTGTTAACAAGATACGAAAACAAGTGCTACCGTTGGCAGGATACAAAACGAAATACTAGGCCTACGTTAACAAGATACAAAAGCAAATACCAATGTTGATAAGATACTAAAACAAATGCTATTGCTATTGTTGACAAGATACAAAAACAAATACTATCGTTTAAAAGATACAAAAACAAAACAAAAACAGAAACAAAACAAAACCGTTGTTACTAGTAAAACAGACACAGCACACAAAAGATTTGAAATTCAAAGATAGGCCAACATTAAAGACATGCACATCTTTTACAAAGGATCCACATACATGTATAAAATGCTATCAATACAAAAAAATCTATCAAAAATAGATAAAATAAGAAATAAAAATACGAAAACCGTACACTAGTAAATTCTTGAAAAACATCATATCACTTGTCATGAGCAAATAAGGATTATGTCAAATTTCGTCTGAAACCAGTGTAGATGTGAACCTAGTTTTGTTCTCAAAGTGTGCAAGTGCAAGCTGATCAGAATTATTTCATTAAATACACACACTCAGACACACAGACGTGCGTGTGCGAGGAATCTTTCTGAATCATCCCGTCCAGCTCTTACATAATTCATTTTCAATGAGAAATAAAATTAAATATTTACAAGAGAAATTGTCCTTAAAAGCTCTTACATAATTATTCTAACTGTTAGAGAATAAAATTAGAGAATTTACAAGAGAAATTATCATTAATTTCCTGCAAATATTGCTTATAATCGTCTCCACCTTCCGTTTTGGCAGGTGCATCGTGTTTCGGCAACATAAATGGACCTTGTTTTGTTCTGCACAGAGAATTAATTTATAACGGTTTAAATGTACACAACTTCCCATTTCCGCTTAAATCGGCACGCCCTCATGTTTCTGTGTACTTCAGTAGGCCATGCTGTCACAGTTTTTATGTGATGTTCTGTTGTATGCATGCGTGAGTGGGGCTGTGTGTGTGTGTGTGTGGTGTGTGTGTGTGTGTGTGTGTGTGTGTGGTGTGTGTGTGTGTGTGTGTTGTGTGTGGCATGCGCATGCACGCGCATCCTCCCAACTTCTAAGTTTGTCAGTTCAAGGATATCCCTTGACTAGTCAGGCTGCAAAGTCGCCGTTTGGGTTTTTTATTATTGTTGTTGTTGTTTTGTTTTGTTGTTTTGTTTTTGTTGTTTTGTTTTTGTTTGCACGCGCGCGCACACGTGTATGTGTGTGTGTGTTGTTTGTTGTTGTTGTTGTTGTTGTTGTTTATTTCTTTTGTCGGGACTGAATATTATGGGCGCCTGCGTTCTTTCTAAAGACAAAAAAATGGGATATGTTAATGTATGTGTATGTGCTTGTGTGTGTGTGTGTTGTGCGTGTGTGCGTGTGTGCATATGTGTGCGTGTTTGTGTGTGTGTGTGTTTGTTTGTGTGTGTGTTGTGTTGTGTGTGTATTTGCGTATGTGTTTTGTAAAGAATAAATACTTGTGAGAGTGTGCGCTTGCGTATGTGTGTGTACGTATGTATGCGTTGTGTGCTTGCGTGTGTGTGTGTGAGTGTGTGTGTGTGTGTGTGTGTATGTGTGTGTATGTGTGTCTGTGAGTGTGTATGTGTGTGTGCATGCACGCGTGCGCGCATGTGGGTGCATAAGCGAGCTCGCGTGCATTTGCATTATAGTAGTAAAAAAAAATAAATAAATAAAAGACTGAATTTCTGTGGATTTAAATTATCTGTCTCTCCTGTTCTTACAGTCATAATTTTATTTCGATTTTGTGCTCACTAGCGTGCATACACAAAGTGTATGTTACCAAACTGATCAGAATACCTAAACCACACAATTCCGAATTCTGCTCAACATCTTCATCAGTTATCAAGTGTGTTTCTTTCTAATGATGGAAAAGAAGTATCACAGAATATATAAACGCACTTCGAATCTAAAAAAAAAAAAAAAGAAAAAAAGGAGGTTTAGAAATTAAAGAAAGAGACGAAACGAAAAACAAATTATAACAAAAAACAAGAGTTTAACATAGTGTGAATGATATTCGTAATCTTTCTGTACATTTCCTTTCGTAGAACTGTCTCTTAACCCTTTGACTCCTGCAGCCTGCCAACAGCATCCTTCTTTGTCAGCCATGATGGAAGAACAAAAACTTAACCCTTTGACTCCCTCACCCTATCCACCAGCTTCCTGCAGGAAGCTGGTGGACAGGGTGAGGGAGTCAAAGGGTTAAGTTTTTGCAGTTGGTAGATGGGGTGCAGGTGGCAAAGGGTTAATGTTCATGTGCGTATGTACGCTCTCCTCAAATATCTGTGTGCATGTATTCACGCCATCCTATAATCTGTACAAATGTAGATTATTTCGCCTTCACTTGTGTGTGGACAATTTTTTTATTTACTTGACGTCAAACGACTACGTGACATCCTAAACACACACTGCTGTCATGCACTTTGGTAGTAGGTACGCCGCTCAGATTGGAAGAAGTCGTTTTGCGCATTGCGTAACTGTCAATCAGCGATTGGTTCTTTCATTTTTATGTGACGCGTCCGTCATCTTTAATTGGTTTCTCTTGTTGATATGCGTGTCATCTGTTATCGGTGATTGGTTGTTGTCTTTTGCCTGACGCGTCATCTTTAATTGGTTATTGGTTCTGTCCATTTGGTGCGTGGCGTGTCTTCATCAATCGGCGTTTAGTTCTTTCCTGGCGTGTTATCGTTAATCGACGATTTGGTTTTTTCCTGTTGCCTGGTACGTGATCTTTTATCGGTAATTGGTTCTTTCCATTTGGTGCGTGGCGTGTCATCATCAGCCGGCGTTTAGCTCTTTCCTTTTGCTTTACGCGTCACTTTTAATCGTCGATTGGTTCTTTTCTTTTTGCCTTGCGCGTCACCTTTAATCGTCGATTGGTTCTTTTCTTTTTACCTGGCGCGTCACCTTTAATCGTCGATTGGTTCTTTTCTTTTTACCTGGCGCGTCACCTTTAATCGTCGATTGGTTCTTTTCTTTTTACCTGGCGCGTCACCTTTAATCGTCGATTGGTTCTTTTCTTTTGCCTGGCGTGTTATAGTCGATCAGCAATTGGTTTTTTCCTTTTCATTGGGGTTTCTTCACCGAATGAAATACAGCCACAGTTTCAGTACAAACT
>CM060306.1:108715686-108720686 GCA_030674185.1 Monoplex corrugatus | reverse complement strand
AGTAGCAAGATCTGGCAGTTTGAGAAACAAAGTTGTTCATGGACAGGGTAGAGTCAATGCAGACACCAAGGTTTTTAGCTGAATCAGAAATTGGGACTGATGTGTTACATAATGGGAGAGAAAGAGGAGGCAGCTGGGAAAGTTTCTGACGGGTGCCAATGAGGATAGCTTCTGTCTTGTCGTCATTGTGTGTCATCCAGTTCTTAATGTCCGAGTAACACTCAGTGGTGCGAGTCAACAGGCGCTGTATATTATCAGGTGAGTCACTATCTTGAAGTTGGGTGTCATCAGCATAGAAGTGGTGTTTTTTATTGCTTTCATTTCTTCTTAAGTTTTATTGTTTCTTGTCACTTTTTTTTGTTATCATTTTTTTAATTCAAGTATTTCTTGTTGTCTTTTGTTGTTGTTGTTGTTGTTGTTGTTGTTTTTTGTTGTTGTTATTGTTGTTGTTTTGTTATGGCATTTCTGAGAGAAATACTATGTTTCTTGTCATCTTTTTGCTTTTGTTATGGTATTGACTGTTTTTTTCACCTTTGCTTGTCATTTCTCATCATATTGTTTATTTGTTTATTTATATACTTATCTACTTATTCATTTATTTATTTATTTATTTATTTGTTTATTTATTTATTTATTTATTCATTTATTTATTTATTTGTTTATTTGTGTATTTACATATTTATTTATTGGACATTTTAGTATCTTCCGCATCATCCATTTTTGTTTGTTGCTGTTGTTTGTGTTGTTCATTTTTCAGACAATTTTATTAGTGTTGCCTTTTTTGGTGGGAAGGGTTATCACATTTAAAATATTTAATGTTTCTTTTTTTTTTCAATTGTTTTTTTTTTTGGGGGGGGGGGGGAGGGCAGGGGGGTATCGTTATCGTAAGTTTTCAAACATTAGAATATTTCTTGATACCGATGCATCATTTTGAACATTCGAGTATGTTATTCTTGCCACTTTTATAAATGTGAAGGAAAAGGGTTTTGGTGCACTGTTTTCCCCTGGTTTGTCAAGAAAGTAATGGAGTTTGATGAAGAGATAAGAGGGTCACTAACGATATGAAACAAAACAAAACAAAACAAAACAAAAAAACGTGAAGGAGGAGAGTGTTGTGAAATTTTTAGGCGTGGTTTGTTTGTTACCTGGTTTGCGGCGATTTTTCTTCAGACTGTTGACATTAAAAGCTTAGTTTAAACCTACTGACCTACATCTGTCACAGGGCTTGGATTCTTTCCAGGATCGTGCATGTATGTCTCGCGAAGTTAGGGTGGAAACACACAGGCGCGTGCTAACACACGCACACGCGCGCGCGCGTGCGTGCGTGCACACATACACACACATGCACACATACACACACATATACGCACGCGCGCGCACACATACACACACGCACACGCACACGCACGCACACACATACACACATACATGTACATAATATATATATATATATATATATATACATATGTTTACAATATATACATGTATATATATATATATATATGTATGAGAGAGAAAGAGACGGACAGACAGACAGACAGACAGAGACAGACAGAGACAGAGAGACAGGGAGGCAGAGACAGAGAAAAGACATTCAGTAACAGACACAGAGACAGAAAGAGAAATTTGAGACAGACAGACAGACAGACAGAAAGACAGACAGACAGAAAGACAGACAGACAGACAGTCAGACAGACAGACAGACAGTCAAACAGACAGACAGACAGACAGACGGACAAACAGACAGAGAAGGAGGTGGGAGGTGGGAAAGAGAAACCACATGGACACACGCTTTGTCGTCAGGTGAAAACATGACACACACATTCCAACGATTCGCTTATCACCCCAATTGTATGCCAGACTTCAAAAAAGTTCAAGCAAGGTGTGGTTTTAAGCGTAAGTTTCGGAACGCCCTCACTAGCAAGCAATGACGAAACTTCTAATTTTCAATATGTTATTCAACGCTGTCTTTATACGACGCAATTTCTTAAGTCGCGAACAGATGACTGAATACCTTTTAAACAAAACGCAACGTACTGAAGAAAAATAAATGTGTTAAGTACACGAATACGTTATATTGATAAGTAGACGTGTGTGTGTGTGTGTGTGTGTGTGTGTGTGTGTGTGTGTGTGTGTGTGTGTGTGTGTGTGTGTGTGTGTGTGTGTGTGTGTGTGTGTGTGTGTGTGTGTGTGTGTGTGTGTGTGTGTGTGTGGAGAAGGAGACACCATTATCACAATATCACAATAAATAACAACACCATAACCATTACCACATGAACCATCACCAACAAAAACGAACCATATCAAAACAAACAATCCAAAAATCAAAATAACATTTCTTAGAGGCTGTGTCCGGACTAGGAGGCTGTGGCAGGACTGGACTGGATAAGACTGGAATGGACTGGATTGGATTCATGTTCTGTCACAACGGAACTTTCTTGTGTGAAATGCTAGTCGCTCTCCCAAGGGTGAAAACAGCCATAATACAACGCGGCCCTTTTTTCTTTTTTTCTTTTTTTTTTTGTATGCCTGTCTTTTTTTTTTTTTTTTTTTTTGACCCATGAAAGTGGATTTTTCTACAGAATTTTGCCACGGACAACTCTCTTGTTGCCGTGGGATCTTTTCCGCGCGTTAAGTGCGTGCTAGCAACACAGGGGAGTAGAGTTGTCGTTTCTCCCGAAAAACTAGTTAGGACCCAGACAGTAGAATTGATCGTTTCTCCCGAAAAACTAGCTAGTACGAAGAAAGTAGAGTTGGTCGTTTCTCCCGAAAAACTAGCTAGTACCCAGACAATAGAACTGATCGTTTTCCTGAAAAACTAGCTAGTACCCAGACAGTAGAACTGATCGTTTTCCTGAAAAACTAGCTAGTACCCAGATAGTACATGTAGAGTTTTTCGTTTTTCCCGAAAAACTAGCTAGCACCCAGATAGTAGAGTTTTTCGTTTCTCCTAAAAAACTAGCTAGTACCCAGATAGTAGAGTTTTTCGTTTCTCCTAAAAAACTAGCTAGTACCCAGATAGTAGAGTTTTTCGTTTCTCCTAAAAAACTAGCCAGTACCCAGACAGTAGAGTTGGTCGTTTCTCCTAAAAAACTAGCTAGTACCCAGACAATAGAACTGATCGTTTTTCCCGAAAAACTAGCTAGTACCCAGACAGTAGAGTTGATCGTTTTCCTGAAAAACTAGCTAGTACCCAGATAGTACATGTAGAGTTTTTTCGTTTTTCCCGAAAAACTAGCTAGTACCCAGATAGTAGAGTTTTTCGTTTCTCCCGAAAAACTAGCTAGATTCTAGTACCCAGACAGTAGAGTTGATCGTTTCTCCCGAAAAACTAGCTAGTACCCAGACAGTAGAACTGATCGGTTTCCTGGAAAACTAGCCAGTACCCAGACAGTAGAGTTGGTCGTTTCTCCTAAAAAAAACTAGCTAGTACTACGACAGAAGAGTTAGTCGTTTCTCCCGAAACCTAGCTAGCACACAGACAGTAGAGTTGATCGTTTCTCCCGAAAAACTAGCTAGTACTACGACAGAAGAGTTAGTCGTTTCTCCCGTAACCTAGCTAGCACACAGACAGTAGAGTTGATCGTTTCTCCCGAAAAACTAGCTAGTACAACGACAGAAGAGTTAGTCGTTTCTCCCGAAAAACTAGCTAGTACCCAGACCGTAACTCAAGATCTGTTGTTGGGGTTGAGGTTGGGGAAGGGGTCGGGGGTTAAGGGAGAAAAGTCTCCGTCCCACCAGGAATCGAACCCAGGTTCCTCGGGTATCAGGCTGGTGCTTTTATCCACTAGACCACACAATGCAATGTGAGCGAGGAGCGTGCAAGGTGTAAAATGATGGCAAGGGGCTGCCAACGGGTGAAGGACCCTTCAGTTAATGGCCTCTCACTGCAACAACAAGACACTGCCCGCTAACCACCATTCATCACTCTTATCACCTCCTACACAAAGACAACACATGCAGCTACAGTTGGCGGTTTTCTCCAGGTCTAAAGGGACCCCTTAAATCTTCTTATGTTTATCTTTTTCTCAAATCTCCCATCAAATGGTGGAGGCGATGCTGCAGATATGAAATCAGTCACGTTCGATGATACCTTCTTGAGCTAAGTGGCTACAGAAAACTTCAAAAATTTAAAGATATACATACATGGACTTTCACAAAGATGCTGTAAACATCTTACATATAACCTCAAAAATGTGGTTTTTAGGTTATTGCTACACTTTCACTTAGAGATGCTCTTTGCTCTTACCATCAGTTATGTACAACAGGGAACAATCAGAAAAATTTTTACCTGAAGAATTTTTGGCGGGTTTTGATGCTACAAACTTTCAGCGTTATGTCGAGCCTTTCATCGAGTATTGTGCGTGTTCTGTTTTATGAAATTCTGTGTTTCTCTCGTACAGAAAAGCCATAAAAGTTCTGTATATGGTGCACTGGAATTCATTTTCTACAAGAAAAGTTGATCCGACATGCTTAACAACTACAAAACAACCCTTGAAGCAAGGTACTTGTCCTCCTTCCAGATGTTAAAAAGAAAATACGCGCTTTGGCTGAAGAAAGCCTTGTAACGAGACTGAAAGCTTCCGATGGTAAAAATCCAACAACAATTATTTGAATGGGAGAATAAAGCAACAACACCCAAGATTTGGCATCATCTCACACCATTGCAGGATTGCCAGATTTGGATTATGGCCCTTCCCCCATGGACCACAACTCTGGCGTTGGCTGGGGGAACCTGCGTGTATCTGTAATCCGGAGAGGTATGCCGACAAAAGCCTAGTGCTCCTGGTAGGGTTAGGGTTATCCAAGCCAGACAGGTCAAAGGGGAGGCTGAGGACAAACAGTGATCCATCCATTGAAGACAGGGTATGCAGACTGTGCAACAATATATGTTGCCTGCGAAGTGTGGGCCCCAAAAATGTGCATGCAGTCATCCGAGATGGCATGACAATGTTCCAAAGGAATGTTTTGATGTGGGTCACCCTCAAGGAAAAAAGCCA
>CM060306.1:108703186-108708186 GCA_030674185.1 Monoplex corrugatus | reverse complement strand
TGGCATGAAAGGGTCAGGATTTTAGTGCCCATAGACGGTATAATAAATCCTCAGAAATAATTGTACCGACATTGTTGACAACAATTTATGGCAAGTCACTGTTGGTCATTTTCCCATTAATGGCTCTATATCTCACAGACGACGACGCCCTTCTTCATACAACTCATATTGTATACAGTATGGTGAATAACGGTATGGGGAAGAATTAATGTTGTTATATGTATCTTTATCCTGTCGGAACAGACTTTCTGTGTCAAATTTGGGCAGTTCTCCCAGAGAAGAGGGCGTCGTCGCAGTAAAGTATTTTTTTTTCCTCCATCAAATGGGGTTATTTTTTTTTTCATCACGAATTTCATCAGAGCCAACTCTTTATCAATGTGGGTGGACTCCTTTATGTACAAACACAGAGTGCATACTGCGGACGGGACCTCGACAATACCTGATCAACACTTGAAATCTGTTAGAGCAAGGAAATGTAATAATAAAGACACTATTACTGCTACTACTGCTGATAATAATGAAGAAGAAGAAGAATTGTGAAGAAGAAGAAGAATTGCGAAGAAGAAGAAGAATGGAAGAAGAGAGAATGAAGAAGAAGAAGAAGAAGAAGAAGAAGAAAAGAACAAGAACAAGAACAAGAAGAACAAGAACAAGAACAAGAACAAGAAGAACAAGAAGAACAAGAACAAGAACAAGAAGAACAAGAAGAACAAGAACAAGAAGAACAAGAACAAGAACAAGAAAAAGGAGAAGGAGAAGGAAAAGAAGAACAAGAACAAGAACAAGAACAAGAACAAGAACAAGAAGGAAAGGAAAAGAAGGAGAAGAAGAAGAAGGAGAAGAGTAAGCATTGACAGAAAACATTGTAATGTACACAGAAGCGCTAGTAGTGTAAACACGCACACACAAACACACAGATGCCCACACATAACATATACACACGCACGCACACACGCACGCACGCACACACAACACACACACGCACTTACTCATCAGAATACATACATTCATACAGTTACACAAATACATACCAACAACGTCTAACCATACATATACATAGATCTATGTCAAAAGCGTATACTGCTATGAATGAGTAACCAATGCAATATGACCAGCAGTTAGAATTGGAAATAAATCTTTGGCTTACCACAAAATTGTGTACTCAGTTGAACTGATTATTTACAAAGGACAATCAGCTCATGACTGTTGTGTTATACTGTCACCAATAAAATGAAAATTCTGCAGATCAACGATTAAAAACACAAGCCAACGAAACAAAAGATACGATGTTTATGTTTTCATACATAAGACTTGAATGTCTAAATGAAAGTTGACGATAAGAGGAGTCATCAAATTATGTTTTGTTTGTATCAAAAGAAGTGACTAAAAAAAAAACATTGTACCTGATTTGTACATATCAAGAGAGCTTATATGACAAGAAGACATTTCTTACTCACAAGGTCTTGAAAACGAGGAAAGGGAGAAAAAGGAACCGTCAAACACTAAGCTGAGACCACCAGAATGATGGAAACATTAAAATGGGCAGCGAACAGGCCATTTTTGTGAAGGCTCAGGAAATCTTGTCAGATGCTGGTAGGTTTGGTTGGAGCGCATATGGAGCTATCCGAACGAGACGAATCCCTTTTGAAATAACCCCAATAATTCCAATAACTCTTATTCACACGAACATTCGATCAAAAGCATGAATTTTTTACCTAGTACTTACCCATTCACAATTATACCGCATCAGAAGCATGTATGACGTTACCTACGAGACAGACAGGTACTAAGACAGGTACTAATGAGTGGCTACGGTAACGGTACATCAAATGCCATCTTCCAGGATTCCTGTCTTCACAGCTTGACAGTTCAGCGCCAAGAGATACTGATTATCATAACGACGTACCATCAGGTCGATCACTTCAGATGGGGGCTACAATGCCATCGATCACTTTTGTCATCCTGATTTGTCTTGATGAAATGACCGCTGTCTGCACAACGCATCATCTCGAGACCTCTATAAACTTCGCCCATTGTTGATAACAGAGACTGCAAGGATATCGTGACTATGTGTGTGTGTGTGTGTGTGTATGTGTGTGTGTGTGTGTGTGTGTGTGTGTGTGTGTGTGTGTGTGTGTGTGTGTGTGTGTGTGTGTGTGTGGTGCGTGTTGTGTGTGTGAGTGTGACTCTGTGTTGTGTGTGTGTGTGTGTGTTGTGTGTGTGTGTGTGATGCTCTGTTGTGTGTATTGTGTTGTTGTGTGTTACTGTATGTACTGTATGTGTAGTATGTATGTATGTATATGATGTATATATGTATGTGTGTATGTTATGTATGTATGTATTTATGTGTGTATGTATGTGTGTGATTAGTGTGTGTGTGATTGTGCGTATGTCTTGTACTGGATGTGTGTATGTTAATGTGTTTGTGTGTTGATGTGTGTGTTGACTGATAATAATAGTGTACGGTCACTGGTGATAAAAGTACAAGGTGTCCCAAAAACTTCACTCATAAGGAGCAAGGATTTGAGACACGTCAACTTAATTCAAAATTTGCACTATGGGGGTAGAGGTGACCATCATGTCTTCGCTGCTTCACCTTTCCCAACCCTGAACAGGGTCAGGAACCCAGTCACACTGGACTGGAGGCCGCATGCACAAAGTATTCAGGCTGGTTGGCGTGAGCTCAGTCTGGACATCAACCACGATTAGAATAGTACACAGTCATCTCTCTCTTCTTCTTCCTTCTTCTTTCTTCTTCTTCTTCTTCTTCTTCTTTCTTTTTTCTTCTTCTTCTTCTTCTTTTCTTCTTTCTTCTTTTCTTTCTTCTTCTTCTTCTTCTTCTTTCTTCTTCTTCTTCTTCTTCTTTTCTTCTTCTTTCTTCTTCTTCTTTCTTCTTTCTTCTTTCTTCTTCTTTCTTCTTTCTTCTTCTTCTTTCTTCTTCTTTCTTTCTTCTTTCTTCTTCTTTTCTTCTTCTTCTTTCTTCTTTCTTCTTCTTCTTCTTTCTTCTTTCTTCTTCTTCTTCTTTCTCTTTCTTCTTCTTTCTTCTTCTTCTTCTTCCTCTCTCGTTCTTTTTCTTCTGTTCCTTAGCCCTTAACTCCGTGAAGAGTCACTGGACACCGCACTAAAGAATTAAGAATTGTTTACCAGATTTCTCTAGCTCTGTCGTTGTGTGTCAAAGTCTGGTCCCTGTAAAAGTTGGTTTCTTTGTCCGTTCCGCTATGTTGTCGATCCATCGCTTTTTGTTTTGTTTTGTTTTTGTTTTGTTTTGTTTTGTTTTTTGTTTTGTTTTGTTTTGTTTTGACTTTCTTTCCGCCTCCCTCCCTCAACAGTTCCTTGGAAGATTCATTAAGCAAGGCCATCGGATTTTGTGACATTCCTTTCTGAACTGAAGTCAGTAGATCTTCATATAGTCCAGTGTGTTGCTTATTCACTGTGATATGATCAGTTGATCTATGTTTAGTGTATTGCCATACCACCTCATTTCCATAGTCCTCATCTTAACTCAACGTCAGCATTATGATGGCGGTACCTATCTCCTGTTTCTCGGTGCTTTCCTTCCCTAATCCTCACCAGTGTCAGGTTCCCAGTTGCGTGTAGCTGGGTGGACTGGATACCACACACACAGCTTTTACTTTTTGTTTTGCCTCAGCTATATTTGAACCTTTGCTTTGAGTCAGAATGAATGAAAAGCTCTACCTCTACGCCAACCAGTACATCTAGAATTTGTGCCTTGCCGCTCGACTGTTTGGCGCTACGAGGTATGTGTTGCAGCATCAAGGTTAGCATAATGACGTGGTTGTAGAACTTCCTTCTTGGGTAGAAATCATAATGCCATCTATCGCCTGTGCATCCTGATTTGAGATGACTAAACGACCGTTGTCCATTGACAGTGTGTAGTTTTTAACTGTTGGCTTTTTGATTAGAACAAATGATAACGTGTTAAAGGAACTGAATGTCAGGCGCCAGCTGCTGACAGAGATCAACAAAAGAAAGATGAAATGCGATGCGATAAGAAACACCAAAACAGATCTGATGTCAACGGTCCTACAGGGAAAGTTGAGGCGAGAAGAAAGGGACGACCGCACACCTCCTGTTTCAACAACATCGCTGAAGTCTGTGGTCTGGAGATCCAGAAGGTCGCCCACAGATGTCTTAATCGTGTTACCTGGAGAAAACTTGTGACGTCGAGCATGGCCCCTACCGCCGATGCCGGCGAGGGAGAGAGATGAGAGGAGATTTTGATCAGACCTGATATCGTTTTTTAAGGTGGTGTTACCCTTGATATGGATTTAGTAATCGGCTAGGGCTATAAGCAACACGAATCGAACTGAACTGGACTGAACTCGACAGACTGCCATCTCAAGCCATCATCGCACCTGGTCCCACGTGAGATTTGAGGTAATGGAACCAGTGTGTGTGTACTAGAAGTAGACCCGGTGAAAGACTTCTGATTGTGTTGAGTCATTTGTGATGAAGTAAAGCCTGTCCTATAATTCAGAGATCGTAGAAGAGGAGATGATGATAGAGACCTCATTTTTCTTCACAAAACCAGCATAACGAGAATAGTGTCTATCTCATTTTCCATGCCGTTTTACCTTTGTCAACGCTGTACACCGTCAGATACCCATTCACAAGTTGCTGGACGTATTTATCACATGCACAAAGTCATTGGTTACTTTTTCTTAGAGCTTAGATTTGAACCCATTCAATCAAATTGTATAGCGGGACCAAAACCTCACGCCAAGAGGACGTGTAAGATCTATGTCTTCACAGTTCCGAGAGTTCAGCGCCAAGAGATACAGATTAGCATCTTCAAGAGGCCACAGTGTAATCTATCACTAGTGTCATCCTGGTCTGTAATGATGGCTCAAGGACCGCTGGCTGTCTGCACACGTCAGCTCAAGACCTCTATGAACGTGGCCTCTGGGTGAAAGTTAGATCATGGAACCACTCTGTGTGTGTGCGTCTGTGAGTGTATATATGTGTGTATGTGAGAGTTC
>CM060306.1:108698186-108700686 GCA_030674185.1 Monoplex corrugatus | reverse complement strand
ACCACCTAAATTCTCTACCAACCTAGGGTGATATGACAACTACTGTGTCCACAGCCACCGACAGACTTCTCAATACCTTGGACCTGTCATGGCTCTTGGCAGGGACTAGATCGACACTAAGCAACAACGATCTGAAAACCGCATTTGGCCCCAAGGTGAAAATTGAGATTGCAGAACTACTGTAGACGGTGACGATGGTGTAGAGTGAATGGTGACAGTCTTAGCTCGTCAGCTTTGTCGTCTTGTTAGGAATTTACTACAGGTATAATAGTACTTCTTGTCCTATGGTTGTGAATGAATATACCAGGAAGGGACTACTTTCCTGAAATCTCGCCGTTCACAAGTTTAATCAGTTTCTACACCTACCAGGTAGACCGAGGGAGAAAATATTGGACTGACTTGCAGGGTGGCTGAAGAAAGAGAGAGTGGGAGATGTACTTGCAGCGACAGGGGATAGATTCGTGTGGAGGGCCACGATCGCCAACGTAATGCGGCAGGGCACATGATGATGATGATGACACCTACCGTCCCCCAAATCCATAAATAGTTCCTTTCTGTTACGGTTGCTTCATCCAACAAGTGAGACACACTGACATACAAACAGACAAACATAAGGTATTATATAAGGGAGGGGAGGAAAAAACGTGCACGCAAGAAAAATGTTTTTGAGGAGGGATACAGGGAGAATGAGAACGAAGGTAAACACCAAGTGTTTGTGTGTGTGAAAGAGAGAGACAGACAGACAGAGGGAGAGAGAAACAGAGAGAAAGAAAAACAGAGACAGAAAGAGAGAGACAGAGACAAAGACAGAGAGACAGAGAGACTCACACACACACACACACACACACACACACACACACACACACACACACACACACACACACACACACACACACACACACACACACATACACACACATACAGAGAACCAGAAACAGACAGACATACAGAGACTGAGATCTTTGTGGTCGTGTACATTCTGTGTAACGGGCAGTAACGATCTAAAAAGCGTTTGATGTCTTCAAAAGGATGATAACACAGAACGACGAATCCATTTATAGACGCGTGCATTCGAATTCTGTTTAGTTATACAAGTCGGCAAAATTTGAAAAAGATCCGTTATTAAACAGCTGAGAATCCGGGCTGACACGTTTTTTGCACACACACACCACACACATCACACACACACAACACACACACACACACATCACACACACACAACCACACAACTACACACACACACACATCACACACACACACACACACACACATACCACACACACACATACCACACACAACATACACACACACATCCACAACACACACACACACACACACACACACATACTCACACACACACACATACTCACACACACACATACACACACACATCCACATACACACCACACACACACACACACACACACACACACACACACACACACACACACACACACACACACACACAACACACACACATGCACAAACATGAATCAAATGCACGCGATCTGTCTCCCTCCGTTGATACGAAACGATCTCTTTACTATCTATCTATCTGTTTGTCTAACTATCCATCTTATTTATCTATTTGCATGTTTATTTGTCTCTTTGTGAACTAGCATGTTCGTTTGAAATATCTCATCTATTTCTAGATGAGATAGAATTGATACTAATAATAACTTTTTTGCCTTGGGGATTTTAACCCATTTTACGTCACTGCTGCTAAAAATATATTCTTAATGTTTGCTATTCTTGCACTGCAGCAATTGTTTCTTTATGCAAAATATATAAACCGATTTTCTCTATGCTACACGTCAAGACACAGCCGATAAATCCTCGCTAGAGGATTACTTTTAACATTTATAGTCGTTGTGACTGAAATTATGAGTCATATGCCATTGCATACTTTCCTTTCGTAAGGAACGTCCATTGAGTCATGGTCCAAATTTGGTAATGATTCATTTACAAGAAACAGGCGTGTTTTTGTGACATATTTCTGTTCGCATGGGCGCAGACATACAGACTACATAAATATATGCGCGCGCACGCATTCAATGAATCCATAAGTTGGATCAGACGTACACATATACACACACGCAAAAAGAATGCACAAGCACTGTGTGACACAGACAAGACAGATGCGTGCAACACACACACACACACACACACACACACATACACACACACGCACACACACATACACACACACACACATACACACACACATCACACACACACACACCACACACACACACTTTAAAATACCATGCAATGTCAAAAAGTTATGAAAATGAGTTACAATTAAATATCGACTTCCCTTCCATATGACAGTCTGTCAAGTGCTTTGCAAAAGCATGAGACTTGGAGAAGACACACACGAGGAAAATACACATCAGCTTCTTACAACAACAACAACAACCAACAACAGAACAATAAACAGAGAGGAGAGGGAGAGGTAGAGAGAGTGAGAGAGATTATGATGGGAGATTAGGGACACGCC
>CM060306.1:108675686-108693186 GCA_030674185.1 Monoplex corrugatus | reverse complement strand
GGGCGACTGCCAACCTGCCCGCCTGCCGCTCGCACGCAGAACTGGGGCGCGCACTCTTGATACTAAGACTCGTGTTCTGATTTTTTTTCTCTCTCCCCCCCCCCCCCCCCCCCCACCTCAGTCATCCCCCTCCCCCTTTCTTTCTTTTCATTTTTGTTTTTATGTGAATGTATGTGTGTATGTATGTTCTTTCTGACATCTCTTTATTGTCCGAAATTGTTTAAGAAACCTGGAATGATTTAGATCGGTGCGCGGTAGGGTTGTCTATGTGTGTGAGGAGGTGTGAGCAAAGAGACTAGTGCCTGCGGTACTATTATCTTTGGTGTGAATAGTTACAGGTCTAGATTTCTGAAAAACCGCAGATTAGTACACGTCTCTGCGGGCATGCGTGTGTGTGTGTGTGCGTGCGTGTGTGTGTGTGTGTGTGTGTGTGTGTGTGTGTGTGTGTGTGTGTGTGTGTGTGTGTGAGTATGTGTGTATGAGAGAGAGACAGACAGACACAGACAGAGAAGAGAGAAAGAAAGAGACCGAGGGAGACAAAGACAGACAGACAGACACAGAGAGACACTGAGAGAAAGACAGAGACAGAACCGTACGCCTCTGTCTATTATCTAGATACTTGTCTCTCTCAGCTGTGGAACAAAAATTAACACACGAGCAAAGGTTCCGTCTTTGTTTCTCGATAAATGTGGTACAACTGTGACAGCTCGTCTGTCCAGTAGAAAGCAGCTAAATTTAAATGAACGCAAATGTTGAAATAGGAACACTGGCTTGTCTATTAGTGGTCGGGCTTATCAAAATACATCTGTTGACTTTCTAAGCTGTTTACAGATAAACAGGTCCTAACTTGTTTGGGCCAACACGACTGCATACTGGATCTTAGGGGTCTTAAGTGTGCTAATCAGTACAAAAAAAGTTCTGAAAAGGTTTGAAATAGGTCAGCATAGGCTTGCTGAGTGTACACGAGCAAAACTCGTCTTTTCAAAGCCCAAAGCAAACTTACCTAAGCTCACAATTTAAGACCACCATACAGTCATGCCTGTAGATCAGGTTCCTCACATACATCCCTGAATTCCTATCAACATGGAATTCTAAAAAAAAAAAACTAAAAAATAAATATATAAAAAAAACTTCAACTTGGTAAGCACTCGTTTACGCTTATAACTTTCACAGATAATATTTTATAGTGGTTTCTGTTTTTGTTTGTTTGTTTGTTTGTTGTTTGTTTGTTTGTGTGTGTGTGTGTGTATGTGTGTGTGTGTGTGTGGTGTGTGTGTGTGTGTACGTGTGTGTGTGTGTGTGTGTGTGTGTGTGTGTGTGTGTGTGTGTGTGTGTATTAACTTTGTTTAATATGTCTTAACAAACAGTTGCAGGTCTTTGAAAGACCTGCAACTCTTTCAACAGGATAAACTGGCGTTTCTTCATTATTTTCATATTACCGAAAAACGAGTTTGAATACATAAAGAAACAGGGAGAAACTTAATATAGCTTTACTGTCGTTTCATATAACAAATAACACAGTATATATATATTTACATAGGAAACAATTTGTTACACACACACACACACAATGCTCTCAACATAACGAGGATGGCAAAAACAACTCTTTTAAAATCCCGTTTAACTTTGGAGATAGCACTATAAAATCAGCGTGCCATAGTTGCGTTTACGGTGCTGATAATGAGCTCTGGCGTCAGTTGGGTCTGCCGAATGGGCGATACCCGGGGTGTCAGACAGACGCTATTTGAACATCAGTGAAAGAACAGTTTGAACCTACAACCTGAGGCAGTCTGAGGGTTCTAAGAGTTTTTGAACTCTCTACTCCTACATACACAGGGCAAGGGCAATATTCTGTACATGCCGGTTGAGGATGGGGAAAACATGAGTTGGCCTTTGTAAGCACTGACATAAGCGCACGCGCGCCCACGCACGTTTATTTCTTTCTCTGCACACACAAACACTCCACTGCCAAAGCATGGATACATGCACATGCACAACGCACACGCACACGCTGCTGCAGACACACGAAATTTGTAACACTCGCGTACGCATGCACATACACACATACAGGCTGCTTACATGTACTTACACATGTAATTAAACAAACGCTCTTGCATGCACACGGAAGAAAAAGAGAAGGGCAGAGAGAGAATGAGACAGTATGAGAGACAGAGGGGGGGGGGGGGGGTGAGACAGAGAAAGAGAGAGAGAGAAAGAGAGAAAGGGGGAGAGAGAGAAGAGAGAGAGACAGAGACAGAGACACAAAGAGAAAGAGAGAGAGAGAGGGGGGGGGGAGAGAGAAAACAATTTCCATGAGTATCACGCGTCATTGGTCAGTTCTTGATGGAAAAAGGTCTTCGATCGTACGTGAAATCATGGACACATGTGGTGGACAGCTGTTCGTTCTTTTGGTGATGTCTCTAGAGTTTGTGGATTTCTGATACCTTAGGTTTGGTTCGCTCGCTCTTCGTATGAATAGATGCCTCTTGCCTGCAGGTGTGACGAGTTAATTTATGAAACACAGAACATACACGTCACCTGCCTTGGAAGCGTAGAACCTTCTCACAGAAAGATCTAAATACTGACACAGTACCCCGCAAAGGTCTCCTGGACTGCTTCCCAATCATCAGCTGTCTTTTTCTTCTTTTTCGTTTTTTCCTTTTTTTTCTTGTTTTTTTTTTTTTTCATTTCCTTTCTTTATGCGTGGTCTGTCTTAAACGTTTCTGTTTCGTTTTGTAATTCAGACCAGACAATTTATTCTGTCGAGTAAAAGGTCCATTTTGTCTGTTTGCTTTTTTGTCTGTTCGTACCGTCGCAAGAAAGACAACCCTGCTTTTCCTCTTCTGGGGTTTAACAACATGCTTGATATTCATATTACAGGTGGAAAAATAAATCAGCTGTTCGGCAGTTGCAGGAATGAAAGGGATGACAGGCAATGCATGAGGAAAGCAAGCTCTCCCTCTCCACTCCACCACACACACACACACACCACACCACTCCACCCTCACCACACACACACACACACACACACACACACACACTCACACTCACACTCACACACACACACACACGGAGAGAGAGACATACAGACAGACACACAGTCATACAGATAGACAGACAGAGACAAAGACAGAGAGTCAGAGAGACACAGTGAGAGTTCTTTCGGTACTAAAAACAAGACAGAACTTTATTTCCTTAGTACACAGTAACCCTCTGCGACTAAAACGAAGAATAAAGAAGAAGAAGAAGAAGAAGAAGAAGAAGAAGAAGAAGAAGAAGAAGAAGAAGAAGAAGAAGAAGAAGAAGAAGAAGAAGAAGAAGAAGAAAAAGAAGAAGAAGAAGAAGAACAACAACAACAACAAGAAGAACAAGAACAAGAAGAAGAAAAAACAACAACAACAACAACAACAACAAGAAAATGACTCGGGATTAAAAAAAATATCCAAATACACAAACGAACAAAATGCATTACAAACATAGAACGTCGTGCACACGACGTTTAGGTGAAAAACTCGTGAGTCAAAGTGGGAATAAATACAAACTTAAATAATCACGTGTCACATCGTCTAACACCAGTACTCTGAGTGGCTCCATCACCCTACTGCTGCCCACCTTCGCGTCCCAAATGCTGCAAAAACCACATGATTAACATTCTTCGGTAACAACTGCGCCTTCATTTCCTCCTTCACAACAGTAGGCAGTTTTTTTTTTTTTTTTTGACGGGAAGGAGAGAGAGGAAGAAAAAAAAACAGACATGTGAATGGACCGGAAGGCAGAAACAATATCGGACGGAAAAAAAGGTTAAAGAAGACAGGGTAAAAAGTCCAGACAGTCAAGCCATTCCAACAGCCTCCCTTTTTTTATTCCAATTTAACATGTTTTGTTTTATCTCTGTTATGAATTTTTAGATGTCGAGCGCAATTTGGCTCAGATCAATTTACAAATAGCCGAGAGAAAAAAAAAAGTATTCGAGTTTTTTTCCTCGTTGGTCTGAAAAGTGGGCAAGCTTCATTTGGATCTGTGCACTAGTTTAGATAAAACCGGCTTTCAGTCAAGAGACACATTCAATTGAAATATTTTCACATTTTGTATCATACTTGAATTCATGCAGTCGCGATTACTAAGTGAAAGAGATTCGGAATTGATAAAATCCATCCGCAAACAATTGAAACATCTATTTTTAGTTGACACATTTTGTGTGCATGCGTATGTCTGTGTGTGTATGTGTGTGTGTTTGTGTATTTAAGTCTGTGTATGTGTGGTTTTATGTGTGTGCGTGTGTGTGTGTGTGTGTGTGTGTGTGTGTGTTGTTTTGTTTGCGTGTGTGTTTGTGTGTGTATGTGTATGTCTATGTGTGTGTGCGTTTTTTACGTCTACGTGTGTGTGTGTGTATGTGTGTGTGTGTGTGTGTGTGTGTGTGTGTGTGTGTGTGTGTGTGTGTGTGTGTGTGTGTGTGTGGTGTTTGTGTGTGTGCGCGGGCGTACGTGTGTATGTGTGTATCTGTATAAGTAAGAAATGATGTCCTATGAACATCAAGAAAAAGTAAAAAGAAAAGAGAAACCAAACCAATGATCGTCTAAGGTTTGTCCCATGAATAAAGAACCATATCATTCAAGACTTCAAATAGTATCCATCGTCGATATCGAGAGGTCGTGTAATTGTGTGCTAGGGTGGATTGGCAGTACAAGATATGATTTTTGCATCGCACCCTCTTCCACGTTGCTATCTAGGGCCTATCAGCCCCAATCCTTCCCGCTCCCCTTTTCGTATACACGGACTTCACGTCTCGCTTGTACACGTCCTAGAAGCGAAGGTAGGAGCGCCCCTGTGATATGGAAAATCAGGCAACTCGCATCAGAAAAGATCTTTCCACTCGCCATGACTTAACTGCGCCGTTGCTGTAGCAGGTCGTAGAGTCTAGGTATCTGGGCGCGAGTGAAGACCTCCTGGGTTTGTTATTCAGTCTGTTCAGCCGATGACAACGATGCTCCTGAGGTTGCACACATTGCGCATTGTAATCCCTGGGAATATTATGTTAAACCTGTTCAGCCGATGACAACGATGCTCCTGAGGTTGCACATATTGCGCATTGTAATCCCTGGGAATATTATGTTAAACCTGTTCAGCCGATGACAACGATGCTCCTGAGGTTGCACACATTGCGCATTGTAATCCCTGGGAATATTATGTTAAATCTGTTCAGCCGATGACAACGATGCTCCTGAGGTTGCACATATTGCGCATTGTAATCCCTGGGAATATTATGTTAAACCTGTTCAGCCGATGACAACGATGCTCCTGAGGTTGCACACATTGCGCATAGTAATCCCTGGGAATATTATGTTAAACCATCAGATAGACATGACTTTGATTGGCAGGTTTGTAGCATCTCTACAACAGCAATAACATTACCATTAACAACAACAGACATGATGATGTTGGTGGTGATGAGGAGGAGAAGGAAGTGAAGGAGAAGAAGAAGAGGAGGAAAAAGAAGGAGGATACTGCTGTTTGCTGATATCTCGATTAAGTATGATCGATCCAAATGTGCTATGCATGCTATCAACATGCACGCTCACATGATCAATAATGCAGACGCACAAACCATGTCACATTATAAGCCAACATGCATATTATGTGCAAGAGGCGACGCTTCCGCTGCAGACTACCGTCAGTGACTGTCATGGCACAAAACTTTGGCATAAACCGGCCTGGCCTGGTTATAGTGCATCCGCTAACAGCAAGTTACAGATTCCATGACTCATAATACTGGGAAGAACTTTGCAAAAAGTGCTCTGGTTAATTTCCGAATTCACCAGTCGCCGAGGAACAGTCGTTAGCACAGCAGACTACCGACTGGAAGAGTGGGGGTTCGATTCCCAAATCATTGGATTTTTCGGGTCCAAACAGCTCCTACCCCCATTAGAGTGTTCTATGGTCAGCCGGCTCATTGGAAAGCCTGCGACTACACACTTGAGTCTCATCCACTTCAGGGATGTGCCACTGAGGGTGTCACTCATATCCCTTGACCAACATCGTACGTATCTGTATCTCTCGGGCCTGGCTTATGGCAGGATATATTATGAGAGTAAGCTCCACAATCAAACGAACTCACCTTGTGACGTTTGAGTGGGGCTTTGCCACCCAGAATTCCGTCAGGATTCTGGATCAAGCGAGAGAACGCGAGAGTTCGTCATTCACATCAGAGTTCCCGTCAGAGTCGCACGTGTGGCGCTCGTCTGTCCTCCTTTCTCTCTGTATTTTGGTTTCACTACGTGTTTTGGAACGAATCTATTGTTGTTGGTAATAACTGACTTACGATTGAACGTTTCACAATCGGACTTCCTAGGTAAGCTAGACGATTTGTTGTTTATAGCATTGTAAAATTGTCCAAGCTTCTGTGGTTATTAAGGTGACGCAGAAAATGGGACAGAAAAATGTGAGCACTAATAAATGCGATGATTCTAAAAATATATATATCTAAAATTCAATTTATAGACTGGGTGTTGTTTCCTTCGAGAGAACTTCCTTTGGTGTTGGCAATATTTGTTTCTTTCTTTCCGTGTAGTTTTCCTTTATTCACTTTTTAGAGCCGTCCATAGTTTTGGTCATAATTATTAAGTTGAGAATGTTTAAAATTATGTAAAGACAACGAAGAAGAAAGAATTAAGAAGGAGAGAGAGAGTGGGAGATAGACAGACAGAGAGACAAAGAGATACACAGAGAGAGACAGAGACAGAGACAGATAAAGAGACTGAGAGAGAGAAAGACAGACAGACAGACAGATAAAGAGACTGAGAGAGAGAGAGAGAGAGAGAGAGAGAGAGAGAGAGAGAGAGAGAGAGAGAGAGAGAGAGAGAGAGAGAGAGAGAGAAGGTGTTCGCAGTTATACAGACAGATATTCACGGTTATATAACTACACATTTTCAAGGAAGAAGAATTTAAGCTTGAATACAAGACATGCTTTGTTGTTGTTGTTGTTGTTGTTGTTGTTATTGTTGTTGTTGTTGTTTCTTTCTTGATTTTTTTTCTTTCTTTTTTTTTTTTTGCCGAAGTAATTTCAAACCGCATTCCCCTGTTCATGAAACCCTGACATCCACCCTGCCGAAATCGACGGTACCATATGGCACTATCTGACGATAACATTACCCATAATTTGTATCTTCCGAACTCGCTGTGTATCTCTCAAACGTCCCATACTTCACGCTCGTCCAGCTCTGTCAGTTTTAACACACAGAAAACAATCGAAAGAGGATACCCCGATTCTTTTCTGACAGCGAGTGACAAAGTGGCTGGCCAGAGACATACAGAAAGACAAGCAACTTACTGTAGAGCTGGAAGTGTGTTCAAGAGGGACTTATTGCACTCTACAATTCCATGTGCGCTCTCCCCAAATTTGTCAGCAATTGTCTGCAGAATCCTTGAGTCTCCGTAAAACTGTACGAGTTGGTAAGATCTGGAAATGGGGAGGGGAGATGAAGGGACCTATGAATTGGAGAATCTTTTTAATTCCACAGCTTTATCAAAAGAGCCAACCAGCCCACAAAAGCATTGTGGGGCGCAGCGCAAGCGTCGAATACACAGCCCCTGGGCTATCAGTATAACATTTTAACTAATTGGACTATCGGGCAATTAAAACTGAGGCCAACTTCAGCCGGTGTTCTCAGGCAGCCAAACATTCAAGTCCCATCTGAGGCTGACAATGTTTAACTTCGGTGATCGGACGAGAATCGATGCTGTTAACGTGCTTTGGCCCTTAGCAAATCCACGCCATGTAGGATTCCTGTCTCGCTGCAATGGCTCGTTGCACGTCACACACAGTGCTGCAGAGGACACGGGACAGCAGAAACCAAAACTTTTTCTGCGTGTTTATGTAGCTTTGAGACGTATTGCGCTCGCGCAGACTCAACATCCACGTCGATCAAGTCAGAGCGTGATCGTCAGCGAAATCCTATAGTTGCCGGTCTCTCTATTCGTTTTCTCTGTACAGTGTGACCTGAACAAGATTCTGGAGGCGACATGACGTTCTACAATGACACATGATGACAAAGTCCTAGTCCCCAGCTAATTAGTCCCAGGAGCGCGCACGCTATCAGATCGCGCTTGCTTCCAACCACCAGCTCCCCAAAGGGCGATGGCTAATAAACAGTGACACCATACGCAAAGTGGATTAATTTTCACAGGATCCGATATCTGGACCGGTTGGGATCTTGGCAGTGGTTCAAGTGATAGACTGACAGATCTAAGTGAAAATCGGGTCATGGAAATTTACTATGCCTGCGGAGGTATGAAGGAATGTACCGAGTGGTATCTACTTACACCCTGTACGTATTTGGATAGCCCTTTAAAATAAGTAAGCAAACGGCTACAGATAAATCCAGTGCATATAATGTTATCTGTCTAAAGATCGATACACCTGTCCCACGTTGGGCTCACCTTTTTATCAGAAGCAATATGAAAGCAGTGGACACAAATGAAGGTCTTGTTTGTGAAATACTCTAGATATCTTATACACAGTTTGACAGAAAGCAAAGAAGAAGACGGAAAAGAAAAGGTGTAAGATAGGAGAAGAAGGAGGAGATGGAAAGCGACAACAAAAACAACAATATGAAGAAATTAATAACTTTCAGAACTAAATTACTATATGAAAAATGGTGGATGCGCAACGGTGTTTGTCGTTACTCTACAGTTGCTTTTTTTTATGCATGATGTATATGACGGAATTATCTTTGGATTTCTTCCACTGTCTTTGCAGTTCTCGACAAACATGCAAATTTGCAACGGTAAGTTTGAAAAATGGCTTTCAGCAATGACTTCTGTATTTGAAAAATAAAGCACTGTTATCATTGTCATTTCGTTCTTTGTTTGGGGGGTTCTTTTTGTTTGGTTGTTTGTTGTTGTTGTTGTTGTTGTTTTTGTATAACTCTTTTCTAGCACGTCTACTGAAACATAATACGTTAATGGTAACAATGAACCATTTGCAGAGATATTCCCAGTTCTGCCCTATATCAGTCTTAGTACATTTATCAAACTTATCCCAAACGCAGTGAATCAGCATTTACAACACATCGCGCACACAATATTTTTTCATCAGTATTAACTCAGCCCAGCAGCACAAACGCACTATCCTGGCAACTTGAGACTGGAATAAAGACGTGCTCAAAAGGGATTTTTTTTCCTTTTTTTGAGAGATCAGATTTTCCAAGTGTTATCTACAGTGCGTGTTTGCTCTGTGAAAAGGGATTCTTCGTATTCAGACAGTCCACACTTGCTCCACACAAATTTGGGCAGTAACAAAAAGAAAATGCCAATGATCATCTGGCTCCTGTCGTTCCACTTGATGTCGCCTCAATCCAGTGAGGCCACAGGAGACATTGCAGACTATGTACCAATCCTCTGACCACCAAGCTCCATGGCAGCCTGCAGGAACTGGAAATAACGAAGACCACATTCATCGCCATATGTGATCTGACCATGTAGACCAAGGATGAAAGAAGGACATCTGGAAGATTCCTTGAGCCCGCGCAAAATCCTTCTGGGACAGTGTGAAGCCGTAACGTAGAAGAGTGCGTTAAGTGGACGTTGCCTACGAAACAGTTGTTTTTTTTAAAAAGTGTTCCGATTTTCCCGGATGTGTGTGTGGTGTGTGTGTGTGTGTGTGTGTGTGTGTGTGTGTGTGTGTGTGTGTGTGTGTGTGTGTGTGTGTGTGTGCGTGTGTGTGTGTGTGCGGCGCGTGTATGTTATATGTATGTGTGTGTGTGTGTGTGTGTGTGTGTGTGTGTGTTGCGTGTGTGTGGGTGTGTGTGCGTGTGCACGTTGTTTTACCCAAACAGTGCAGGCTGTATGTTGATGCGCAGCCTGCGTACTCCGTCTTTGGTGAGCATGTATGATGGGTGTTTTCATTTTCCAGAAGCCACCGAACACTGACATGACTTACGGGATTTTTTTTTCTATTACGTGTATATTTGATGTTCTACGTGTGTGTATACACTAACAGATCGATCTGCCAGATTGAAAAAGTCTCCACCCTTCGCCCACAAGGCGGAAGGTACCTAGGCAAGATTGAACCCACGCTCTTTGATTGAAGAACGACGTTAGACCGCACTCATCAAACACTTAGTTGATACCAGCCGAATGTTACATGTACATGCACAATGGGTAGCGAACAGGCCAGATACTATGACTGCAGCTTTGGCTGAACTCATTAGAAGAATCCGACAATAGCATCGGTATCTCACAATGCAAGCAAAATGCTTTAAGGCTTCTTTAAGCAACATTCTTATAACTAGTCCTCATATACTCTGAAAGTGGTAGGACTATAAACTCAACAAAACGAAACGAAACGAAACGAAACGAACTCTAAAGACATCGGATCTTGTATTGGTGATTTTATCTAACAAATGAGTCAGCCAGACCCCAGTTCTTATGGTCTATGTACCAGAAAACAGCTAGCACCGCATTTCACAGCTTTCTGTGCATTTCCACCAAGGTCTTCTGCGGCTTTTGAAATGCCGGAGACCAGGCACTCGATCAGGCAAAAAGGGTGACTGAATGTTTTTTCTCTGCCTAGTAACACCAGAACGATCAGAGGTAGTGCAATTAGATTTCTGTTACCTTCAGTCATCTTTGAGACTATCTGCAAAGAACAATTTTGTTTCTTATTGCCGAAAAATTCGCGAACAGAACGCTGCGCCTAAGAAAGCGCAGCCGGGGCTAGTTAGCACGCAAAACGAATTATCCTGTTCTCACCCATACATCAACGCCTTTGGGCGGAACACACGACACACGCTCCTCCTCTCAGTTTGAACCACACACAGTCACTATGTTCCTTAATAATCAGCAGAGCCATAGACGTGGATTTATATTTATGAGCAGAACTGATACAGCCAGTTCACACGGGACCTACTCGGTGGTCAGCCTGCCAGAAGAAAATCTGTGAGAGATTAGGGGACAGGGTAATCAAAAACTCTTTGTCGTACATCAACCTCCTCCCATCCTATCCCACACACACATCTCTCGACCCACCTGACTCGTAAGAACAGGAAAAATAATAATGGCCACGTTTTATCGCCAGATGGGGTCTGGCCATTTTGACGTCGAACGGGGAAAAAAATCTCTGACCCAAGACGGCTGAAGAACATGCATAGATATAGATAGTATAAAAAAAAAAAGGTAATTTAGCCGACTTCCAGTTTATGACAGTTGCAGCGTCGATTCCTACTTATTTCGTCAGATCAACACTTGTTTACCTGGAAATAACGTCTAAACAAGTTAAAATTGTTGTTTGGTAAACAATACTGTATAACAGTGGTGATGTTTTCCTCCAGTTTGTATCCTTATTATCAATGAGCAAGGCTCGAATGATTTCGGCAGACCTCAATGGCTCAGTTGGTTGAATGTTAGATTCATGTGCTAACGGTTCTTTGTTCGAGCCGCTGGAAGCGCTGCACTGAAACTGCCATGCTTACTGCCAATCTTAGCGTAACTGTCGTTCTGGTGGTGTAAGTGTAAGATGAGATAAGTCTCTCTTTCCACACTTCCCTGGAATGCTTATCCCTGTCGACCATATCCCCTGAGACGAATGCTGATGTAAAACTGAACCAAATCAATCAATCAGTTACGTTTTCTCGAGTTTTTCTCTCTTTTTTTCCCCCGTTTTCTGCTTTAATTTTGCATAGTCATGATCATAAGCTTCTCTGTTCAGAAAAAAAAAATGTCTAAGCCGATTGCCTATCATCCTGAGATTTTGTCGATAATAAAAATTTGTCACATTTGCCAAAACATGAATCTGAAGCTAAATGAATGGCACAGCAATAATAAACTTTACATCTTTACCCTCGCCACCCCATAGATAGCGACAAAGCTGTGTGCCTGTCTCCCTCTATATCCATGTCTGTGATAAGATGAACTCTGCTAGAGATGCCTGTTTTGTTGATGAGTGAGTGTGGTAAATTGTACTAATGTAAGTGGCCCCAGAAGTCTTGCGGCAAGTAACGGATAGTGCACATTACGCTGATACAGACCCCGCTGGGCTCCTGTCCCTCCTCTGTCATAGTCAGCGAGGTCCCCAGCGAACCATCACTGCATGAGCCCCACATCGTTTCTTTATAAAAAAAAAAAAAAAAAGAAAAAGGACAAGAAGATTCCCTAAAAGCTTTCCGGATAATAATATCACGGAAGAGAATGGAGAAGGGGGATTGGGAGGGAGGGAGGGAAGTGGGTATCTCGGATTAGGATATAGAAAGACAGAGAGAGAGAGAAATAGAGAGAGAGAGAGAAGAGAGAGAGAGAGAACGAGAGAAGAAAAGAGAGAAAGAGAAAGTGAGAGAGAGTGGAGAGGCAGAGAGGGAGGGAGGGAAAAGAGAGAGATAAACAAAAAGAAATAAGAGGAGAGAGGGAAGAAAGAGACAGAACAGAAAAGAGAGAGAGAGAAAAAAGAGAGGGAGAAAGGGACATAAACAGAAAGAGAGAGAGATGAAAGAAAGAAGATGAGAGGGGGGTGACAAAAGACAGAACAAAAATAGAGACAGAATTCCAACTGTGCGCGAGAGGAGAACAGGCAGATCATAACACAAAAAGATACAGAGATACGTATATCAGACCTAGGTCGTGATTTAAAGAGAGAGAGAGAGAGACAATCAGGCACAAAAAGAGGGGACTCTATTTAACGAAAGAAAGAAGACGAAAGAGTATTTCAAATTATGAGAGTGAGACAAGAGACTACGAGAGAGAGGAAGAGTTAATAAGAGAGGGAGGGCTAAACATACACAGAGAGAGAGACTTTGACAATAACAAAGGAAAAAATCGAGTTTGCATTCTGTATAGTCAGAGGGCGATTTCTCAAAAGGGCGTGAGACAAGAAGGGCCAACATCTACAAATGCTCTAGAGTTGTAGCCACGACAGGAATAAGTGATGGAAAACAAAACAGACAAATGAATAGAACAAAAAAAAAGATCAGGGTCATAATGACTAGGCCACGTGCGAGAGAGAAAAACTCATGTGGAGTGGGGAAAATAAGTGACAGAGGGAGGGGCAAGAGCCAAAATAGAGAGGAGACAGGGACATAAACAGAATAAAAAGAGGTAAAAAATAAGTCCGTGCCGTATTGTGGTACCATCAACGAAAGAGAGAGAGAGAGAGAAAAAAGAGAGGGAGAAAGGGACATAAACAGAAAGAGAGAGAGAGAGAGAGAAAAAAAAGAGAGGGAGAGAGAAAGGGACATAAACAGAAAGAGAGAGAGAGAGAGAAAAAAAAAGAGAGGGGAGAAAGGGACATAAACAGAAAGAGAGAGAGAGAGAGAAAAAAAAAGAGAGGGAGAAAGGGACATAAACAGAAAGAGAGGGAGAGAGAGAAAAAAAGAGAGGGAGAAAGGGACATAAACAGAAAGAGAGAAGAGAGAGAGAGAAAAAAAGAGAGGGAGAAAGGGACATAAAACAGAAAAGAGAGAGAGAGAGAAAAAAAGAGAGGGAGAAAGGGACATAAACAGAAAGAGAGAGAGAGAGAGAAAAAAAGAGAGGGAGAAAGGGACATAAACAGAAAGAGAGAGAGAGAGAGAAAAAGAGAGGGAGAAAGAGACATGAACAGAAAGAGAGAGAGAGAGAGAAAAAGAGAGGGAGAAAGGGACATAAACAAAAAGAGAGAAAAGAGAGAGAAAAAGAGAGGGAGAAAGGGACATAAACAAAAAGAGAGAGAGAGAGAGAGAAAAAGAGAGGGAGAAAGGGACATAAACAAAAAGAGAGAAAGAGAGAGAAAAAAGAGAGGGAGAAAGGGACATAAACAAAAAGAGAGAGAGGAGAGAGAGAAAAAGAGAGGGAGAAAGGGACATAAACAAAAAGAGAGAGAGAGAGAGAAAAAAGAGAGGGAGAAAGGGACATAAACAAAAAGAGAGAAAGAGAGAGAAAAAGAGGAGGGAGAAAGGGACATAAACAAAAAGAGAGAGAGAGAGAGAAAAAGAGAGGGAGAAAGGGACATAAACAAAAAGAGAGAGAGAGAGAGAAAAAGAGAGGGAGAAAGGGACATAAACAAAAAGAGAGAGAGAGAGAGAAAAAGAGAGGGAGAAAGGGACATAAACAGAAAGAGAGAGAGACATAAACAGAAAGAGAGAGAGAGGGGGGGTGACAAAGAGACATGAACAAAAATAGACAGATTTCTTAACTGTGCGCGAGAGAGAAATACAGGCAGATCTATTAACACTATAACAGATACAGAGATACGTTTATCAGACCTAGGTCGTATTTGCAGAGAGGAGAGAGACAATCAGGCACAAAAAAGGGGGACTTCTATTTATATGAAAGAAAGAGACGAACAGAGTCTTTCCTAATTTAAGAGAGTGAGACAGAGAGCCGTATACAGAGACAGAGAGACACGGAGAGAGGAAGAGTTAAGTGGAGAGAGGGTGGGGCTAAGACATACACAGAGGCAGAGACTTTTCTGACATTTACATGGGAAAAAAATCGATTTGTTTTGCATTCTGCATAGTTCTCTGAGGCGTTTTCCTCAAGGGCGCTCGAGACAAGAGAGCCGTGCCAACAGTCTTCAATGCTCTAAGTCTGTAGTGCACTGACAGAAATAAGTGATGGAAACAAACAGACCAAATAATCACCACACATAAAAACAAATCAGGTGTCATTAGTTTGACTGGCCTACGTGCGCACGAGCTTTGAAACACTCATTTGGGGGAGTGGGGAAACTAGGGTGACCTATAGGGAGGGGCAAGAGCTCCCTACTAGAGAAGTTTTGGATTCCATGTGTCCGACTGGATAGGAACTTCTCCCCATTCCCGCCTACATTAAAAATAGGTCAATAAAATAAGTCTCTGTCTCTGTCTCTCTGTATCTCTCTGTGTCTCTGCCTCTCTCTCTCTCTCTCTCTCTCTCTCTCTCTCTCTCTCTCTCTCTCCATATACATGTTATTGTTGTTATTGTTATTGTTATTATTATCATTATTATTATTATCATTATTATTTTTAAATTATTGTTATTATTATGATATAATTATTATCATTATTATATTTAATGGCTACCTGGTTGAACCTGGCTTCAGTCACAAAAACGCTACTTACTGCGTAGCTTTCATCGGCGATCCGGCCGACTTCTTCAGCGCAACTGCTGGGTTGAGAACTGGCTTCAGTGCGCACCGCCGTGAGCGAACTCACGACAGTGCGACTGAATAAGTGAGGAGTACACCGATGGCAGGTTGTGTCGGCCCCGGTCACGGTTATTATATTATTATTTTTATTATCATTATTATTATTATCATTATTACTATTATTATTATTATTATTATCATCATCATCATATAATCTGAATCAACCAGTCCCGGGAGATATACAGCTAGGCATCTAGTGTGTTGGTCAGGAATTCTAAGCAACTGGGAGACGGTCATAGACATTCAGACGCTGAAAAGGGCCATGACAGAGATATCGGACATTGATGTTTACTTAATACTGCAGTTTCATTAAATGATGATAACAATTACTATTGCAGACTATGCATCAGCTATACATAAAGAATAGGCTGTGAATAAACAATAGCCACTGCAGCCTCAACAGAAAACTGACAACGACTGCTGCCCGTATACTAGTCACTAACAATGACTAAACATTACCAGCCACTTCAACTATATAGTAAGAAAATTTGGGGAAAACTGGACAGCAGGAGGTCCTAAGGGGAGAAGAACCCGTCAGGCAACTCTTTCTGCCCTTAAATCCTTAACTCCAGCCATTTTAACAAAGACTTAGTGCCGCAGACAGAGAAGATAGCCCCATCCTGACCACAGAGTTCAGCGTACTCTCTGATGGATGGACACACGGGGTCACCTTGAAAGGAGAAACAACTCCCAACACGCATGCCAACCTTTCACGCATTCGTCTGCTTTCACTGTCTTTTCTACTGTCCTTTTCAAAACTGGACAAAGGGTATTTCATATTGATGGGAGAAAGACTGTATGTCTGTCTGTGTGCCTGTCTGTGAAAAAAGTGTCAGCAAAGATATGTTCATATTCATTTCTTTTGTCAGAGTGGATTTACCATGTGAAACTCTGAGAAAACGTCACCGCAGTGCAGCGCCACCTTTCTTTTTTATCAAGACTTTAGAAAGGCAAGAAGGATAATTTGCCTACAAGGGAAGCGACCTGGGAAATCAACCTATCTTTCCGATGTCTTAAGCCAGGGCAGCCGGGTGAAATCCCTGCTCTTCATGATGTTCAACAGCCGTGAGATCTTTCACGTGCTGAGACCAGAAGGCACACCGGTCCGACTCGTTTTTCTTCCGTTCAGTTTCAATTCGATTTTCCTGTCAAAGTGAGGACAAAAGTTGAGGCCTAAACGGGAAACAAATCCTGGAACTTCAAGTTTAATTACTGACAGGCGAACGTCTGAATCATGCTGTCACTTTTCTCTCCATAACTGTTTCTAAACACATTTTCAACGAAGTTTGTATCCATTGAACAACACCAGAAGACAGAAGAGAGACGGATCAAGAAGAAAAGAAAGAACAACTTCAAAGAGTGGACAGAGCTGAAGTTGAAGTAGTTTGATGAATCCCAGGTAGCTGAGAGCAGAGAATGGTGGAGAAAATGGGCAAGGAAATGAACTCCTGAGTCAAATGAAGCCTAGAGTTGAAGCGGAAAGTTAGTTCTGGATCATACAGCCCCAACACAAACGCGTTACATCAGTTTTACAGCTAATTATGGAATACATTAGAAATATACAAATCTCAGTCTTGTTTGTATCAAGTCGAATTAACTGTTCAACACATCACAGTACACATAGGAAATTTAAATTTACAATGTTGTTATAACTGTATTAGGCTCTCACTCAGTACCAGTGTCACCCAAGAGGAGCCAAACATCGGTAAGGATTTTTAGCTGTTTATGTGTACACGAGTTCCAAATCTTGTGTGAAGATACAATCAGACAAGTGACACCAGACTTACCATTGCCATGAAACCCACGTTCGATTTTAGGTCAGACAGGAATTTCTCTTAACGGTGAGCATGGTTTTTAACTGTTGTCGTTTATCTTAACGGGTTGTTCTTTTCTTTTTGACGTAGTGTTAGCCCTGATATGGCTCTAGTAGTCGGCTGGACTATAAGCAATATGAACTGAACTTTCTGTCCACTAGATGTTGAGTGGTGGTCTGCGTGCTCATTTTTCAAACTAGTCCAATCAGCGAGGTCCTCTCTGCACACGAACTTAAAGAGCCGACAGCAACAAAAGAGTTGTCCTGACAAAATGCTGTAGAAAAATCCACTTTTATGTATAAACAATATACGCATAAAGGATTAAAGGAAAGTAAAAATTGTGTGGCGCTGCATTTTGGCGACGTGGTTTTTCAGAGCAGGGCAAAACAGACTGCATTTCACGCGGCAAAAATTCAGTTGTAACACACATATCAATCTAATTTAGTCTAATCTCATCCTAAACAACAGGATCTCAGTGTGTCGTGACTATTCCAAATGTATGAAATAATTTGATCCTTACCAGGGGCAGCTGTAAGTA
>CM060306.1:108665686-108670686 GCA_030674185.1 Monoplex corrugatus | reverse complement strand
CACTGGTGTTGGAGTGGGTGCATCAATCCGCCATTCTGTCTTGTGTGTGTGTATAGTCACAGGCCAATTCTCCGCTCTGTCGACTCTCTTGTTGACGATACCGGAAGCTTGAGGGCTCGTCTCCTATTGTGTGCTTCCATCTACAGGTGTGTGTGTGTGTGGTGTGTGTGTGTGTGTGTGTGTGTGTGTGTGTGTGTGTGTTTGGGGTGTGTGTGTGTGTGTGTGTGTGACCTATCGCCACTCTTATTTGAGTCGATCCCGCCCCACTCTGTTTTCAAGCTTCTGCTTCTGAAGGGGACATTCATTAAGGACTGAAAGCGACAGCTTTGTGTCCTAGAGAGCCATGAATGGAAAGAAGGACTGGTCAATCAGTTTTTATCTCACAGATACAGATGTGTGTAGATGATCGGAAAGTATTCGTTCTGCACACAATAGGTAGAATGGGTTGCTAGGGATAAAGATAGAATATTGTTTATTGGTCATCATCATCATCATGTGCCCTGCCGCATGGCGTTTGGTGATCATGGCCCCTCAATAACGAATCTTGTCGCCGCAAGCACATCTTCACCTCTCCACACCCCCTGCAAGTCCGTCCAAATTTTTTCTCCTGGTCTACCTGGTGATTCTCTTTCCCTCCAGTTTTCCTTTTGTGACCAGGTACTCTAATTCCCCTTTCCTCATAAAATGTCATCTAAATGTCGCTTGTCTTTTCGTGATCTTCTTTATCAATGATCTTCGTGTGTCTCCTCTGTCAAGACTGTCTCGTTTGTTTTCTTTGCTGTCCACGGAACTTTGAACATTCTTCTTAGAAACCACATATCTTGGCTACCTCAATCTTGTTCTAGCTTTGCATGTTGACTGTCCACGCCTCACAACCGTTTAACAGTATCGGTTCTATATTGTGTACAAACCCAATATCTAAAATAGTCACAGTGTGCAAATGATTCCATATGCCCTATACATATATCATGCGATGGGAATACAAAATATAATCCGACAGATACTGCACGCTTTCGTTTTGAACACTACAGTGTAATCAGCATTCTACTTGCATACTCTACTTTCATATTCTGTGCCGTGTTTACAAAAGTAATACTGCGGAGAATCCTATAGCGTGGAACAGAAAGTGTTTAAGGCTTTTCCTGAATCAGATGGGAATATCAAAGAGAAACAAAACAAAAAAGAAAAAGACGAAGTAAAGGGCATAAAATAAAAATGTTGTGGTGCTGGTGATCTTTTTCCTCTCCATCAGCTTTGTCTAAAATTCACTTTTGACCAGATTTGACAAATCTGAAGATTAAGCTGGACCGCCTTGCTGGAAGTTGAGTTTCATATTCGAATGTTAAACTATATCGACAACCTTAGGTGTGCAACACTGAGGACTTGGCAGTGTCATGTCTTCAACTGAAACTAAGTCATGCAATGCTACGCGTTCTTCAATCCATCTATACATTCATGTATCCGATACTTCCACAGACGAAGATGAAGCAAGACAGGTACACAGAAATAGGCTGCATCTCTTTGTCGCTAAGAGTTAGTACTTTAAACCCTGTATAGCAATGATAAGAAGAAAACTGCGAGGAGGAAAAAGCAGAGAGAAGGAAGACAGGAAAAGAAGAAGGAGGGGAAGAGGAGGAGGAGGACGTGACGGTTAAACATCCAGGGTTTACTTTATCACAGACCATTTCTTGGACGCAATCCGCACCTCATGTGATTCACGATCATGACCAATGGAGGAAGTGTCAAACACTAAAAGACATTTTGTAACACAAGGATGCTTCGTGGACTTCATACAACTGAGGTCCAGGGGAAAAAACGAACTAACAATAATTACTACCCCAAACCAAAGTGGCTGCAAGCGTTCAAGCAAACAGGAACCAGAAAAACATAAAATAAAACCAGATTGTGTATTTCATATACAAGAAAACAAGACAGGCGCAAATGTTAAGCCAACTGGCTTCTATCAAGCGTACACAACAGACAATTAGGAACAAGTACCCGGTATATAAAACTTAGCAGAAAAAATAAGATAAGTAAGATTTCATTTGTGTTTCATTGACCAGGACAAAATGAACAACTAACTAGAAATAGTTAATAATTAACTAAATCGAACGACAGTGCCTAACTCACTACACCCCTACCCCATCGCGCTACAGGGTAAGATACCCAAAAAAGTAAGCGAGTAAGAAGGGGTGGTCGTGGTGGTGGTGGGTAGGTAGGTAATAGTGGTACCACTGGTAGCAAGCTTAGCGGTAGTATCGACGCTAGATGGGCGCTTACAGAAAGACCAGCAGGGCAGACGGGTGTCGGGGTACACACTGTCAACCCCGCGGCAGGGGAGCGGGACGATCGGGGCCGCGGCAGTCCGCTATCAAAAGGACGACGGTGGCAGGGACAAGGCCTCCAGGCCTCTCTCTATGGGGACCCCCGAGTGAGCAGGGAGAAAGCCGCCTGGTTTGTTGGCGACGGGTGCGCTGGAGAGGAGAGGCTGAGCCTTGGTTAACCCTTTCACTCTCTGCCTCACCGTGCCTACCAGCTTCCATCAGCTTCTACGAACTCCTTTTCGCTCCTTCACTCTATCCACCAGCTTCTTGCAAATTATTTCTCTCCTTCACTCTATCCTCCAGCTTCGTGCAAATTATTTCTCTCCTTCACTCTATCCACCAGCTTCGTGCAGATTATTTCTCTCCTTCACCCTATCCACCAGCTTCGTGCAAATTATTTCTCTCCTTCACTCTATCCTCCAGCTTCGTGCAAATTATTTCTCTCCTTCACTCTATCCACCAGCTTCGTGCAGATTATTTCTCTCCTTCACCTATACACCAGCTTCGTGCAAATTATTTCTCTCCTTCACTCTATCCTCCAGCTTCGTGCAAATTTTTTCTCTCCTTCACTCTACCCACCAGCTTCCTGCAATTTTTTCTCTCCTTCACTCTATCCTCCAGCTTCGTGCAAATTTTTCTCTCCTTCACTCTATCCTCCAGCTTCGTGCAAATTATTTCTCTCCTTCACTCTAACCCACCAGCTTCCTGCAAATTATTTCTCTCCTTCACTCTATCCTCCAGCTTCCTGCAAATTATTTCTCTCCTTCACTCTATCTTCCAGCTTCGTGCAATTTTTTCTCTCCTTCACTCTATCCTCCAGTTCGTGCAAATTATTTCTCTCCTTCACTCTATCCTCCAGCTTCGTGCAAATTTTTTCTCTCCTTCACTCTATCCTCCAGCTTCCTGCAAACTTTTTCACTCCCTCACTTAACCACCAGCATCATACAAACCCTTTTACTCCCTCACCCTATCCACCAGCTTTTTGCAATTTTTCGCTCCTGCAAATCCCTTTCACTCCCTCACCCATCCGCCAGCTTTTGCAAACCTTTCCACCCCTCACCCTCTCCACCAGCTTCCTGCGATTTTTTCACTCTCTCACCCTATCCACCAGCTTCCTGCGAATCCTTTTCAATCCCTCACCCTATCCACCAGTTTTCCTGCATTTTTTCACCCCCTCACCCCATCCACCAGCTTCCTGCAAGCCTTTTCACTCCCTCTTCCTGTCCACCAGCTTCCTGCAAATCTTTTCATTCCCTCACCCTATCTACCAGCTTCTTGGAAACTCTTCTCATTCCTTGTTCTTGTCCAATGGCTTCCTGCAAACCATTTCACTCCCTCACCCTATCCACCAGCTTCCAGCAAACTTTTCATTCCCTCACTCTATCCACCAGCTTCCTGCAAACTTTTCACTCCCTCACCCTATCCACCAGCTTCCTGCAAACTTTTCACTCCCTCACCCTATCCACCAGCTTCCTGCAAACTTTTCACTCCTTCACCCTATCCACCAGCTTCCTGCAAACTTTTCACTCCCTCACCCTAACCACCAGCTTCCTGCAAACTTTTCACTCCCTCACCCAAATCCACCAGCTTCCTGCAAACTTTTCACTCCCTCACCCTATCCACCAGCTTCCTGCAAACTTTTCACTCCCTCACTCTATCCACCAGCTTCCTGCAAACTTTTCACTCCCTCACCCTACCACCAGCTTCCTGCAAACTTTCACTCCCTCACTCTATCCACCAGCTTCCTGCAAACTTTTCACTCCCTCACCCTAACCACCAGCTTCCTCAAACCATTTCACTCCTTCTCACCTATCCACCAGCTTCCTGCAAACTTTTCACTCCCTCACCCTAACCACCAGCTTCCTGCAAACTTTCACTCCCTCACCCTAACCACCAGCTTCCTGCAAACTTTTCATCCCTCACCTACCACCACTTCCTGCAAACTTTTCACTCCCTCACCCTAACCACCAGCTTCCTGCAAACTTTTCACTCCTCACCTAACCACCAGCTTCCTGCAAACTTTTCACTCCCTCACACTAACCACCAAGCTTCATACAAACCCTTTTACTCCAACCCCTTTTACTCCTTCACCCTATCCACCAGCTTCCTGCAAACTTTTCATTCCCTCACCCTATCTACCAGCTTCTTGGAAACTCTTCTCACTCCCTGTTCCTGTCCACTGGCTTCCTGCAAACCATTTCACTGCCTCACCCTAACCACCAGCTTCCTCCAAACTATTTCTACTTCCTCTTGTCCCTCAGTTTTCTGCAAATTCCTTTCACTCTCTCACCCTATCCACTAATTTCCTTCATAGCCTTCTTCACTCTCATTCCCACCACCCACCTCACGCCCTGTACCAGATATATACTCGTATATACATAAAGGGGTATACCAGCTTCCTGTGAATCATTTCACTCCCTCACCCTATCCACCAGATTTTATCAGCTTTCTACAAGCCATTTCACTCCCTCACCCTATCCACCAGCTTTCGTCAGCTTCCCGCAAACCGTTTTATTCCCTCGTCCTAACCAACGGCTTTCCGTTTTCCCGTTTCCTGCAAAAAAACTTCTATTTTGGCAACCTATCCACTAGCTTTCAACAGCTTGCTTCAGGAAACTAGTTGAAGTTTCTACATAGGTGGAAGAGAGTGAGAGGGTTAAGGTAACTTCTATCTAG
>CM060306.1:108653186-108663186 GCA_030674185.1 Monoplex corrugatus | reverse complement strand
TATACGTGCATTTGTTCATGGACATTTTTTCTGTAAGCCAAAATGTATCCAGGCTGCTGATCATTTTCAACTCCTTAACGATCTTTTGATTGAATCATTGAATCATTTGTCTTCTTTATGTAAAAAAAAGAAAGAAAAGAGGAAATAGTTGCGAAAGCACGATTTTGAAAGGCCTATAGAGGTAGCCTGCCGTGCTGTACCTGTAAGAGATGACTCGCGAGGAGTATCAAGCTGAATGCTTCTTGTCCTTTTCAATGCACTGGAAATGATTGGTAAATCTGTTCTTTTGCTCTTCTTCCAGCTATCTCTATTCATTACAATATGCTTTTTTTCTAGTTCGTTTAGTTTTGCTTAAGGGTTCCGAGGTTTCTCGGATGTCTGTATGCACGTTATTTTTGCTGACTCCGAGCAGGCGGTATGTCGCTGCACAGTCTGCATACTCCGTCTTCGGTAAGCGTGCATCGCATGGTGACTGTTTTGATTTAAAGTTTCCCAAAGCCACCGGACATGACAATTCTTGCAGGATCTTCAATATGTATACCTGACATTTTGCGTGTGTGTACGTACTACGTGGTGTGGGCTGGGGGTAGGGATGGGGGCTGGGGTGGGGTGAGTATAGACACTAACAGGGAGGGGTAGGGATGGGGGGTGGTGGTGGGGTGAGTATAGACACTAACAGGATGGGGGTGAGTATAGACACTAACAGGGTGGGGGTGAGTATAGACACTAACAGGGTGGGGGTGAGTATAGATACTAACATGGTAGGGGTAGGGATGGGGGTGGGTGTGGGGTGAGTATAGACACTAACAGGGTAGGGGTAGGGATGGGGGGTGAAGGTGGGGTGAGTATAGACACTAACAGGGTAGGGGTAGGGATGGGGGTGGGGGGTGAGTATAGACACTAACAGGGTGGGGGTGAGTATAGACACTAACAGGGTGGGGGTGAGTATAGACACTAACAGGGTGGGGGTGAGTATAGACACTAACAGGGTGGGGGTGAGTATAGACGCTAACAGGGTAGGGGTGAGTATAGACACTAACAGGGTGGGGGTGAGTATAGACACTAACAGGGTGGGGGTGAGTATAGACACTAACAGGGTGGGGGTGAGTATAGACACTAACAGGTGGGGGTGAGTATAGACACTAACGGGATAGGGGTGAGTATAGACACTAACAGGTGGAGGTGAGTATAGACACTAACAGGGTGGGGGTGAGTATAGACACTAACAGTGGGTAGGAGTAGGGGTAGGGATGGGGGTGGGGGTGGGGGTGAGTATAGACACTAACAGATCTGCACACACGTTGATCTGGAAGATCGGAACAATCCACACTATCACTTTTTATTCACCAGGCGGGAAGTACCTAGTCAGGGTCGAACCCAGACCTTTTGAATGGAAGTCCCACGTTTTACTCACTTGACCATTACACCTTTCGAAAGTAATGTATTAACCCTTTGACTCCCGCACCCTATCTACCAACTGCCAAACTTAACCCTTTGACTCCCTCACCCTTTCCACCAGCTTCCTGCAGGAAGCTGGTAGAAAGGGTGAGAGAGTCAAAGGGTTAAGTTTTTGATTTGCTAGAATGGTTGACAATGCAGGATGCTGATGGACAGGGTGCGGGAGTCGAAGGGTTAAAGAGAAAACTAAGGGCAGACACACAGACACTCATTTTCAAATATGCACACACACACATCATTCATTCAGCAAAGACTTTACACGAAACATAAACGATCGGTGCGTGATAGCCAAGTGCGTCGGACGTCAGACATTCAGTCGGAGAGTCTGGGCTCGATTTTATAATTATATTGAGAATCTTCCCGCCTGGTGTGAAGAAGGTGGCGAAATATATTCCCTTCTCCCACATCGGCATGCTAATACCTAAACCCTCTTCGCATGTATATCTTATATCTAGTATGCGAGTTAAAGATCTTGTAAGTCATGTCAATGTCCGGGCGGCTTATGGAAACACGCAGACATCCACATTGCACACCCACCGAATACGGAGTTAGCAGACTGTGTAGCGAAATGCTTCTCGCACAGTCTAGGCAAAACTACGTGTGTACGCGTACCGGAGCAAAATCGGAACGTTCATAGAAACGTTATTTCGTTTGTTTTTTGTTTTGGTTTTTGGTATGTTAAAACAGTTTATTGTTTTCCATACTTCTGCTCCTTTTCTCCATTCTTTTGATCTTTCATTCGTCCGCACCCGTCCTCAGCCCTTCAACCCCCCCCCCCAATCCCCGTTACTCTCTCTCTTTTTCTCTCTCTCTTTTTCTCTCTCTCTCTTTTCTCTCTCTCTCTTTCTCTCTCTCTTCTCTCTCTCTCTCTTTCTCTCTCTCTTTCTCTCTCACTCTTTCTCTCTCTCTCCCTCTCTCTCTCTCTCCCTCTCCCTCTCTTTTCTCTCTCTCTCTCACTCAGACACACAGACACACACACACACACACACACACACACAATCCATCAGTCAATCAATTAATCTAAAAAACAAAAAGTAGAAAGAAATAGAATCCCCAACAGCTGATTTCTATTTACAGGGTCAGTAGACTGCTTACCTTCTTTGTCAAGCCAATCAACATAATGGCTGTCCATGTAACAAACGACGCGTATTGTTTGTTTGTTTGTTAAAACGACAAGAAATTATGACTCAGCTGTGTCACGTTTCTAATTTGCTTGCAAACTACCATCAGCAAAACAAGCAGTTTTAAGCAAAAAAAAGCAAAAACATCTTTCAAACAAAATACGAAGAACTGAAACCGTTTTGAACAGCAATGTAAAAAAAGTGAGTGAGTGAATACACGTTTAGGGAGAAAACTAATGTCAAGAGCACTCAAGTAGTCGATTTAATGTACGAACTACCCATTTTAGAGGTATTGTTGAAACCGAAGCTAGTTGTCGAGTAAACTGGTATATTCTCTACACGAACACGTACGCAAACGCACGCACGGACGCACGCGCACGCACACGCACGCACACACGCACGCACACACACACACATAAACACACACACACACATACGCGAGCGTGCACACACAATTACACACATACACATACACACACACACACACACATACACACACACACACACACACACACACACACACACACACACACACACACACACACACACACACACACACACACACACACACACACACACACACAGAGTTTTCAAAGAAATCACGTTTGCATGATGGGTTGATATTAGGAAACGAAAACCAAGATTAATCATAGTGTGTCGGCATTTAGTTTGATGGAGCGAATGTTTATATATGGATTTTACAGCAAAACATGACTAAAATCTAAATCAGAAAACAGAAATCTTTACTTAAATTTTGGACTCTCCTCTCTCTCTCTCTCTCTCTCTCGTCTCTCTCTGACACAGACGCACAAACACACACACACACACACACACACACACACACACACACACACACACAGACGCACACAAGCACATACACACAAACACATTTTCAAATATGCACACACATCATTCATTCAGTAAAAAAAAAAAAAAAAAAAAAAAAAAGAGGAAGAAGAAATCAGCATTGCCACCATCGGAGAGTCAAATAAGCGGGGAGAGATTCTCTGTGAGCATAGCCTTTTTCCACAATACAAATTCAAAAACGTCTACATGCTTCAATGACCAATTGTATGATTTCCACATAACCCAGCAAGATTTCCCATTCCTCGCCTGCTCTGGCTGCGCTCTCGCTTCTTTGCCATGTTTTTACGGGGCTGTTTGCGAGCAAGACAAACATGGTTTGCATTTAAATGGGTTTATATCTTTCAGGACAAGGTCGTTGTTCAACAATCGGAACGGCCCACAAAGACACAGTTCGCCTCATCGGTTCGGCGGTATAAACCTGGGCGAAAAGTTCACCGGAAAACATGAAATAAATGGCTAACTTTGCAAGGTGCGGCCTCTTGTATTTTCAGATCATCTAGTATTTCTTCCCTCCAATAAAGACTTTCACGTTACGGGGGTTTTCCCCACGTAATTTTCCCGTGGATTTACGGATTAACCGTTTGGCAATCTTTGACCTTCCATATAAAACCCCATAAAAACGGCTTAAACGGTTGGGTTTTTTTTTTAAAGCCAGTCTTGGTAGTTTCCCTTCAGATCTATAGATCTATCTATCTTGCCAGCTTGCTAGCTAACCAGTTGTTTTTCAAACGCAAACGATATCAACAGCAAAACATGCACAAGTATGAACAAAAACACTGAAATAATCTTGGCATGCGGCTGCCTCTTCCACAGTCACGGCTGGCATTTGAAGTTAGCCACAGATTCAACAAACTGCAAACAGTCCAGAACAGGTCGCTTCTTTTCTGTTTAGATACTTACGCGTTTGGGAAATTCCTTCCACCTTTGAACCGAGGTTTTTTTCTATACTCTGCTATGGTATAGTAATATGGCGATATCATGAAGAAAATAAGCAGTCCCCACTCCCTCCCATCTTTTTCTCACCCCATGCCTCAACCAGCTTTCCTTTCTCCTCAAGAGAGATATCTCTGAGACAGTGACGTTTAATTCCTACTCAGTAATTTACTCACATTTTTCAAAAACAAGAGATACACGCAGACAGAACATGGACGCCGCAGACCAATCTGCACGTCTCTTTAAGTTTGAAGAAGTACAGCTATATTCACAGTTATTCAAGACGCAAATCACAAAGTTTTATTCTTTGACGAGATTTAGTATTGGCACAGTTCCGTAATGGCTGAGCATAACAGTTAGTGATGTGAATGGGAGTCCAGCGAACCAGTAGAGCAACTTGCTTGTGATGCAAGTGGGACAGGCAGGCCAACAGTAATAAAGTGGATGCAGACTACCGGGGATTTACATTTATTGCCTATCCACACGGAGTCCCGGTAGTCCAGGCTAACTATTTCACGATTTCTTTCCAAAGCGTATTATTGTTAGTTGTATTATTCGTTGTGTATCTGGTTGAAGCTTATTTTTTTCACTCCTTGTTAATTTATGTGATATGTATTATCTGCTTGGTTTATGTGATATATTTTATCTGTTTTTCTTAGCCGCTGCCCTCCCGCATTCGTGGTGCTGGCCCCGAGAAAAGTTCAGGTCTCTGCCACCTCACTCCTCTACGATCCCAGGGTTATGGCACTATCTAGATAGGACTTCAAAACCTGGCCAGTCAAAGGTTTATGTGCAGGCGTAATGCTTGTGCCATGATCATTCTGGATCTTCTCCAGCATATGGCATATGTGCATATGGAATTCATTCCGAGCGCTGTCTTGAGAATTGAAATTGAAATTGAAATTGAAATGTCCACAGTGTCACCTGCTCAAATCTTCAGTGATTCGGCTCCAATCCTGTACAGTGTCTGGATGGCAAGAGCTGTGGAGTTCCCGCCTTCCGGCCCACTACACGGTTTCCAGCGTGAATCACGACTCTTTGTGCATGTGACCTCCATTCTGAATGATAATGTGACCCTGTTCAAGTCGGTAAAGGCAAAGCAGCAGGGATGAGGAATGGAACTCGCTCTAGAAAATCTGACCCGAGAAGAGCGAAGTTCTCGTCGATTCTGAATGACCCTTGACTGTTAGAGAAAAGGAAAACACCCAAACCGAATATTGCCCGCGATACACTACACGACTCAAAAAAAAAAAAAAAAAAAAATGTTATCAAAAAGCATCTTCTATATTCCAAAAATGAGTTTTAAAAATGGTTTCATATAGTAAAACATTTGAAATGTACATTTTTGTCAGCAGTTATCCTACATAAAATAATAATAAATCACAGATAGACACACACACACACACACACACACACACACACACCACACACACACGCGCACGAACGCAAGCACACACACACACACACACACACACACACACACACACACACACACACACACACAACACACACACACACACACACACACAAGTTTGCATTAAAACTGACAGAGTATAATGGGGTTTTGTAACTTAGAAGTTAATACTTCGAGATACAAACCATGACCTCGTGTTCAAATACTCATCAGGTCATCTGAAATTCATCGAAATTTGGGTTGTGTCCACTGTTGTCGACCTACTGCTTAGTAAAACTTGTCCAGGCTTCAGTGGCCAAGCGGCAGGGAAAATATACGAAATCAATCAATCAATCAATCAATTCTCTTATAATAAATCAATCAATCAACCAGCCAACCAGTCAATCGATCAATCAATCAATCAGTCGATCGATCAACCAAATCAAATACCAACAAAATCAATCAGTCATGCAACATACTTGTGTTTCATCCTTTCAGAAAGCGACAAAAAGGCCCACTTCGGCTTTATAACCGTTGAATCCCCCTGCTTGTAACATTTAGGCCATAATGTTCATAACTGTGGTAGGTGGACTAGACGGTTGAACGGAGCTGAACACTGTGAACGTCGCTGGCGACAATATTTCAAAGTCAGTGACCTGTCTTTCATCTTGATGTAAGATTCAGATTTATGGCTGAAATATCTATGACAATAAAACGCATGAGACTTTTACTGCTACGCACAGCTTTGGGCACTGAGTACGATACAATGAAACAAAGTGCTGGGAACATTTTAACTGGGAGAAGGATTTTATAGTTCAACTCTTATTGGGTCTGTAACGTATAAATTATGCGGAGAAATAAAGAATCATTGTGAAAATTTACGACTCTTTGATATATTTCTTCGTTTTAATGAGTTAGAATAAGGTGTAAACCAATTTACTGATTTTGCATGTGTGTTGTGTGTTAATACTAGCCTAGAGTTAATAGCGGTTTTGTTGTTGTTGTTGTTGTTTGTTTGTTGTTTGTTTGTTTTTATGTTTTTTTTTTTTTTTTTTTTTTTTTTTTTACAATAGTCTAAGATCCTAAGATAGTGTTTTACGTCAAATAAGATTTTTTTTTTCATTTAATCGTTGACAGGAACGAGAAGCTAGGCACATCATACATGCAGCTTAAAGGTAAAAACAAAAAAAGGACAAAGTTTGTTCCGTAGGGTCGTTGGAGAACGGAGTAGTAGACGTCTCTTTTTTCTTGGATTTTTTGTTTTTGTTTTTGTTTTTGTTTTCCTGTCCACTTGTACCGTGAAGTATCGAGGGGAGATGAAACTGTGGGCTTGCAGCTAGACCAGGACGCCTGGCGTAGGGCCATGTTATAGATGTGGAATGTGTAGGCCACTCCGTCTATTAACCCTTGGATTTTCACACCCTATCCACCAACATAAAAGGATTAACCGTTTGACTCGCTCACCCTATCCACCAGCTTCCTGCAGAAAAGTGGTGGATAGGGTGAGGGAATCAAAGGGTTACGTTTCTGCTTTGCTAGCATGGTTGGCAATGCCGGATGCTGGTGGCCATGGTGCGGGAACCAAAGGGTTAAACATCGCTATTGTCTCCCTCTGACTTTGATGCCCGACCAGCTGATTTTGTAGATTCTAAGGGCTGGCTGGTTGGCTGGTACTCTGGTCAGGTGACCAAGCTGCTTGATACGCTGTTGTATGATATAATAGTTGACAGGTATTGTCCAAATCATCACTCTTGTTTCTTATCATGTTTCTTTTGGTGTTGTCTGTTCGTATGAGACATCTCACCTGATCGACTGTGATCTTTCCATGATGGATTTCGCTAAAAGTCCATCTCTGGCATTTGGTAAGTCAGTGCAGGTATAAACATCGCGCTTATAATCCTGGCATCACTTCCCATAGGTTCGTTTGGGTGTTTTAGAAGCGTTTGAAAGTTGATAGCTCACAGCACATGCCTTTTGGATTCTGGTCTCAATTAATACTTTCTCTGTCCATTTTTCCACCGGTCGTGTCATTTTCTTCTTGCTTTTTTAGGCAACTGTTTATCTCCTACTGTCTTACTAGGCCTATCGTAGCTTCACCACAGCTTTGTGTTCCATGGGTTCCCCTTTTCCCTCCCCATTTCAAGATTTTGTCAGCATGTAGGGTTTTGCGAAGGCTTACGGAGTCTGCCAGATGACTGGTGGCAGATTTGGGTGGAGCGCGTATGGAATTTACGCAAATAGCTCTTGAACAAATTCCAAACTCCAAACTTCCACGACTTTAATTATTTCGCCAAAATACATATTTCGTGCACAGCTCCATTATAACTGAGACATGATGTATCAATGCCACGATCTTTTTACGATTCGAATCTTTGTGGTGATGTCTCTGTTTCAGTCAAACTGATGTGTTTAAGTTATATAACTTAAACACATAAGTTTGCCTGAAACAAAGAAATCACCACAAAAATTCGCCCATATCCTTCAGCGTAAAACGTTCCCCTGTGCTTTAACCCTTTGACCCCTGCACCCTGTCCACTCGTATCCTGTATTGTCAACATCCTATCAAAAGGAAAAACTTAATCCTTTGATTCCCTCACCCTATCCCCTGCAGGAAGCTGATGGATAGATAGGGTGAGGGATCAAAGGGTTAAGTTTTTTTGGAGTTGGTGGTTAGGGTGCACGTGCGGGAGTCAAAGGGTTTAAACAAATCTTTTAAAGTCTCGACGACAAATGTAGAGAACGTTTCACCAGCCACACTCAAGGAAATTTTCGCACAAAAAAAAATGAATCTCAGCTACAACGAAAAGTCAGAGAACCGACATAAATTAGTTTAGCGCGGCAGTCTGAAGATGGTGCACTTAATACGGGAAGAGGAATGACATTTATGGCTGGTCGGTTTTAACCTACCGCAGTGCAGTTGCTGAACTGTCGTCTGCAGTGGTATGCAATTTATTTGGCCACCCGTCGCCTGCCTGCTGTTGCCTTCAGACGGTGAATAGAAGTTTTGCTCATAGTGTCATCCACTTTATTAAAGCTACAGCGACTTGACGGGACGATCTCAATCAAGTTTAACCACTTTCACTTTGACAGTCTATATAGGCTAGTAAAATGACTGTTGTTCTCTGAGGTCCATCTTGATAACAAAGTAAAGGCTTACCAAAGTGCGATGCTTACATACACTTTACTTAGAACTTGATTTTATTCGTTAACTAAAGACAAATTTTCTTCCTGCTGTTGCGTTCCAGTATTGTCATGCCTGAAAATTTCGGTCTGGTGGTCTGGATAAAAAAGACGGTGGAAGAAATACACCAAAAATGACAACTACATCAAAAATTGACAATTTAATAAATGACCATCCCACCAATCAAACAATCAGCATACTACCTAACCCTATCCTTCACACATTCGTCTCCACCCCCACCCCCACCCCCACCCCCACACACGCACACACATACACACACAAAATAAAAAATATTAAAGAAGAAGAAGAAGGAGGAGGAGGAAGAGAGGAGAGGAGGAAAGGGATGGAGAAAGAGGAGGAGGAGGAAAGAGAAGGAGAGAGAAGAAGAAGAAGAAAAAAGAAGAAGAAGAAGAAGAAGGAAAAAGAAGAAGACGAAGAAGAAAAGAAGAAGAAGAAGAAGAAGAAACAGAAAAAGAAGAAGAAACAGAAGAAGAAGAAGATGAAGAAGAAGAAGAACAAGAACAAGAACAGGAACAACAAGAACAAGAACAACAAGAAGAAGAAGAATTTGCAAACACAATCAAGTAAGCAAAACAAACAAGCCAAAAGCACACAGATGAACATGAAGTACAAAAAAACAAAACCCAACCAAACAAACAAACAAACAAAAAACATGAAAGCTACAGCATTAGCAGGCAGAACAAATTAGTTGTCTTTCTTCTCAGATTTCTATCAAAAGCAGTGGCTCAAATAACGCACACAAACTACACACGAACCAGGACAATGGACACAGAAAGCATGCCGACAAACAGGGTATCATGTACAATACAGCAGGAGAACGATAGCATCCTATACAACCACCATTCACATATCAGCTCCCCTACAGAGAGAGAGAGGTGGGGGTGGGTCTTAACAGTTTCAGGTTCAGTCTGCTCATGTAGCTGTCGCTACGTGCGAATACTCCATGATTATCATCCTTATACCCTACACAACATATTTACAGGACATTTTATGAGGAAAGAGGAACTAGAGCACCTGGTCACAACA
>CM060306.1:108635686-108648186 GCA_030674185.1 Monoplex corrugatus | reverse complement strand
CCAAGATAGAGCAAGAGACATATAAAAAGGAAGAAAAAAGAAAGAAAGAAAAGAAAAGGAAGAAGAAAGAAAGGAAGAAGAATGAATGAATGAATGAATGAATGAATGAATGAATGAATGAATGAATGAATGAATGAATGAACGAATGAAAAAGCGTAGTGATTATAATACTCGCTCTTGCAAGCTGAAGTTAAGCACGATCGACCGTGGTTGCCAAATAGATGCGTAACTTGGTTGACGCCTTGGCTTGAACATTCGCTCCAGGACACCCAGCTGAAAATGAGTACCTGTCCCTCTTTAGGGACTGGGAAAGCAAAGCAGCGAGGTTGAGGAGATGGGCACCATTGTCATGATGCTGGCCTCGAGAGAAGCTAAGGTCTCTTGAAACCTTGCTCCCTACGACTGTTCAGGTTTCAGAAAAAAAAACACACACAAAAAAAAGGTAAGCCTACCTGTATATACTCTTTCTCTACATCTTTGGTCCCTGTACGTGTGTTCTAAACATCTTAACAGAAAGTCAACACTTGTACTCGTTCAGGAAGGTTGTAATTATGTCCGTTATGTCCACGGTCGTTGGCTACTTACCACTGAATGCTGGTTTTATTGTTGCCTGTAAACAGTCTAATTGACCCTTGCTGCCCTGAGCATGGCGCTTACCTGGTCACAGCAGCACTGATTGGTAAACGCTGTCCAAATACAGTCTATTCCACCTCCCTTTTTTTTTTTATAAAATCTTTGCCACCAACTTAATAACGCACAGAAGGTAAAACAAAAATATAATATTTTGTTTAATAACGCACAGTTTTGGAAACATTACCACAATTATGAGGGCTTACCGACTTAAAATTTTAAGAAATAACAACTTCGTCTGAGAAATCGCAGCCCACTGATCAGTCTTCATTGCTGACATGGTCTGGATAACCTGTTTGAAGCTTAAGAAGAAAGGTAGGTGATTTTTTTTTTTTTGCGGTCGGACGGACAGACGGACAGAGACAGAGAGAGAAGGGGGGGAGTAAGAAAGAGAGAGAGAGAGAGAGTATGTGTGCGCGTGACAGAGAGAGAGAGAGACAGAGACAGACAGACAGAGAGAGGGTAGAGAGAGACAGACAGAAAGAAGAGAGAGAGAGCGAATGCATGTGAGAGAGAGAGAGAGTGAGAGAGAGACAGACAGACAGAGACAGAGACAGAGAGACAGAGAGAGAAAGAAAGAGACAGACAGACAGACAGACAGAGAGTGCATGATGAGCACTTACAATAGGCCAATACCGCTGTAATAGTAACAGAGACTACATGATGTGTCGCCAAGACGTTTGCGTCCTACAAGCTTACAATAGCTGAGCGCCCAACAACACGATGCTCAGTTAGTGGCAGTAAGCACTTACGTATCGAAGCAGTTCACACACGATCCTGTATGGTTCAGCTGACTAGCGAAGATACATCACACTGGTTATTTGATACACATATATATCTGTCGCCCGACATCTCCAGGCTTAAGCCACAGGAAAGCCTATCTCTGACCGCACATGCGGCAGAATTTGAGGAAGATAGCATGGAATTTCTTACAGCAAGATCACGTTCCACGGGCATTAGGCAGGGAGGATCAGTAGCTTAATTAGTTTTCTCAAGGTGAGAAAAAAATTCCTTTCTTTCACATTCTTACACAGAGGTTGTATAATTCATTATTTGGTTTATTTATTAATTTCGTGTTTTGTTTACGATTCGTCGATGATGATAAATATCATTTTGTATTCAAACAAAAATAAGTTTGTTAAATGGCACCCAAACTGCAGGGGAACAGAGGGAGAAGGGAGGTGAGAGAGGAGAGAGAGAGAGAGAGAGAGAGAGAGAGAGAGAGAGAGAGAGAGAGAGAGAGAGAGAGAGAGAGAGAGCTTCAAAACATATACCAGATATGAAGACAAAAGGGGTCGATCTTAGGGAAAAAATTGTTTGGTGTGACCTTGGCCTTGGAGGTCTTCCAATTCTTGCAAACGTATGTTTCCACGGCTCCTTAACAATCCGTTGTTTCGACCAAAAACGTAAAAATTGACCCACAAAAAAACTGAGACAATCTTTGTTCACACAGTTTTGTCACAACAGACACATAGAGATCGAAAAAAAAAGAAAAGAAAAAACACGAAATAAAAAACAACAACGCAAAACCGCCAACCAAGCAACCAACCAACCAATCTATCAAACAACCAAACCAACCCAACCAGCCAACCAACCAACCAACTAGCAAACAAAACCAATTAAATAAACAAAGTACATAATGGGTTCCACTGTTTGATCTGACTGTAGATGGGGCACCCTTGCAAAGGAGTAACTTATTTTCCGGTGAAAACGTGTCTTTTGTTTTGATTTGTGTATTCCGATTAGGCAGCTGTGTGTTTTCAGATTCGGTATGATAACGAAGTCAGCATAAATGAATAAACGAGTAACGCCAAAAACTAAAATCCTTTGTTTTGATTTTGTGTACTCCTTCCAATGGAAGTGAGGTGTGTGTGTGTTTGTGTGTGTGTGTTTTTTGTTTTGTTTTGTTGTGTGTGTTGTGTGTGTGTGTGTGTGTGTGTGTGTGTGTGTGTTGTCGTGTGTGTGTGCGTGTGTGTGTGTGTGTGTGTATGTCTGTGTGTGTGTGTGTGTGTGCGTGTGTGTGTGTTGTTGTGTTTGTGTGTGTGTGTGTGTGTGTGTGTGTGTGTGTGTGTGTGTGTGTGTGTGTGTGTGTGTGTGTGTGTGTGTGTGTGTGTGTGTGGTGTGTGTGTGGTTGTGTTAGTTGTGCGTTATTACGCGCCAAGGTTTCGTGTGAACGAAACGAACGACGGGTGGTAGAAAGACAAGCAGTACCTCATAAGGTGCCAAATCAGGAAATCAGACCTCACCTAAGAGTAGAACAAAACACAAAATGGCTTTAACCATATCTGTTTACAGATCACGTGACTGTCAGCTCCTATCGGTTGTCAGTGCAGGAAGACGGGGATCGTGTAGCTGGTGCGGGGCAGGAGATATCAGGGGTTAATCGTCGGTGTGTCAGCTGTGAAAGACAACAGTCATTTGGTAGAGCGCTATTTTAGATGTTATTCGAGATGGTTACCGCAACGCTCGTGTATTTGAAATCCATCAAGTGGGTTGTAGAAAACCCGATTCTAATCTTTCCACAGCAGATTGAAATCATTCCAAGTTAAACATAAACAGCACGAAAACGTACTAATCCGGTACAATACAGTATTTTTACAAAGATTCTAGTTTTACCAAAATGAATATCGAGCTGATCAGATAGACTCCACGTAGACGTCTAGTTTTGTCAAAATGAACATCGAGCTGACCAGATAGACTCCACGTAGACGTCTAGTTTTGTCAAAATGGATGTGAGCTGACCAGATAGACTCCACGTAGACGTCTAGTTTTGGTCAAAGTGTGACTGTTTGAGCTGACCAGATAGACTCCACGTAGACGTCTAGTTTTGTCAAAATGAACATCGAGCTGACCAGATAGACTCCACGTAGACGTCTAGTTTTGTCAAAATGAACATCGAGCTGACCAGATAGACTCCATGTAGACGTCTAGTTTTGTCAAAATGAACATCGAGCTGACCAGATAGACTCCACGTAGACGTCTAGTTTTGTCAAAATGGATATTGAGCTGACCAGATAGACTCCACGTAGACGTCTAGTTTTGTCAAAGTGGATGTTGAGCTGACCAGATAGACTCCACGTAGACGTCTAGTTTTGTCAAAATGGATATTGAGCTGACCAGATAGACTCCACGTAGACGTCTAGTTTTGTCAAAATGGATATTGAGCTGACCAGATAGACTCCACGTAGACGTCTAGTTTTGTCAAAATGGATGTGAGCTGACCAGATACATGTAGACACCAAGTAGACGTCTAGTTTTGTCAAAATGGATATTGAGCTGACCAGATAGACTCCACGTAGACGTCTAGTTTTGTTAAAATGGATATTGAGCTGACCAGATAGACTCCACGTAGACGTCAATCTTCTAAACAGAGACAAAAAAGACGGGAATTGATAATCGTGAATGCTTCAATCTCACCAATACAAACTGATGGTGGACACGCCGATCCAATGAAACAGTACTCATATTGGTCCTTATCGCTTGGTGTGGATCTTCAACTGGTATACAAAACCAATCCTGGGATCACATGTTCTTCAGGAGGCGCTACATGGGAAGGAGTCCTGCGGCCTGAATGCATGACCAGCACATGGAATTTTTAAAGTGTGGAGGGGACATAACATCCCCTCCCCACTCTCTCGCCTACTGACGCTCTTAATTCTACAGGAACAGTGTGGATGCCACGTTTGCGTGTGCTTTTTGCCCTAGAGATTTGGTCGTTGTGGGTGATGTGATTGTTTTGCTGAGTGATGCCAGTACACGCCTTGGTTTGATTCTTAAATCAAGGTCTGGCGCCTTATAAATATCATCATCATTATCATTAGACAGGTGCAGCTTTTGTTGTTCGACAGAATATGAACTACAGTTCTGCTAACAAAGATTTCCATTCCATCAACACGTACTTCAATCTTACTGATATAGATTTTTAACCGTACCAGTACATTCTTCAGTTTTACCAACATAGATATAGAATCTTCTAAACACGAATATGTATCTAACACAAGTATGCTAACCCACGAAAACGTCGTTGCATCACAAACTCTTGATTGCTATGTGCATGCGGTGATAAACTGTACTACAACACAAACCAATCTAATGTTTACAGGACAACATAAGTTTGTATTCATTACAGATTTCCATGTCTTTATAAAGACATCCTTATGGAGACTGGGGACATATTGAAAACAGGGGTAATAAACGTGAAAATATTGTACCCGGAAGCAAGGTTCCAGTCAAGAGTTTTTTTTCAACGAGTGCATCACCTGTTTTCCGTACAAAGAACTGTCTTGCTCTTTAATCATTACTTTTTCCCCAAACGTTGGTGAGGTTTGTACCGTCTTGTGCATGTATCTGAGTACTGCAAAATGTGGCAGGGACTAGGGTTGAAACATGTCCTCAGCCATGTCGGATTCATTTTCTTAGAAAAAAGTAAACTGTGTGAATTGGCATCTGTAAAAGCTTATTTTGGTCTGAATGATCCAATATGTTGTGGGTTATTGTTGATATTATTATAAGTATTACTATTATTATCATTATTATTATTATCATCATCATCATCATCACCATCCTTAGTATTATTTATATTATTATTATTATTATTGTTATTGTCGTTGTTGTTGTTGTCATTATTATTATTATCTTTTATATTATTATTGTTATTACTATTATCATTATTATTATCATTATCATTACTTTATCTTGCCAATACAGATAGTTTTCAGTCCTTCAAGTTCAATTGTTTTAAAACCGCACACGTCCCCGCTCACCAACCTCATTTATTTCAATTAAGCCGTAAATCTTGCCAGAACAGGCTGTCAACATAAGCTTGTTTTCTTTTTCTTTTTTATTTCTTTTGTTTGTCAGCTATATTTCTCTGTCTTTTTTCTTTTTCTATTTTTTCCGAACTAATAAACAGACACAAGTCAAGGGCAGTCGCCTGTCATCAGTAATCAGAAGCAGACATCTGTAAAGATCCTACTAGTCTGATGCGTGATATCTTCAAAACGAGAACAACAGCCATGGTGGTCCGTGACACTCGCATGTGCACCTCCCTGATCCCTGCGCCCACCCCCCTCCCCCCCAAACGTGGAGTCTGACAAGATGGCCGCCTCCACGCAAGTGGGACAAGAAGAAATAGGTTTCCAAACGGCATGCAGTGTTCTTTAAAATGTTATTCTAATATGGTCTAAGTAGGTTAGATAAAGAGGAAGTGCGTGATACTTTGTGTATTGTCGTCAGATTTCCTGTTTTAACACTGTGTACGCTAATGGGTCATCATACGGAACTACGCTCCTTTGTGAAATGTCCTTAGCTTTGGTATTGTTAACGTCTGAGAAATCGGTCAAGTTAGCTTAGATCCTGCAAACACAGATGTTGATATTGCCGATAAAGTCTGACTACATCTAGTTGAGAAAATTTCCAGTATCAGTGCATCAGGTGATTTCTTATCTATTGATGTTAATTTCAAGTTTGTATCCTACACGTAGAGTCCTATTTGTATCCTACACACAATCACAGAGTCCTATTTGTATCCTACACACAATCATAGTGTCCTATTTGTATCCTACACATAATCACAGAGTCCTATTTGTCTCCTACACATAATCATAGAGTCCTATTTGTATCCTACACATAATCACAGAGTCCTATTTGTATCCTATACATAATCACAGAGTCCTATTTGTCTCCTACACATAATCACAGAGTCCTACCTGTATCCTACACATAATCACAGAGTCCTACCTGTATCCTACACATAATCATAGAGTCCTATTTGTATCCTACACATAATCACAGAGTCCTATTTATATCCTACATATAATCATAGAGTCCTATTTGTATCCTACACATAATCACAGAGTCCTATTTGTATCCTACACATAATCACAGAGTCCTATTTGTATCCTACACATAATCATAGAGTCCTATTTATATCCTACACATAATCACAGAGTCCTATTTGTCTCTTACACATAATCACAGAGCCCTATTTGTACCCTACGCATAATCATAGAGTCCTATTTGTATCCTACACATAACCACGGAGTCCTCTTTGTACCCTACGCATAATCACAGAGTCCTCTTTGTACCCTACGCATAATCACAGAGTTCTATTTATATCCTACACATAATCATAGAGTCCTATTTGTATTCTACACATAATCATAGAGTCCTATTTGTATTCTACACATAATTACAGAGTCCTATTTGTATCCTACACATAATCATAGAGTCCTATTTGTATCCTACACATAATCATAGAGTCCTATTTATATCCTACACATAATCATAGAGTCCTATTTGTATCCTACACACAATCATAGAGTCCTATTTATATCCTACACATAATCATAGAGTCCTATTTGTATCCTACACATAATCATAGAGTCCTATTTGTATCCTACACATAATCATAGAGTCCTATTTGTATCCTACACATAATCATAGAGTCCTATTTGTATCCTACACATAATCACAGAGTCCTATTTGTATCCGACACATAATCACAGAGTCCTATTTGTCTCCTACACATAATCACAGAGTCCTACCTGTATCCTACACATAATCATAGAGTCCTATTTGTATCCTACACATAGTTATAGAGTCCTATTTGTATCTTACACATAATCATAGAGTCCTTTTTGTCTCCTACACATAATCACAGTCCTATTTGTATCCTACACATAGTTATAGAGTCCTATTTGTATCCTACACACAATCATAGAGTCCTATTTGTATCCTACACATAATCACAGAGTCCTATATATATCCTACACATAATCATAGAGTCCTATTTGTATCCTACACATAATCACAGAGTCCTATTTGTATCCTACACATAATCACAGAGTCCTATTTGTATCCTACACATAATCACGGAGTCCTATTTGTATCCTACACATAATCACAGAGTCCTATTTGTATCCTACACATAATCACAGAGTCCTATTTGTATCCTACACATAATCACAGAGTCCTATTTGTATCCTACACATAATCACAGAGTCCTATTTGTATCCTACACACAATCACAGAGTCCTATTTGTATCCTACACATAATCACAGAGTCCTATATATATCCTACACATAATCATAGAGTCCTATTTGTCTCCTACACATAATCACAGAGTCCTACCTGTCTCCTACACATAATCACAGTCCTATTTGTATCCTACACATAGTTATAGAGTCCTATTTGTATCCTACACACAATCATAGAGTCCTATTTGTATCCTACACATAATCACAGAGTCCTACCTGTCTCCTACACATAATCACAGTCCTATTTGTATCATACACATAGTTATAGAGTCCTATTTGTATCCTACACACAATCATAGAGTCCTATTTGTATCCTACACATAATCACAGAGTCCTATATATATCCTACACATAATCATAGAGTCCTATTTGTATCCTACACATAATCACAGAGTCCTATTTGTATCCTACACATAATCACAGAGTCCTATTTGTATCCTACACATGATAATAGAGTCCTATTTGTATCCTACACATGATAATAGAGTCCTATTTGTATCCTACACATGATAATAGAGTCCTATTGATTCTGGATGATGACGTTCTATGATTTACTCATTTAGATTATTCTTTGTCAATTAATAGCGAAGAATGACAGATCTCTATGCCTGATTAAAAGAATGTTTTCAGGTGTAAGATTTGTTTTTGCAAGCACAACATTTTTGGATTAATGTCAGCTCACAAAATAAACATCCTGCATCAAATATTTGCTATAGGTAGCTAGAAAACTTTTAGACAAAGTATACATACACGCATGCACGTAGGTACACACACACACACACACACACACACACACACACACACACACACACACACACACACACACATATACACACACACACATACACACACACACACATACACACATACACACATACACATACACACACACACACACACATACACACACACACATGCACACACACATAATCACACCGTCTAATATCACTTACAGTGAAAAGACGTTAAATCAAAGAACGAACTAACACATACACACACATACACACACACACACACACACACACATACACACACACACATGCACACACACACACATACACGCACACACACACACACACACACACACACACACACACACAAACAAACAAACAAACAAACAATTTCATTTAATGTCTATCCACATAATGTGATATCATTTAATATCACATTATGATGATAGACATTAAATGAAACTGAACACACACACACACACACACACACACACACACACACACATACATACACACACACACACACACACACACACACACACACACACACACACACACACACACACACACACACACACACACACAAGACTATTAGATTTTAGTATGCAACAGTCCAGTCACATCACGGGTTTTCCAGCCTATCTCCCAGACACACGTCACTAAAAAGCTGCAGGCTCCCAGAGTAATCAGCAGTGGACATGATGAATGAGAGACCACCGACAATCCATAACTACCATCATCATCATACCCTCCCCCCCCCCCACACCCGGCCCACCAACCAGCACGCGCCCATCACGTGATTAAATCGGCCGCGTTCACCAAGCTAGATTAAGAGTAGTGCAGTATCATTGGTTTAAACACACAAACAAACAAAATCTTACAGACTGCTTTATGTCATTCACCTTGTAGTATGTATGGTGGTGAAGTTGAGAGATGAAAAAGAAGTATAAAGTGCATTACTATTGGCGGTATATATTGGATAAAACTGAAGCTCAGGGACTGATATTCAGGGATCTGTTCCCCCACCCCCACCTCACCCCTCCCATTCCCCCAGCCTCCTACAAAAATCAAAATGTTTAAACCAGTCTGTAACTCGCCCTTTGGTGTTCTTGAACAGATTTTGAGCAGTGTGATTTTGATTTATCACCGAGCTAAATTAGACTTTCAGAATGACACTTTTCCTCATCACCGGCTATTTATTTTCAGTAGTTTAAAACTCCGTTCTCATATAACGCAGATATCTTTTAAGTATACACTATCATATCTTGGACCACCCCGGAACAATCACTGGACCACCGACTCGGCTAAATCATCCTGTTCGTGCACTTGAGCGTTCGCGATTCTCATTCAAATGGACCCATGAATCAAATTTGATGAAAATCCATTCACGAACAGCTGACAATTCACGGCTGACACATTTTGTTTACAGACATACATACATACAGATCATACAGACAGACACACAGCCTTCCGTGTGGATACTGAATAACTTCCTTTTCACACACACACAGACACAGAGAGAGAGAGAGAGAGAGAGAGAGAGAGAGAGAGAAAGAGAGAGAGAGAGTATTTTTTCTGTCTCTCCGACCGACCGACAGACAGACAGACAGAGACACAGAGACAGAGACAGAGACAGAGAGATGCGTCTGGAGGGGGAGGGGAATAACCGAAGGTTTTAAAAGAAATCCTCCTCTTAGTCCTTGAGATAACCTCCGGTGGCTGGCTAGACCATAACCATCATGAATGAATTTCATGTTTCTCAGCATCATATCCCGTGTATCTGCTGGCGTTTGTGAGTGGGGTTAAGATGGGATTGGGGCTGCGCGGCTGATACTGCTGATATAATAGCGGCTGGCATGATTGAAATGTAAGGTTAAGAATTCATTTCTGGGCAAGATCTCCTAGGATCACTTTCTGGAGAAGCCTCGGGATCCATTCAGCTTAAAGAAGAAGACTTGGTCATCGATCTTACCAAATCCAGTCTCTGTGGTGAGACAGCCCACATCACTCTTTGTAGGAGTGCGAAATCCTGTTAGAGAATGTTTTTGGAAGAGAGAGAGAGAGGGGGGGGGGGAGGAGGAAGAGAGAGAGAAAGAGAGAGAGACAGACAGAAGACAGAGAGACTGAAACAGACAGACAGAGAGAGACACACACACAGAGACAGACAGACAGACAGGCAGGCAGGCAGACAGGCAGGCAGGCAGAGGTTGACACAGACAGACAGAGAGACAGACAGAGAGGCACACAGACAGAGAAAGACAGAGTAAGACTAATTCATGCGTATAATTAAATCCTTAATTAATCCTATGCTGATCCATCTCCCACTTTCACTTGTTTCTGCCACACTTGCAGGCTTACCGCCACTTCATTTAAGACGCAACAACATTACCAACGGCAACAACAATAAGAAGGACAATAACAGTAATAATCACTATAACAGTACAGTAGTAGTAGCAGTAGTAGTAGTAGCAGTGTTATAGTAGCGGTAGTAACAGTAGTAGTATTGGCAGTAACAGCAGTAGTAGCAGCAGCAGCAGTGACAGCAGCAGCAGTAGTATTAGTAGTAGTTTTAGTAGTAGTAGTAGTAGCAGCAGCAGCGGTAGTATTAGTAGTAGTTTTAGTAGTAGTAGTTGTAGTTAGCAGCAGCAGCAGCAGTAACAGCAGCAGCAGTAGTATTAGTAGTAGTTTTAGTAGTAGTAGTAGTAGTAGTAGTAGCAGCAGCAGCAGTAACAGCAGCAGCAGTAGTATTAGTAGTAGTTTTAGTAGTAGTAGTAGTAGCAGCAGCAGCAGTAACAGCAGCAGCAGTAGTATTAGTAGTAGTTTTAGTAGTAGTAGTAGTAGTAGTAACAGCAGAAGCAGTAGTATTAGTAGTAGTTTTAAGTAGTAGTAGTAGTAGCAGCAGCGGTAAACAGCAGCAGCAGTAGTATTAGTAGTAGTTTTAGTAGTAGTAGTAGTAGCCAGCAGCGAGTAACAGCAGCAGCAGTAGTATTAGTAGTAGTTTTAGTAGTAGTAGTAGTAGTAGTAGTAGGAGCAGTAGTATTAGTAGTAGTTTTTAGTAGTAGTAGTAGTAGCAGCAGCAGCAGCAGTAACAGCAGCAGCAGTAATATTAGTAGTAGTTTTAGTAGTAGTAGTAGTAGTAGCAGCAGCAATAGTATTAGTAGTAGTTTTAGTAGTAGTAGTAGTAGTAGTAGCAGCAGCAGTAGTATTAGAAGTAGTTTTAGTAGTAGTAGTAGTAGTAGCAGCAGCAGCAGCAGTAGTAGTAGTAGTAATAGTAGTAGTGATAATGGTTGTAGCTGACAAGCATCTTCGCCTCTGTTTAGTCTTATCGATCAAACAGACTTCTACAACAGCAAACAATACGCAGACTGCGTCCAGGTGTTCAGCGTTACCTCTTTCCCAGGTTTAAAATTCCAGACCTTAAAATCATAACGGTCCGTGTAAAATATTTATAAACTCAAACCTGCTGAACCGTCTTCGGGCGTCATGGTTTACTATTATCATGCGCTTGCTGCGGTTCTGGGATCTAAACACAGTCTGGACGCCTGTGCAAACTGCACGTTCACATCGAAGTGAAAGTTCAGCATCAGCATGTTGGGTAGGGTAATGCAAATAGCTTTTTCACAAAGAAAGAACCACAATATGTGTAATTTATTGAATGTAGAATGTGTAGGAAGCGTTCCGGCATCCGCTAAAATCAACAACTCCATAACGAGCCCTGACACCCCTCTCGCTTATTTTGCCCCATTGTGCAAAACGCTGCCAGTGGACAAGCGACTCATTCCGTGATGGAAGGTCACATATGTTGTCTGTTGATAATTGTGATTATAAAATGAAAACGGATTGAGAAGAGCGAATCTTCAACAAAATCCAATCCCATTTTTTGTCTTACAAAAGACTAATGCGGAAGACAGTACTCAACTGAGAAGAAACTGAAGCATCTCTTTACTTGTCAATGACACATATGAACTTCCTGACACAGGACGCAAAAGAATGTATAAACTGAAATGTGATGCGTGTTACTTGACAATACTTGTGATTATATAAAACAGAATGAGTGTGGGGAATCTCCTTTTGAAATATATACATTCCAAAATAAATTTT
>CM060306.1:108605686-108625686 GCA_030674185.1 Monoplex corrugatus | reverse complement strand
GCGTACCATAGTGTATGGCAAATGTATTTATCAAATACTAGTAAATGCTTGATTGCAAAAAATGAATTTTGATAAAAGAAAGAAACAAACAAAACGGGCATGATGTGCTTTGCTTTGTGAGTTCCTCCAAGTTAATCGCATGGTCTGATTTCATTGACTCACTTGTGGACGTTCAACCAGTGAGCTCAAAGTTTCATTGCAGGGGGGTGGGGTGGTGGTGGTGGTGGTAGATGAAGGGTTTTGCAGGCAGGAGGATCAGGGTAACTACTGAAGGGCTGAGGAGATAGCCTATAAAACTGAAATGTCTTGACTGACTTCTTTCCCCCAGACAATAATGTAAACAAGTATGCTTATAGAGGTATACGCTCTCTCTCTCTCCTCTCTCTCTCTCCTCTCTCTCTTCCTCTCTCTCTCTCTCTCTCTCTCTCCTCTCTCTCTCTCTCTCTCTCTCTCTCTCTCTCTCTCTCTCTCTCTCTTCTGTCTGTCTGTCTCTCTGAATCAATAAATGAATAATCAGATAAACGGAAGTTACTATTTCTTTAATCAGATACTGACAATGGCTCTATGTGATCCAATTCGTAATAGTCTTGTCACAAGCAGAAAATTAAATATAGGATAAACAAACACGTTCACAGATGTATACACACAAACTCTATAGCATTCTCTCTCAATACACAAATAAATGAATAAAGAGATAAACAGGTAAATAAATAATACAAAGAAGATACATGAGTAAATATTAGATAAAGAAATGAATAACTAAACTAAAATAAAATAAATAAATAAAATTCTGATAGTAGTTTCATACGGACCAAATCGTATCCACGTTGCTGTAGGTAAAAGTTACAATCACCTCTCATTTATAAGTCACTGCGTTTACTCCTACTCTCTAACCCGCATTATGTGTAGGCGTTGATGAGCGATTTCCTTAACTCGGTGGTTAGGAAATGACCATTTCCTCTGAGCACAATCGATACTTCTTAATAACGGCGTCGAGGAGAATGCGGCACAATTGGCATTATACTATGAGTACACTGTCAACTAGACATTGTCCAGGAAATATTTAGCCTAATGCAAATGTAATTATGATCTCATGTCCGGCCCACTTATGAGCCCAAGCAAAAAGAAATGGCTTGATGATTTTTTTTTTTTTTGTTTGTTTTTTGTTTGTTTGTTTGTTTTATTCAAAGCTTACAATCGCCTACTTTGCCGTGTTTTTGATTTTGTTGTTTTCTGCTGAAAGACTTGCACTGATTGGCAGTTACTGTAACTGATGATGGACGGACAGATAAAAAGACCTAAAAAGATCACAACAACAATAACAGCAACAAAACAAACAGAGAAACACGCATACAGAGACATTGACACACAAACACAAACTGACAAAGACGTGCAAATATACTTCTAGAGATTAAACAAAATTGGGTGATGGGGTGCAGATGAAGAGAGAACAGGGGAACAAAGACTTAACAGGACAAGAAACAGTAAGAAACAGGAGACTACAGAAGAAAAAGAGACAACAATAAAAAAAAAAAAATGAATGACTGATGAAGAAGAATATGCCTATCACTGCATATTTCTGGCAGAGCCCAGACGCACGACACGACTGTAAATTCTAGAAGCATTCTACACGTTGAAACCGTTTGGTGTTAACATATGAAAACACTTAGTTTTAACATTTAGAATATTTCTAACTGATACAGTTGTGTTGTGCGCCTGGGCCCAGCTTTATTGGACCTAAATAAATCACATAATAACTATAAAAAAAAAAAAAAAAAAAAGGAAAAGAACGCGTTTAGATCCACAAGTGCAGAGAGAGAGAGTGAGAAACAGACACAGTCACAGACACAGACACAGACAAGACACAGACACAGAGATGGACAGACAGACAGACAGACAGGGACGGACAGATGGACAGACACAGACATGTACGGAAAGACAGACAGACAAACAGACAGGGACAGAAAAAAATGACAAACAGACGCAGGAAAACAGCAGACACACAAAGATAGAGACAGAAACTGAACAAGACACACAGAAAGACAACGCATCACACAACCAACGACCCACAGCCCAAAGCTAAGCAAGCCAAAGGGGAAAAGGACTTTAGGCTAGACTACAGTATAATCCCGGTCGGAGCCAGGCGTTCGCCCATGCTGTCGTCGCGTTAATACTTTATTTAACAAATATCTACATACCCATCATAATCGCCGTCCGGGAGCACATTCATCATACCGTGGAAGGGGGGTGGAGGTGAGAGGGAGAGAGGGGAGGAGGGTCTTAAGCTGGAGGAAGATAGGTTGTGGGCTACGTAGCGCTCTCTCTCTCTCTCTTCTCTCTCTCTCTCTCTCTTCTCTCTCTCTCTCTCTTTATTTCTGTCTCTGTCTCTCTCTCTCTCTCTTTCTCTCTCTCTCTTCTCTCCTCTTCTCTCTCTCTCTCTCTCCCTCTCTCTCTTTCTCTTTCTGTCTGTCTTCTCTCTCTCTCATCTCTCTCTCTCTCTCTCTCTCTCTCGTTTTTACTGGGTTGTTTTTTTATGATGTTTTTTTTTTATTTCTATTATTATTTTTTTAAGGAAGGAGATGGGCAGAGGAGGAGGACTGTCGACTTCCTTGGTAGAAATGTGGGAGAGGGGGGAAGGATGAAGAGTACAGGAGAGGCAGACACAGATCTATAGATGAAGTGAGATCGTGAGAGACAGGAACACAGAGAAGAAAAGAGAAAAGTGGAAAAGTCACAAGAATAGAGAGGATAAGAGTGGAGAGATGGAGTTAGAGACAGAGAAAGAGAAGAGAAAGAGCCAGGAAGAGAAAGAGAAAGAGAGAGAAAGAGAGAGAGAGAGAGAGAGAGAGAGAGAGAGAGAAAGAAAGAAAGAAAGAAAGAAAAAAGAAAAGGAACTCAGAAAAGAAACAAAGTCAGCTAGGCAGACACACAGACAGACTGACAGACAGACGGACGGTTAAACGGAGATGATGAGAATACAGACTCAGAGATTTTTTTTTGATTGATTTGATTCAGTTTACGTCAGCACCCACCTCAGGTGATATGGCCGACGGGGATAACCATCCCAGGAAAATGGGGGCAATGGGGACTTATCTAATCCTATACTGACACACCAGAACAACATGATGCTAAGATGGACAGTGAGAAGGCCAGATTTAATGTAGCGCACCCCGGGATCGAACCCACAACCATTAGCATGTGAATCCGACGCTCAAACCAACTGAGCTACAGAGGCCCGCGAGACTCAGAGACAGACATAGTAGGCCTATATTTAACAAACATTTACATACCTATCATGATGTCGTCAACGAGCGCATTCATCATACATTATAAGGGCTTAATTCATAGGATGATGACCTCGTCTACAGAAGTTTGTGGGGTGAACGGACGGAACGGTTGTTGGGGAGTGAGGCGGTAGAGACCTCACTTTTCTTGAGCCAGCATTATGAAGGCGGCGCCCATCTCTTCTTCCTCGCTGTCTCACTTCCTTTGAATTTAACCCTTTGACTTCCACACCTTGTCCACCAGCATCCTCCAGTGCCAACCATGCTAGCAAAGCAAAAACTTAACCCTTTGATTCCCTCACTCTATCCACCACCTTCCTGAGTCAAGGGGTTAAGGTTTTGCAGTTGGTGGATAGGGTGCGGGAGTCAAAGGGTTAAAATGTTAAGGTACCCATGTACAGCTGAGCCGACTGGAGGCCGCACGCACAAAATATTGGAGTTTAAAGTTTGTTCAAGAGAGATTCACCGTACTCGAGCAACACCACATACGCTGCACCCAAATCTTGCAGCAGTTGTCTGGCTGATTCATCGAGCCTTCGCAAAACCCTATACACTAGCAAGGTCTTGAAATTTGAAATTCGAAACTTGAATACACAATGCTATCGAAGGATAGCAGCATTTGGTCCTAGTGGATCTGTCGTCTAGTTTTGTAGTGAGGAAGGTAAAGGGACCCAACACTGATATATCAGAGTTACAGGAGCCAAAGAGGGCAGCCAACGAGGGAACATTTTTAAACAATTAATTTTTGTTTTAAACTGATAAAAAAGAGCAGAAATACACAACTAAAGTGAACTTTCTGGGAGCATACTTGACGTATCTTGTTCTAGTTTACAACGGAAAGAACATATTACCTTGCAATACAAAGCTATTAAAACCTTTAATTTCATAAGAGAAAAAAAAGAGAAAATTCAGTGAGAGTGGGACACTTACACGTTGTTGCATCGTGTAACAGCTTCAGGTAGATCGCAATTGGTTTATGGCTGAGACGTATAATTTTCATCTCCAAAATGTCAAAAGGAAAAGGTCTTCAAAGCTTAGTTTAAGCTGTCAAATAAGCATTTGGAGTACCTGCATATGCAAAAACAGAATAATATTCAAAACAGCAGGTCTCCTTCCACTAGAACAGTGGAGGAAATTGTCAGCTGCTAAATACACGGTTAGAGTAGATGCAATAGCCACGTTTACAGATATAGAACTTAAAATTACATTTCACATCCGCTTTCCCAAAAGAGCAAGGACAATTCACGCACAAGAAACAATGACAACTGAAACACACGAGCTCTTCGAATAATCTAGTATAGTACCAGAAGAAAAAAAATCACAAAATGTCGTCCGTTACCCCCCTTACCCCCGTTCAACTCTCCTGGGATTTATCCAATTCAAATGTTAATATCAATCAGCAGTTGAAGTCTTATCATATCTACATGTAAATGATTAATATTTGCATCTCTTGAAACTATTCACCGATGACTCTGCCTTAGAAAATGATGAAACAGAAGGTGGCTTCAAATTCCAAAATTTGAAGAAGACAGGCTCGGCCTTAATCTTTAGTCTTTAGGAAGAGGACATTCTGTCTTCACTTCAGAATTATTTGCCTTCCTCGTGGCACTGAACTGTACGAGTACAGTAGACCTTCCATTAACTTTGTTTAGTACTTCATTATATGTAGTAGATTTGAAATCTGAATCACATACCCCACATATTTACGAAAATATAGGACGAATCGAGTTAATATTTTAGATAAAATATACGATTCATCGTTTCATAACAAATAATACACAAGTCAGTAACTGTTGATTACATTTTACTGTGGCATCGTATTTTATGTAACGAACGATTGAATTGACAGAATAGTGAAAGGTGCAGCACTGAATAGGACAGGCAGCAAATAAAAATTGTAAATTTATCAACGAAAAATAGACACTATATCAGAAAACAAAATAAAAACGCAATGTAAACTTAAGCCTTTCATCGTCAACTAAAAGGATTTTAAAAGAATGGAAATTACCGTGGCTTACAGATTATCTCCCTATTCATTTCAAATTAAACACAGTAAGAACAATCAAACGCATCTATAGTATTAAATCACAATAAATTACGTTTTCATTATAATAAAATAATTCCTGCATTAGTTATACGAGAGTTATAACGAGTTATAACTCGTATGTTTAAACCAGAAAGATACAGAGTGCTAGTATTTGTAAACTGCTTGATATTTACTACACTATCCTGTAAGTCGTTTTGTTCCATTAAGCCTGATTGTTTTATATCCGTATTTCTCCCCTCTTATTTGTTTGCTTATTTAATTTTTCATTGTTAATTGAATCCTCAAAACATAAGTTTCTGCTTCCCCTCCCCTTTCTTTTTCTTTTTTCCTTTTTTTTTTTTTTTCTTCTCGTTTTTCCCTCTTTGATTTTTTGTTTATCTTAATCTGATAATAACAAACGACTTTTTCACACTCACGCACAAACACATGCAAAGTGCCGAGCGTGCACACACGAAAAACCATGTGTGCACACTGCACACACTGATGACCTTGATTTTTCAAAGCATAATTACTAGTATCTTGATTGATGATAGCTTGTTTGATTTTCATTACTACTAGAGTATGATACAAAGTTTTTTAAACTTCAAACACGATCCATCCCTACCCCCACTTTTTATCTGGTCATTGGATGTCTAAAAGAATATATGCGAGAAGACATTAAATGAAATAACAAATAAACATGTCAACTATTAATGTTGCGGGATAGAATGAACTCGAGATATAGATCTTGAGTGATCTTGAGTGGTAAAAACAAATAGAAAACTGTATGTGTGTTGGTGTGTGTGTGATGGTGTGTGTTTGAGTGTTGTGTGTGTGGTAGTGTGTGGTGTGTGTGTGTGTGTTGTGTGTGTGTGTGTGTGTGTGTGTGTGTTAGACTGTGTGTGTGTGTGGTGCACGTGTGTGTGTGTGTGTGTGTGTGTGTGTAGTGTGTGTGTGTGTGTGTGTGTGTGTGTGTGTGTGTGTGTGTGTGTGTGTATGTGTGTGTGTGTGTGTGTGTGTGTGTGTGTGTGTGTGTGTGTGTGTGTGTGTGTGTGTGTGTGTGCAAAGATGGAGGAGAAAGAGTGGAGTAAATAGCAAGACAGAGACAGACGAGACAGACAGACAGAGACGGAGAGAACAGAGACAGAGACAGAGACAGATAGAGAGAGAGAGACAGACAGAGACAGAGAGATAGAGAGAGAAGAACAAAAACAGACAGACAGACGGACCGATCTGAATCACTGCGGTCTCTTTATTGCTTATGGCTGTTTTTGTTGTTGTTTTGTCTTGGGGGTGGTTTTTTCTTAGCTTTCTTTTGTTTTGATTGTTGTTGTTTTTCTTGTTTATATATATATACATAATTTGATTTCATTCTAAAACCAATTATGAAATTTCCTTGAACCAGACAAAAAATAAATATACAAATAAATGAATAAATAAATAAAACAAAGAAACAAAAACACGCAGCATCTATAACCACGAACAGAGGGAACATAGAAGGAATGCTTAATTTCCCTTCTTTTTCATGCAAGTATTCTATTATACTTAAGCGCTAAATATCACAATATTTTTTTTCAAATAAATCCCGGTAACAGAAGGAACTATCTGGTTGATGTAGTCATTATTAATTTACTTACGCACTTTCTTGTTTATTTATTTATTTATTTATTTATTTATTTATTAAATTTATTTATTAATTTTTTATTATTTATTTATTTATTTATTATCTATTTGTTTATGTATTTATCATTTATTTATTCATTTATTTATTTATCCAAACTTGTGATAATGCCCTTGAAGTAAGCGTAACGATGTATATATGCAAGTGCACGCGCACGGGCACCCATACATTCTCTCTCTCTCTCTCTCTCTCTCTCTCTCTCTCTCTCTCTCTCTCTCCTCTCTCTCTCTCTCTCTCTCTCTCTCTCTCCCTCTCACTATTTCCTACCCCCGGGCGATACGAAAATGAACCAGACATAAAGGAGAAATCCACTGGTTGCTAAGAGAACGACAGCAGATAGTGAAAGTACCGTACTGTCACCGTACACACTATATTAATGTCCGACCGGTTTCGAGAGGAAAAAACCCATAAACCAAGTTTTCATAAAACTTTTGTTGTCTGGAAGGGTTTGGGAAGAGATGAAATCGTAAAAATAAAACTCTGGTGGCCCAGTCCGTTGAGCTGACCATTGTTTGGGGATCCTCCGACTTTTAAGTCATTTTAGTGGAGGATCACTTGGTGACCTGTATATATACTGCCTGGGAATAAGATGCCCTGGAGATATATACCGACGGTGGATTGGGGTGAAGGACTGGGGTAACTGTGTGAATTAACCCTTTGACTCCCACACCTATCCAGCAACTACAAAAACTTTACGTTTGATTATCTCACCCTATCCACCAACTTCCTGCATGAAGCTGGTGGATAGGGTAAAGGATTCAAATAGTTAAGTTTTTGCTTTGCTATCATGGTTGGCGATGTGGGATGCTGGCGGCCAAGGCGCAGGAATCAAAGGGTTAAGAGAGCAGGGGCGGTGTGTGTGGGGGTGGGGGGGGTGTCAAACTCTAGTTGAGGGGAGATGCGCATGTGGCTGAGCGATGCCACTACCGATTGAGAGGAGAGGAGAGTTGGCGACCGCTGGACAGCGTAGGTTGTTACTTTTTGTATTATTGCAGGTTCGATTCATATCTATTTTATCCCGTCCTTTTTGCCGTCTTAACGATCCCAGTGATTGGTGGGCACGTACTGTTTTTTCGTTGATTGGTTGGGTGGCTGTCCATCAATAGATGGGCTGCATGGCGCCATATGGATCGGTTATTGATCAAACCTTTTGAAGACATTTTCAGTGCATTAATACGTGGACCACGAAACCCCGTCCCCATTCTTTGTTTTTCATCTTTTTTTTTTTCAATTTTCTTTTGTTTCGTTATTTTGTTGTTTGTTTGTTTGTTTTTTGTTTTGTTTTGTTTTGTTTTGTTTTTGTTTTTTGTTTTTTTGTTGTGATCTATTACTAAGTATAGTGTAAACTGCATTATTTTGATATGGAGTGTTCATGCTATACAAATGGAAATATTACTATCATAGGTTCAAGTATTTCAACAACAACAACAACACACCGAACCATACCATTGATACAGCTGTGAATATTAAATGCACAACTACATGTATAAAGGGAAATAACACATACACATACACAAACGCGCACGCACACATAACACACACACACACAGAAACACACACACACACACAACACACACACACACACACACAACACAAAACACACACACACAACACACACACACACACAACACTCAGACACGCACACACACACAACACACACAGACACGCACACACACACAACACACACAGACACACACACACACACACACACCACAAACACACACACACACACACACACACAAACACACACACACGAACACAAACACACACACACACAACACACACACACACACACACACACACACACACACACACATACACACATACACACACACACACACTCACATACACACACACACACATACACACACACACACACACACACACACACACACACACACACACACACACACACACACACACACATGTGAGATTTAAATTTACAATAAGAACGGGAATGAACATAATAGACTGTCGATGCTGAAAAATCTACGCAAGCATGACGCTGTGGAACGCAAACGAAAAGTTGCTGGCTGTTTGCTCACAAAACATAAGAAAGGAAAATTTCCATTATTGGACATCGACAACGTTTAACTTCTATCAGCGGGATATTAACCCTTTGACTCCATTCTACATGCAAGTTTCCCACTGTCAATGGATAGGGTTCTGGATACTAAGAGTTAATACTAGCCACAAAACTTTGTTGTTGTTGTTTTTTAATAATGGATACAACTGTAACTGCTAAAATGGAAACTAGATGATTCCTATTACAACAATGCAAAGCCTACAGTGTTCATCCAACTGCGCTTGTGACTGAGTATCAGTGAGGCAACTTAGGTCAACATGTCAATTCTGTCTAAAAAAGAAGAAGAAGAAGAAGAAGGAGGAGGAGGAGGAGGAGGATGAACAAGAAGAAGAAGAAGAAGATGAGGAGGAGGAGATGAACAAGAAGAAGAAGAAGAAGGAGGAGGAGAGGAGATGAACAAGAAGAAGAAGAAAAGAAGAAGGAGGAGGAGGAGGAATGAACAAGAAGAAGAAGAAGAAGAAAGAAGGAGGGGAGGAGGAGGAGATGAACAAGAAGAAGAAGAAGAAGAAGAAGGAGGAGGAGGAGGAGGAGATGAACAAGAAGAAGAGAAGAAGAAGAAAGGAGGAGGAGGAGGAGATGAACAAGAAGAAGAAGAAGAAGAAGAAATGAAAGAAAAGAGAAGGGGGAAAATTATATAAACAAACAAAAAAGCAAGCAAACAACTAAACACAAAAAAATATATAACAATGAGTTATATTCACATAAATAAGTTGCTTGATCTTTTATGGACATTTATGAAGGTTAGTGGGGTGGGTGGTACGAAAACTTCATTTTTTACGGATTCCGTACGTTCGAGTGTATAGTATGTTTCGTTGTAACTTATTTTTTTCTCATTTGCTCATTTGCCATTGAGTTCATATAATTTAACCCTCAGTTTGGTGTCACTCACCCTAAAGGAAAGAAATTTGCCGATGTGACAAAAAAGAAAAAAAAAAAAAAGAAAGAAAGAAAGAAAAACCTCTTCGTATCTCTTCAAATGCACTGTTTTGCGTATACATGCCGTTTTGCTGTTTACAAATGGAATTTTAAAGAAGGTAAAATAAAACTTCAATGAATAGTTGTCCTATGCACACCTCTAATTCGCATCTTTATTTAGAGTTGATGTATTTGCCTGTTTTTTTCCTAAAATCTGTCATTTTGTTGTAACACACAATACTAAATGGATTATGTGATGATAGAGTGTTTATAATTATTCACTGTCGCTATATAAAACGATGTCAGTTTTGTTTTTTGTTTGTTTGGTTTGGTTTGGTTTTGGTTTTGGTTTGTGTTTGGTTTGGTTTGGTTTTGGTTTGGTTTGGTTTGGTTTGGTTTTTTGTAAAGTTGTGTTCGAATTTAGAGGAAAAAATATTCAGTGCACGTAAATGAAATCTGTGAATTACATCTATGTTTACTTCATGCCAACATTAACGAACAAGAAGCGATCAACGACGAGGAGGCGGTATACGATTATCACTGCCTACAGAAGAAAGACACAAAAACAAAATGCCAAGCGTTTTGACTTTAGTGCATTTTTTCCCTTGTAGACAAGCAAACTAAACAAAACACTGTGATCAACAAGCGGAACTAAAATTCCGAAGAAAAGAGACATTAAACGACCGGCACATTGGACCACGCTGGAGAAAATCATGCTGATCAAAACTTGCCATGGTTAATTCATACACAAAGTTCACATTACAGGAGACAAACACATTATACTAACACAAACAACGACAACACGAGGCAAAAGCATAACAAAACAAATTACAAAAAGAACAACAACAGAGAGGGAGAGAAAGGCAGGCAGACAGACGCTAAGACACTAACCCGCAAGTCCTTGAGCAGTCACGAGGCACGGAGCCATCAGCAAGCAGAACAACAACCACAACGTAGTCAACGATGATGACAGAGGAGATGAACGATGTTGGTTCTGACGACGAGGGGGTCCTGGTCGCGGCTGGCGATGTCGATGATGATGTAGTATGACACCCGCGGAGCTGCTGAGGGCGACCGCCTGCTCGGCTGTAAGCATAGTACTCCCTGCGCTTCCTCCAGCACTCCCTCCAGGACTCCAAGCGACACAGGCCAGCTGCTGCCGCACGTGCTGCCCGTCACCATGCGTGTCAGGTGCACACTGCGTGAGGTCAGGTCAACACGCAGGCATACAGGTCACACAACACTGTTGATCAGCTCTGATGGAAATTAGTAACTATCCACGTGACATATTGCGCTCATCATCACGTCACATGAAATCTCCAGGGTCCGGGACATACTGTTCTTAGAACCATGTTCTCTTTTTTTTTTTCTTATGATTCTAGAAGACGATATTAATTTCTGCAAAAAATTGTGATTGAAGCATCAGTTCACGCTGCTAAGAACTGAACTAAAATAATATCGACGAAGAATACATTAATTCCCATTAAAACAAAAACTAGCTGGCTCTTTTTCACACCCAGAAGAGTGTGACGATGAAGGCACATTGCATCCCTCAGAAAAGACTAATCGTTCATATACCCACAATCTCTTGCAAGCTGTCCAGTTATCAGAGAATGATGCTTCACTGATGACCCGCAATCCATTTTTCCTCCCCCTGTCAAAGAAAATGTGAGAAAATGAAGACAAATTATAATGAAGCTTTTGAGGCTTAAAGAGAACGCACCCCTATAAAAGCAAAAATATGCACTAAGCAGGTAATCTGAGAGAAATTTGGCTTGAAAGATTCCGAAAAGCCTCGGAAAATCAGTTTGCTATGATATCATAAGATGATAATTACAGATAATTTATAATATTATATAAAAGTTAGATTATAATATTACGATGTAAAACCGTTGATGAAGAGCTCCGAATGAACGTGAGTAAACAGATTACTCATGTCTCTACGTCAAAGGAAAAAGAAACCAAAAGAAACTTGAAAAATCAGAGAGCAACTAATTGAAAAATGTTACAGATGATCTCCATTCCGTTGACAAATACACAGATCACTTCACAAATATAGCGTCACATTTCACTTACGTTCATGTGCGATGATCTCCATCTGAACCAATACCAGAGCAGAGCAAATCACAGTTTTTCTTTAAGTTCACAAATATTTGGTTGAAATCTACGAGACAGAAGGTTCTCATATTCTTTTTCTTTACCTAACTGGTGATACCAGATGTCATAAGGAACTCTCACAGAAAACAGCATCAACCAGAAAACTCACAATCTTTTAAAAATCTTATAAAGAAGAAGTGATCCGGATTTCAGCAATTGCCTTTTTTTGGCTGTTGTTGTTTATTTGCTTTTCTTTCGTTTTGTTTTGTTTTCATTTCTTTTCTTTTGTTTTCGTTTAAGTGTATAGTGCCAGTCTTAGTCATCAGCAATTCTTGTCAGAGAGAGGCAAAACTAAGATTCTCAAATTTTCTGACAGCATATCCTCTACATCACTGGCACAAAATTCTCCATCAATGCATACATTAGCGACAACAGTCCCGCCGTTTCCGTACCGAAATTCTCCTGTTTTTCTAAGCTGATGGTTGCCTACTCGCCATCAGTGAGCATTCGCAAGAGACAGGTAAAAAAAAAACCCAAAACAACAGCCAGGCAGGTTCTTTCTTCACCACCACAAGACCACAGGCAAGAAAGCAGCAGGGAGGTAGGTAGGTACTCTCTGTCCTTCCTTCCTTTCTTCCTTGCCTCCCAACCACCCCACACACACAGGTATCGGTACTGGCCTCTTGATCCAAATGTCACGGCTCTAGAGCTTTTGGCGATGGTTGTCTGCTGGCGGCTGCCAGCTTGTGTGTCGATTCTCTCTGCCTGGAAACCCGATCTGAGCAATGTGATAAAACCTCTCCCGCCCTCTCTCCCTTCTCTTCTGTTGTAGGTCCTTTTTCTTGGTCTTTTTTTTTAGTAAGGATGGTACTCTCTCTTCCTCTCTCCTTTCTGCCTCTTTTTTTTTTATATAGTATTTTCAAGTAAGGATGAATGGCTGGGTGGTTTGACTTGTCTTGGTAGGGTTTATCACGTATCTGAAACAAAAAAAATAAAAATAATTAACTAAACAACAAAAGAACAATAATTAGAAACTTGTTCTATATTTGATTATTATCCTATCTGAACAACGAAATGAAATGTTTCCCAACTTCTCTTCTTTTTGTTCTGCTAGTGCCCGCATCTTCCATGGGTCAGTAGCTATGGTGTGTTTCTGTGAAGTCTTCTTAAGAAATGATGTTTTTGGATGGTCTGGTTAGATTTGTTCGTGAGATTTGCTTGATACCTGAAACATTGTTATTCCTATTTATTTATTTTATTTATTTTTTTATTTTTATTCATTCATTTATTCATTTATTCATTTCATTTTATTTTATTTACCTATTTATTCATTTATTGATTTTGTTATATATTTTTTATTTATTTCATTCATTCATTCATTCATTCATTCATTCTTTCTTTCTTTCGTTTATTCATTCATTCATTTATTCGCTTATTCATTTACTTATTTATTATTAACAGTGGTGGCTGCAACTCATCATCATCATCATCATCATCATCATCATCATCATCATCATGGCTGCAACCCGTAACCGTAGCGTGTTCTACCATCGATTTTCGATGAAACCTTCAAACTGTAAACTGTACCAAAAAGATCTCTTCTCTCTCTCTCTCTCTCTCTCCTCTCTCGTTCTCTGTCTGTCTGTCGTCAGTCATCTGTCTGTCTGTCTGCTCTCTCTCTCTCTGTCTGTCTGTCAGTCAGTCAGTCAGTCTGTCTGTCTGTCTGTCTGTCTTCTCTCTCTCTCTTTTTCTCTGTGCCTCCCTCTCTCTCTCTTTTTATATGCGCGCGCGCGCGTGTTTGTGTGTGTATGCTCATGTGTGTGGACAGACGCAGACAGATACATACACAGACAGAAAACAAACAGACAGACAGAAGACAGACAGACAGATAGGGACAGACAGACCAGATAGATAGAATAGATAGATTAGATAGATATAGATAGATAGATAGATAGATATGACAGATAAGATAGATAGATAATAGATAGAAATAGATAGATAGATAGATAGATAGATAGATAGATAGATAGATAGATAGATAGATAGATAGATAGATAGATAGATAGATATAGATAGATGATAGATGATAGATAGATAGATAGATAGATAGATAGATAGATAGATAGATAGATAGATAAAAGATAGGCAGATATCAAGTAAGTTGTTCATTTAGGCCTGAATTCCTTACCAAGGGGTGTAAAACACAAAAACTAATTTCTGTTTTTTCTTCTTTTTTCAAGATCTCGTATATGATATCAATGATCTGAAAAATTCAGATGATCACTCCACAGTTCCTCCTGAGCGACCAAAGAAACATATAGCAAATGTACAGACGTGAGTGAATGTAGGTAAGTAGTCAGATAGAATGACAGATGCAATAGACAGATAGATTGAAGCATCCATATGTCCTTATCTAACTTATTTATTTAAAGTTTCCATAAACACAATCGCCCAAAACAAAAATAAACATTTGAAAATGATGGGATTTGTTTTCAGACTTTCGGCAAAAGAAACTGATATAATCTACTACAACTCTTCCTCTCCCGATTTTTGTTTATGGCACTCGCTAGCCATCCAACCATCCAGCCACTGAATAAAGGAAGGAAGGAAAGAAGGAAGGGATGAATAAAGGAATACACAGAAGTGTAGCTGACACGTCACAAAAAAAATTACGATGTTATTGTTATTTTTATTGATGTTTAAAGCCCAGCCGACTGTGTAGAACCATATCAGGGCTATACCCGTTTCAAAACATACAAAACTTCAACAGGGGGAAAAAAGGATAGAAAATTAAGTACATATATGAATGCCTTCGTGCACATAATCTTAGATATTCCCTGCGTTGACCACTCCGTCCAATTTATCACACAGGGGATTTAAAAAACACACCTGAATACAAATTTAAGCATACGAAAGGAACCAAAAACATACATAAAAACAGGCCTGAATTACCTAACATTGCTTCCGCATATCTCACATCCCTGGAGCCAAATCATGCATTTAATACATGTACCCAGTTATCAATCCTAATAAAAAGTACGTAAGACTTATCGAACGGATACAGGTGAACGGACCAACAAGGCAGAAAACGATAGGAAGAAATGACAGAAAGCAAAGGAATAACGGAGAAACAAAGAGTGGCAGAAAAGAGAAAATTTCTAGCACGTAATTTCCAGAATGTGGGAATACCATTTATACTGAAAGAGCCCCCGGCATCTCCACGTGGGGGGAAATTACGAGGTTAAGACCAAAGATGGAAAAGAAAAAGAGAAAGAAGAGCTATTTTTATTCGATTTCCTCAAAACAAGAAACAAAAACAAAAAGCAAAAACCTGTCATATTTATTTGAGCGTGAAACCTAGGTGACCTCGCGTGGCAATAATTACTCGTGTTTTATGTCTGCCTCGCCTGGTCGAACAGCGTGCATGTTTTATGTCAGATGTGAGGGCACTTGTACAAATAGATAAACTAACGCCAATAATATCTACCGCACCGTGTGTTTTATAATAATAAAAGGAGCAGAAGTAATAATTAAAACTCCTAGACGTAACGTAGTCGATCTAGTCTTGTCTGTGTGCTTGCGTGCATCTCTCTCTCTCTCTCTCTCTCTCTCTCTCTCTCTCTCTCTCTCTCTCTCTCTCTCTCTCCTCTCTTCTCTCTTTCTCTCCCTGTGTCTCTGTCTCTCCTTCTCTCAGTCCTCTCTCTCTCTCTCTCTCTCTCTCTCTCTCTATATATATATATATATATATATATATATATATGTACATATATGTATATATATATATACATATATGATAATAATAAATAAATTATACAGATATATATACATGTATATATATATATATATATATATATCTTTCTCTCTCTCTCTCTCTCTCACACATTTACACACACACACACACACACACACACACACACACACACACACACACACACACACACACACACACAGGGTCTCTTTGATAACAGACATACGATTAGTATGCATTCGATTTAGTTGAAAGAACAGTTACCACGCAGCTGTGCTTATCGTCAATGTTTATTTTCTTATATCTGAATTTGCTTCTCAGTGTATAGTTTAACATTTCAGAACATGGGTGCTTGCCGTATTCCCTTTGAAGTCTTGAAGCCTGTATAAACTATACGAGAATAGACCACACAGATATTCAAGAAGAAAGATACTCTGAAAAATTTACCACACAGACTTGATGATACTTTTGTAAAATGTACCCGACACACTTGAAGATACTCAAAAGGAAAAAAACAGAACAAAACAAAACAAAAACAAAAATCCAACACACAGATTTGCAGATACTCACGTAAAATGTTCTATCCATGTTTGTCTGTCTGTTGTCTCTCTCCCTATCTCTCTTCTCATGTATGTTTTATATATTCATGGCAAAATGTCTTACTTTATTTATTTTTCTCTCTGAGAGGGAGAAGAGACACGCAGGGAGAGGGAGAGAGAGAGAGAGAGAAAGAGAGAGAGAAAGAGAGAGAGAAAGAGAGAGAGAGAGAGGAGAGAGAGAGAGAGGAAGAGAGAGAGAATGAAAGACAGTGAGAAAGTGTGTGCGTGTGTGTGTGTGTGTGTGTGTGTGTGTGTGTGTGTGTGTGTGTGTGTGTGTGTGTGTGTGTGTGTGGTGTGTAATGTGTGTGTGTGTGTGTGTGTCGTGTGTATGCATGTGTGTGTTTGTTTCTCTGTTTTTGTATTCTCTCTCTCTCTCTCTCTCTCTCTCTCTCTCTCTCTCTCCCTCCCTCTCTCTCTCTCTCTCTCCCCCGATAAAATGAACAATCTGTGTCTGTCTGTTTGTCGCTTTTTAACCTCTCAGATCTCAATCGGAAACATCTTCCAACTACAAGATCAAACAGACTGGAAAAGAGGGATGTCCTGTACTTTGCCTTTGCGCTAACTTTTAAGGACACCCCAACAGATAGTAATGAGGTGGAGAATGGCTTTTACTTCTCTTCTCCGAGATATTTGCCAAGAGTTGTCGACTTTTTCCTCTGTTTTGATTTTCACCCTATGCTTGACACATCCGAGCACTCAGGCCACGTTCTTCAAGCCTTCTTCGCTTTAAACGTCCTCTGATAATAGCCGATAAGTCAAGTTCGCGAGCGCGCAAACCCACAAACCCTCTGATAGCATTAATATAGTGCACGAAACAGCGGACATTCTTGACGCTTCAGGGGGGCCGCCTCAGACAGTGAGTGAAACATCTAACAATTCTGGCGAAAAGAGCGCTTTCTACATTTTTGTCCAAGCTCGTAGTTTTTAACTCTTCGTGAAGTCGATTTTCGATAAATGGTGAAAATACACGACATTAAAGAATGATATCAATCAATCCATCAATCGATCGATCAATCAATCAATCAATCAAATTGAATAATTCATAAAGGCTGTGAAAATAAACAAGAGTGAGTCAATCAATGTATGAATTTGATTAAATGAAAAAAAAAATGAAAGTACTCATACGCAGGTAAATCAGTCAATTGACTAATCATTCGTTCAAACAAAGGAAGTCTGTATTCCTGTAAATTCAATAGTATTTTCAGTCATGGTTTGTTCAATAAGGTTACAGGGTGTGGATATTTCCATGTGCGCTACGTAACAAAATCGTCTGCAATGGAAGATTCAAAGTTATCATAGCAAGAAGCAATAAAACTGTTCTGTTCCTTCACCTTTCGCAATGGTGATATTTTGAGATTGCATCCGTTCTGAGCTGGTATACATACATACAGGACGTGGAAATGTGTGAATGTGGCGCTATATTGACGCCATCGCGTTCATGAATGACAACGGTGAGAGTGCTGAGAATGTGTACCACCTACGATTTCGTAATTAGAGGGACCATCTTTCCACATAATGATCAATGGTACATGGAGACATCACTCCTAGAAGTCAGAGTGAGCCGAGGAGCCGAAATCGGAATCGACCACCTTCTAGTTACAGCAGCATTAAAACTGACGTTGCAGAAAACAGGACGCAGAAAATCAGACACGTTGTCATACAGCTGAAGAACATATTCTGAACTCTGACAGATACTGAAGACCAACACGTAGTAAGACCTAGATGAAGTCAACACCAAACGGGAACAAATCAAAGCAGCATACTTCCAAATCTTAGTGAAGCTTGTCTGGAAACAAAGCAGAAGAAGAGAAAAGAGTGGATTACAACATGCACTTGTCAAGCCATTGAAAACAGGAAAGCCATGAAGAGGAAACTCACGGAGTCGCTTTGTTCAATGGACTGAAAAAGAGATACAAAGTGCGGTTCAAGAAAGCTGACCGAACAGGGAAGATCAGAAGACAAATGGATGTACATGGACAGCCTCAAGTTGCATGCCAGGCAACTGGTGTAGCCTGCAGAAGAAGGCAAGGGAATGTGATAGTCCGCGGCAAGTATCATGGAACCACCAAGGCACCGACCAAAGACAAGCAAAGAAAACTTCTTACATTGGCAGCAGAACGGGAAGCAATACGGGCAGAGTATTTCAGTAAAGTTTTGAACAGACCATCACCGACGATAGCAGCTGACATACAATAAGCACAGACCAACCTTGACGGAGACGGATAGGACAACCTCAGCGCAGGATTGTTCGAGACAGACCCAGAATATGCAGTTAAAATGCTACAACCACTCATTACAGCTAAATGAGAGAGAAGCAAAACACCAAAGAAGTGAGTAAAGGCACCATCGTGATGATTCCGACGAAGAATGCCTGAGTAACTGCAATAACTACGCGGAACCACTGTTTTGTCAGTTCCGAACAAAGTCCTCGCAAATGCCAACGTTCGACGACTCTTACATGTAGATGCAGAAGACGAATAAGCGAGTACAGAACAGGCAGGTTTCTTGTTATTGCTACTGTTATTGTTATTTTTGTTTAAAGCCCAGCCAACTGCGTAGAGGTTTATCAGGCTATAACCATTTTAATATACACAAATACTTCAACAGGGGAAAAAAAACGAAATGAAAATTAAGTACTTATATCAATGCATACGCGCACATAATCCAACGAGACCTCCCTGGCGTTGATCACTCCATCCAATTCATCACACAGGGGATTAAAAAAAGACATACCTGGATACAAATTTAAACATAATTAAGGACATTATAGCATATATAAAACGGGCCTAAATTACCTAAACTGCTTTCGTATATATCATTTCCCTAGAGCTAAAAATGCACTTAATACGTGTACCAAATTATAAATTCTAAGAGAAAGTTCGTAAGACTTTATCGGACACATACAGGTATTTGAATGGATTGGCAATGCAGGAAATAATAGGAAGGAATGACTGAAAGCAAAGGAACAAGGCAGAAACAAAGTGAGTGACAGAAAAGAGGAAATTTCTAGCACAGAATTTCCAGAAGGTGGGGATACTATTTATACTGAAAAAGCCCCCGCATCCCCAAGAGGGTACGCAGGTTTCTGAAAAAGATATACTGCCCAAATATTCACCATGCAAAACAACATCGAACAAGGAACAAAATGGCTGAGATGGCTCTACATCAAAATTGCGTTCTTGGGTAAAATTTTCAAAGCATACACAGGGACAGTCTATGGCATAGAATTCCGAGTAAATGGGATTCGGCAGGTGATGGTCCTTCTCATCAAGAGCTTTTATATCATTTCAGTTGCACAGTAAAAAAAAAAAAAAAAACCCAACGAACACGATTTAGACACTTTCATCATGAAAAGACCATGGACACATCAGACATGAAAGAAAAACTTAGTAAAGATTTTTTTTCCATGTTTTACTCCTCTCTCTCTGTCTCTCTCTCTCTCTCTCTCTGTCTCTCTCTCTCTCTCTCTGTCTCTCTCTCTCTCTGTCTCTCTCTCTCTCTCTGTCCTCTCTCTCTTCTCTCTCTCTCTCTCTCTCTCTCTCTCTCACGTAACAATATTTACAC
>CM060306.1:108553186-108593186 GCA_030674185.1 Monoplex corrugatus | reverse complement strand
CATACACACACACACACACACACACACACACACACACACACACACACACACACACACACACACACACACACACACAAACCTGCCATTTGTTTATGTGACAGATTCCTTGTGCCTACGCAGAACTCTAAGCACTTGCGAGGTCTTGAAACGGAGAGAGAAAAGGGGAAAAGACCTTTGAAACACCGTCTTCATCAGAATGAGTGGAGCATTAAGATGGCAACGAACAGACCAGTGTGTGTGATTGTGTGTGTAATTGTGCGAGCATGTATGTACGTATGTGTGTGTGTGTACGTATGTGTGTGTGTGTGTGTGTGTTCGTTCGTTCGTTCTTTGATTTAACGTCTTTTCACTATATATATGTGTGTGTGTGTGGTGTGTGTGTGTGTGTGTGTGTGTTGTGTGTGTGTGTGTGTGTGTGTGTACGTGTGCGTGTGTGCGTGCGTGGGTGTGTGTGCGTGTGTGTAGTAGTAGTAGTAGTAGTATATCTCAAAAAATAAAGGCAACAGGGGGTGTCGAATCCTTCAACTTCTGATTAAAAAACAAACGCTCCAGCCAACGAAGTTAGTGCCCCTTCTAAAATAGATAAAAGAAATATAAAAAAAAACACATCTGAGAAAAAAAACAGAAAAGAAAAAGAAAGGTAAGTGACCCCTTTAGCTCATTCGAATGAATGAATGAATCAATCAATCAATCAATCAGTCAATCAATCAATCAATCAATCGTTCGATCAATTGATGGATAGACCAATCAGTCAATGAATAAATCGATCGATCGATTAAGCGATCAATGAACATATACGCCAATAAGCAAAAAGGTTATGCTACAACTGACAGCAAAGTAATAAAACACAAACAAACAAACGAACAAACAAACAAACAACAAACAATCAGTCAAACAAACAAACCAAAACCAAGAAAAGAATGAAGGTTAAAATAAATAAATAAATAAATAAAAATAAGCCATAATTATAAATACGCGTTCTATGACATGGAGCTGATGAATTTATTGACAAAGTTCCATATATGAAACAACTGCGAAATATGAAACACCACACCAAGTCTAACAGTTGTTAAGGAAATATATATATATACATGAATATATGTCAAGGAAGAAACATATTTTCTTTTCTTTTATCTCTTTTTATTATTTTTGTTTAATTATTATTTTTTCATTTATTCTTTTCCGCACACATAAATATAAATCCGGAAATAGTTTTCCGTGAATAAACACAAGATGACGTATGATCTGAGGTAAGGAAACATTTTCCTTAAAAAATATTTTTTTTAAATAAAAACAAAACAAAAACACAAAAAACACGAAACAAGCGATATGATTTGTGATTTAGATACTTCTCGTGAGTCTGTTTGCTTATTCATTATTTTGTTTTTGAGATTTCTTTTTGGAGGACGGGTGTGTGTGGATGGATGGATGGGTTTGAATCAATACCAAACAGACAATACTATTCACAAAACACGCACACCACACAACACAAACACATTATATATATTTATATATTTGTTATATTTTTTAATAATATATATAATATATATATATATAATATATACGTACGTACATGCATACATACTTATATGCATAGATTCACAAAACATACAAAATCAATCAAGAGAAAACATTCCTCACAGCATACAAATACATGTACACACACATAACACACACAAGAAACAACACGCACACACACACACAAACGCGCGCACGCACGCAAACACATACACACACACACACACACGTTCGCGAGCACGCACGTTCCCACGCACACACATAGGCCTACATGCAATCACACACCGCGCGCGTGCTCGTTATTTGAATATTTTCTAATCGCTAAGGAGCAGACTCCTTTAAAAAAAAGGGGAAAAAATGCTAATTGAGACCTCATTTCGAAATCATCATACGTAAGATTAATGTTTCAGCCATTGGGCATCTTTAAGTTATGATTTTTTTTTCTCCGTGTGTGTGTGTGTGTGTGTGTGTGTGTGTGTGGTGTGTGTGTGTGTGTGTGTGTGTGTGTGTGTGTGTGTGTGTTCGTTCGTTCTTTGATTTAACGTCTTTTCACTATAAGTGATATAAGACGGTGTGTGTGTGTGTGTGTGTGTGTGTGTGTGTGTGTGTGTGTGTGTGTGTGTGTGTGTGTGTGTGTGTGTGTGTGTGTGGTGCGCGCGCGCGCGCGCACGCGCTAATAAATTTCCGAAACGATTGTAAAGTCTTTTTTTTCTAGGATAATGCTGTATATGTTTTGTGTGCGTAAATGTGTGTGTGTGTGTTTCCCTGTGTGTGTGAGAGTATGCGTGCGTTCGTGTGCGTGTGTGCAACGTGTATGCATATAAGAAGGATTGGGAATATGGACAAATATGTACCTGTACAGAAATATGCATGTGATTAATATGATTTTTTTTTTTTTGATGTTCAAATGATGTATGTCTTCTGTTATTGGAATTAGTTTCTAAACATTGTATTGGTATGTACATTTCAATAAATGGGTATGCATGTAGGGAGGCAGAGACGTAGCGAAGAGTGTGTGTGTTGTGGGGTGGGGGTGGGGGTGGGGGGTATGTGTGTGTGCGCCCACGCGCATGTGTGGGTCATTGAGGATGTTGCTCAAATCTTCTGACCAGCACTGCAGGTGTCTGTATCTGTTGGGCCTGGTTGGCGCCAGGATATAGTATGATAGTATGCGTAGAGAACAGCCCTGTCACGCAGTCTCAATCCAGGTTGGAACTTTATAGCATCAGAATTATCATCTTCATCGACATCATCATCATTGTAAAAAACTGTTCCATCTTCAGTGGCCGTTAAAGTGGCGTAGGAAATGGGACGAACAAAAACCAAACGGTGAGCACAAAGGTAACCTCCCGAGTGCAATGATCCTAAAAAAAAGTAATAAAATATAAAAAGATAAATCTGGCCCGTCCAGATAATAAGGGTGTCCTTATTTTTTTATCTATTATTATTTTTTTCCCATCCTTATCAATGCTAGATTTGATACCGTATTTTTTTACTAAAACAAACTTCCACACTGATTCTTTGAGACGCAGCCATGTTAAAAAACAAGTGCCTTATTTTCTTGCTTGTTTTCGTTTCATTTCATTTTTCTTTCTTTCCTGTTTTTCAATTTCGTTGTTTCTGTCTTTCATTTTACTTTCTCTCGTTTTTCTCCTTTCTACGAACTGTTCCCAGTCTGTCTCTTTCTTTCTTTGTCTCCCTTTCCACCTTTGTGACCGCTCTCTGGGCTCATGAATCATCGTTTTCACTTTTTTTGTGGCTCCATTTATACAGGGAAATACATGTCTGTTTGTGGCCCGATTTACAAGCTGTTTCTATACGTAAATTTGTGTCAGACAGTTATATAGTTGGACATTAATTACTACTTTCCTTCTTGTTTGTTTGCCTTGAAATTTTGGTGTTTTTTGTTGTTGTTGTTGTTGTTGTTGTTTGTTTGAGTTTTTTTGTTTTGCTTTGTTTTTATCTTCTTTGTGTGTATATGTGTTTGTTTCTAGGGTTATTATTGTTATTGTTATTATCATCATCATTATTATTATTCATTATTATGATTATGATTTTGATTATGATTATGATTATTGTTATTATTATTATTGTTATTACTGTTATTGATAAAATTATTATTATTGTTATTGTTATTGTTACTATTATTGTTGTGTTGTTGTTGTCGTCGTCGTTGTCGTCGTCGTCGTCGTCATCATCATCATCATCATTGTTTATTGTTGTTGTTGTTGTTGTTGTTGTTATCATTATTATTATTATTATCATCATTATTTTATTTTATTTCGATCATCATAATTAGTGGTTTTTATTTCTAAGATTTTCATTAATTTGGTCTTCATGTTCGTATATTTCTTTTGCATGTATAGAGTAGCAAGGAATAGCTGTAAGACACTAGGATCTAATGCTACAATGATTGAGTAATAAAATGTTTTCAAATTTCATTTTTCTGACACGGACTTCGGGACTCGTACCCACGTTCGAGCGAAAAAAAAACAAACTGTTTTTAATAGGAGCAAGCATGCAAGACTTTCGGAATTCGTTGAACCCTTTATTAATTAAACAAAAAACAAGTTCAGTTTCTCAAGGGCAGAGAAAGACATGTTTTCATAGATTATAACTATAAAAAAAAAATGTGGTATTCCGTTGGTCCACACAAATCGTTCTGTGCTTTCTCGGTAGCTAGACTGGTATATAACTGGAAATTTGTCTGACCAGGTATTCATTACACTTGTTGAAGGCAGATGAAGAGCTTTACATGGTCAACGTTCTGCTGGGCATTGAACCTGTGTATGAGAAAGCAGTCGATCAGATCAGGTATCAATACTACGCAGCAGGTTAAGGAGTTGGCGGTTAACCTCACACTCGGCGCACACACAAGATCGTATCACCCAGACCACAACGACGTTGTCTACCGCCACACAAGGAATAAGAAAGGGAGAGGGCTCGACCCCACCCCTTCCCTCTCTCTACATACTGAACAAACGACACAGCAAAAAGTATCAATGAAATGGAACGAGAAACGAAACAAACACGCTAACAAATAGAAATAACAAACCAAAACAACAAACAAAAGACAAAAAGTTAACAGCAACAACAACACAAAGAAGACAAAGGGAATTTGGAAAAACAACAAACAAAAACAAAAACAAAACAAAAAAACTTGCTGAAAATTTTGCCAGATTAATTTTGGATGAATTTTTATACCTTTTTTTTTTTTTAGACTACTGGGACCTGGATAATGTTTAGTTGACACACACTGGTTTCTCCTCTGAGGACTTTCTGCTATCCGGCTCTCCCCAGAGACTGCGTGACAGGGTTGTACACTACGCTTACTATCATAACATATCCTAGCGTCAACAGGCCCGAGAGATACAGACACCTGCGGTGCTGGTCAGAAGATTTGAGCAACACCCTCAACGACACATCCGTGAAGTGGATGAGACTCGACTGTGTGGTCCCAGTCTTTAACAATGACCCCATAGTACGCCCAACTCTGGCCAGGAGCCGGTTAGAGCCGAAAAATCCCACACTGATTTTTTTTAAGAAACTAATGGTGTTGATTCGAACCCACAACCTTCCAGTCGTTAGTCCGTTGCGCTAACCACTACACCACGGCGACTGGTTAATAAAACTCCAACCAATTTACTTAATTAGTTTTGTACCAGGAGGACGAGGACTGATTAATCTTTGGGGGGAGACGTAGTATTGAAGAAGTGGCGGTGACGACCTTATCTAACCTTTCCCTCTGGCTCGACTTCACTGACTGACTGACTGACTGACTATTTGCTTGGTTTTTGCCCCGCCGACAACACCGCTATGCAATCAAACCCCCATTTGTCCGTCTGTGTGTATGAAGTACGGACCCGCTACTAGACTTTAAGTGCAATTCTGTGCGTGTGTTCGTGTTTGTCTTCGTGTCTGAGTTCCCGCGTGTTTTTGTCTGCGTGTGTCTTTCTTTGTCTCATTCTGAGCTTATTTGTCTGTCTGACTGGCTAATCTATCTTTCTGTCCGTCTGTCTGTCTGTCTGTCCGTCCGTCTGTCTCTTTATTACCTCTGTTTCTATATCTCTGTATTGCTTGTCTCTCGCAGAATAACCAGAACCTAAGACCTGATCCTTGGGTGGTAGTTTTCAAGTTTCTCTCCCTCCTCGCTCTATCTTTGTCTGTCTGCTTGTCTGTCTGCTTGTCTGTCTATCTGTCTCTGTCTCTCTCTCTGTCTCTCTCTCGCTGTCTCTCTGTGTCTCAGTCTGTCTGTCTGTCTGTCTGTCTCTCTCTCTCTCTCTCTCTCTTATAAAGTGAAACCTTTTATATCTTTAGTTTTCCCCATCCCACCACGCCTCTCCTGTCATTGTTACAGATGTTTGGCCTAAAAAAAGTCATTCTCTATATCAATTATGTCTCTGTTTATATCCATAGGTTGTGAGTTCGAATCAACACATTAGTTTCTTTAAAAAAATCAGTGTGGATTTTCGGCTCTAACCGCTCCTGCCATTAGTTTTATATTAAGTCAAATGGTTATCATGTTGTCTTTGTATATCAGTCTGAATACAACTGTCATTCTCTATATCAATTATGTCTCTGTTAAGTACAAATGGTTATCAGTTGCTTTAGTATATGTCTGAATACAACTGTTATTTGTTTCTCTTTTCCTATTTTGTTTTTACTTGTTAAAATGTTAGATATTAATTATAGAAACAATTTTGCATACGTTTTGATGTTTCTTTGTTGTTATCATACATTTGTGGTGGTGTGGAACCTCCATAGGCAAGGGCTGGATGTAAAAAGTAATGTTTGTACTTGTGCCACTGCCCTCGTTATAAAACTCTCTCTCTCTTTCTTTCTCTCTCTTCTCTCTCTCTTTCTCTCTGTCCCTCTTTCTCTCCCTCTCTCTTTCTCTCTCTCTCTTTCTCTCCCTCTCTCTCTCTCCCTCTCTCTCTTTCTCTCCTCCTCTTTCTCTCTATTTCTCTCACTCTCTCTCTTTCTATCTCTTTCTCTCACTCTCTTTCTCTCTCTCTCTCTCTTGCTTACGTATTTGCAATTCTTTTATAATTAATTAAATACAAAATAACCAATCATAACTGGTGCATTTTGCTTTTGTGTTAAGATGCATAAACGTACGTGCTGAATAGCAAGGATTAGCTGTAAGACTACATCGGTTGTTTGTACCGTGATCTGTACCGGTTGTTTGTGCTATGATCATATCAGCTGTTTGTACCATCATTACACTGATTATGTTTATCATGGTTATCCGGTTCTTTGTAGCATGAATACCGGTTCTTTGTTCTGTATATCCCAGTTGTTTGCGCCATGTATACTGGTTGTTGGTACCATGATTATACCGTTGTTTTGCCATGATTATACGGTTGTTATTGCCATGATTATACCGGTTGTTTTTGCCATGATTATACCGCTTGTTTTTGCCATGATTATACCGGTCGTTTGTGCCATGATTATACCGATTGTTTGTGCCATGATTATGCTAGTTGTTTGAAACATGATTAAACCAGCTGTATGCGCATTTGTACCATAATCATGCCCCGGTGTTTGTGTCATGATCATTCCCGTTATGTACAACGCTATGAGCATCCGGTCTTTGTTGGACTTGTTAATGGGGGCTGACGAGTTGTTGCATGGCAGAGTATACCTGAAATCATTAGAGACAGGTAAACAGTCTTTCAGGCCGTCACGACAAGTCTAACATCTTTATGACAAGGCCGGGCTTAAGGTTCTTCTTAACGATGCCACGGAGAATGCTTCCACTTCTCGTTATACGAGGGCCTATAATGTCCCCCCCCCCCTCCCCTCTTTTATTTTAAAATCATTTGACTTTGTTTTACAATATAAATTAAACAATAAAAGACGTGTAGGAAGAAAGATAGTGTAAACTCATACATGTAGAAATTGGCGATATTAGCACAAAAACATCATCAGACATTGACAAAGAATGTGATATAAACTCGTATAATGTATGTGTGTGTGTGTGTGTGTGTGTGTGTGTGTGTGTGTGTGTGTGTGTGTGTGTGTGTGTGTGTGTGTGTGTGTGTGTGTGTGTGGTGTGTGTGTGTGTGTGCGCGGTGTGTGTGTGTGTATCTGTTTCAGCGCTTAGATTTGATTTTATCAAGATTTTGCGCTATATAAGTATTGTAATTATTAATTATTATTATTGTATAATTACGCACAAATCTGCAATATTGACACACAAAAAATAGAAAATACAAAATCACATAACAAAATTTCAGACAGTGATTATTTTATTGTAAATATTGAAATTTAGTACATGCCTATGTATTGTCGTGATTAATTTATTGTAAATATTGAAATTTAGTGCATATCCTATGTATTGTCCATGGGATTATAAAACAACAACCAGTATCGCAACTTACTTTTAACTGTCAAATTCCTTTGATGGTACAAGCCACACACGCCAATGCGCTTTTGCCACGACTCGAATACGTTCTGGTACTTAAACGAATACAAGACAAGGAGCGCCGATTTTTTTTTCCAAGTCTTGGGCTCACAAATATTCCCGTCCTGTCAACTTCTGCTTCAACAACGAAAACAACAAAAAGTCGCATCAGGACCACATCAGGACTCACGATGGGTGGGAAAAATCTGTACACCTTGCTCATCAAGGTAGGCCATAATCATCTTGGCCTTGTAGGGACAACGTTGTCATGAAGTAGATGGGTTTCTGTTGGTGTCTACTGCTGGACGTTTCTCAAGTATGGAATGTCATGATTATGTGAATAACGTTTCCTACATAGTAATCAGCAGCCAGTGTGGAATTCTCAAGCAGAATATCAACGATGCAAAAGCCACCAGTACTGGGGGAAAAAAAGAGAAGATGTCTCGACCGTGTCTGGAAACCTTGGCCACAGAACAACTTATCTTTCTGTATCAGCAGATACCCACATCTGCTTCGAGAGTTTGTTGGCAATATCAAAGTATGACATTCAGGTTTCATCATACAGTGTATATGATCGCATCACACGGACGTCTGAGGCCGTCGGACTCAAATATTGAGAGTAAGTTCATAAAACATATAACCCACAGTTTTGTTTGTCTGTTTGTTCATTTTTGTGAACCTGTCTTAACAAATGGACTTCTTACTACTGCTCATGATGACATGGGCATTCCATTTCTTACCCACTGGACGAGGCGGCAGGGAAGTTTTTAGTCCCGTTTTTATTATCCATTATTTGGTGTCTGTGATCTGTTTGTGACCGTGCGTTCGCGCTTGACAAAGGCTAGTTGGCCGAAAATTTGCGCTCGTTTTTTGTTTTGTTTTGTTGGATACGCGCTTATATTGATTTTCTTGTTCTTCTGGTTCCTGTTTGCTTGGGCGCGGGCAGTCACACTTGTTCTGGAAAATGGAATATCTATTTTGCAGATTTTTTTTCAGGCCAAGGTTATATCAAGGAATCCGTTCTACTGTTCCAAATGACAGATTATAGATATCAATGCTCTTTTGACAGAAATATAAAGGTCTTCTTCCACCAGTCCTTTCATCAAAAGCATAGTTTGGTTGTTAGTTTCTAATTGTCAAAGATCGACCTGGGTTGTAGGTATCTTCACGGTCAAACCACCCGGCTGTAAAACCTTCCAACCATCTCCATACTGTACGGTACGACGCACAGGCACCTCCATAACCTGCATACAAACATGTATGAAATTTGACTGGTTCGTCCGCAGGTTTTCATTCGGTAAAGGTATGGAACATAATTCTCTCTCTCTCTCTCTCTCTCTCTCTCTCTCTCTCTCTCTCTCTCTCTCTCTCTCTCTCTCTCTCTCTCTCTCTCTCTCTTCAGATCCCTTTCTTTCAACAAGACTCAGCTGTTTATGTCAATTGATTGATGATGTAGGGAAGTTTACATCATTGATGATGTCATGTTGAAACTGTTCGTGTTAAAGGAAGAAAGACTGAACGTTGTTGTGATATGTATTTCACGTATGTGTAGACAAAAATTTAGTTAAAATAAGAAACAAAACAAAACAAAAAGATAAAAATGTCGACGACAACAAAACAACCCAGCAGACAACATCAAAACTAAAGATGACGTCAGCATCAGCAACAATAACCAACAAACCCCGTTTCCTGTAAACAAGAGAACACTAGATGACCTTGCTTTGATCTATCCCCTCTCCCAGGGTCAGCTTCCATGCCCGACAGGACAGTGCCTTTAGACAGTGCGTCCCCGGTGTTTAAATCAAAGCCTGTGTTTGCTCGTTCATTTTGAAGTCAGCAGTGTTTGTATGAAGAAGAGGGGAGAAAGGAAAGGGGGTTAAGACGATGTTTGCATGTGAGAGAGTGGTTGACAACTGGGACATCGAAGAAAGGGACTAGCCACATTGAACAGCCCTGCCTGGTGATGTGTATCGGTCAATAAGCACTTGTCTTGCCACTGGTGAAGGTGAAATATTGCCCATTATGACACCGTTGACAAGAAACACCCAAAAGTGCTGGGTCATGCAGAGCAAGGACAGACCCATTTGCCTTACGAGATGGCTACCGTGTGGCTTCGTGAGCTGGAAGGTGGTTATTTAGCCGGCGGTGAGGTATTATTGCTCTGGGTCCCATCCGACATCCTCGGGTATTTCTTGTTAACTTTGAGCTGCAGCTTGACAGCTGGTTTCAGGGATTCAGGCCTTATGATTGCAGGGAAAGTCCTGGTAACAGCACAGTATTGCAGGGAAAGTCCTGGTAACAGCACAGAAAGAGGGCAAATTTGGGATCTCTTTGAGGGCATGTCAGACCTAACTGAAAAGTAAAATAGGCTCTGCCTGGAGCATCATGTCAAACAGCTTTTGCAACTGAATGAACCTCCCCTGTGGTTGTGGTAAAACAACGTAGGCACCTTCATCATCATCATCATCATCAGGTGCCTTGCCGCTTGGCGTTGGCCATCATGGACTTCCATCTGTTTGTATCTCTTGTTGCCCCAAGCATCTCCTCCATCCTCCTCGTCTTCAGCCACTCCGCAAGTCCGTCTAGCATTTTCCCCCTGGGTCTACCTGGTGCTCTCTTTCCCTCCAGCTTTCCCGTTGTGACCAGGTGCTCCAAATCCCCCTTCCTCATAAAATGGCCTATAGATGTTGCCTGTCTTTTCCTAATCTTCCTTATGAGTGATCTACTTCTGTCTGCCTCCATCAAGACTGTCTCTGTTTTCTTTGCTGTCAATGGAACTCTCAACATTCTTCCGACTGCTAAAAGCCGAGACTATATCAAAGGGAGAGGTTCTGGTAACCGTGCAAGCGGGCACTGAGCAGGCTGCCTAATAGAGAAATGAAGGCCTCGAGTAAAGCAGGGGAGGTATCTGTCCTTCCCTCTTGGTCCCGTGGCTGGGCTGAAACTGCCTGGTATGTGTTGTATGGCTATGCCCTGGGGTTTGTCATCTCCCCACCTTGCCATTCAGCTTGGAAACAGATAACTGGTGACTGGGTCCGAATGGGTCATGCAGCACATGGACAGTCCCCGTTTGCTTGGCGGGATAGTTACCGTGTGGCATCGGGAGCTGGGAGGAGCCTATGTGGCCGGTACTGGGGCATTGTTGCTCTGGGTCCCATCAAGCACCTTTGGGTTTTTTTTCTTGTTAACTATCGGTGATGGTGAAGTACGTGCTGCCCATTGTGCCACTGATGGAATGTACAGTAGCAACGAAAATTCTCCACCCGTGACTGTTCTGGAGCCCAGGGTGTGTTTCAGGGTATTGAGGTCTCCTTTTACTCGAGTCTTCACCTCATAACTCTTCCTTTCGCTGGACATAGGGCAATGCTGTTGTCTTGCTGTCGTCGGATGATGTGCGTGCCCAATCCATCTCCAGTCTTTTCATAATGATGGTGTCTATACTCTCATGACTGCATTAGGCAATAGTTGTTGCAGTTGTAGTTAAGACATTGTGTTGGTCCAGTAGGTTTGAATGATATCTCGGAGGTTATTTGTGTGGAGGCTGATAGCTAGGTAAAGCGTGTCATAGACCTACTACATAGTACAGTATAGTGCAGTATAGTACAGTATAGTACAGTATAGTACAGTATAGTATAGTATAGTATAGTATAGCATAGTATAGTAGAGTACAGTACAGTATAGCATAGTATAGTACAGAATAGTAGAGTAGAGTAGAGCAGAGTAGAGTATGTTATGTTATGCTACGTTACGTTACGTTACGTTACGTTACATTGTATTACATTATACCAAGTTATATTATGTCCCCTATATTTATGTGATATATGATATATGATTATATATATGATATATGATATGATATGATATATATGATATGATATGATATGATATATGATATGATATATGATATGATATGATATGATATATGATGATATATATATGATATATGATATGATATGAGATATGATATGAGATATGATATAAGATATATGATATGCTATGATATGCTATGCTATATGATATATGATATGATATACTACACGTCATTATTGAAGGGCCAGGAACGTTTTTGAGTCAATTTTTGAAAGGAGAAATAACCTATTTTCTCTTACTCTTTTCTCCAATTCGTTGCCGTAACTGAATGGATAAGAGCTCAGACAACATTGCAGTTTCCTTTTGGCACGTGTTTGGGGATTTGCCGATCTGCAATGGGCGGCCCAAGGAAGACAATTTCCACACGAAATTGTCGAATCTTCAGCAGGGTCTCTCTGACGACGCAGGCAAGGTAGCGACAAAATTCGCTTTGCACGTGCAAGGCAAGCCCTTTTTGAACACTACTCCAGCCAAAGTTGCCCGCAGACGAGGATAAAAAGGACCCGTTCTTGGTTCGTTTTAACCATGCTTGCAAGACGACGGATGACGGATGAGCAGCGGCGGAGAGCCCTCGCTCTGCTTGATGAAGGCCTAGCGCAGCGGGAAGTTGCTAGACGACTTGAAGTGTCGCATTCCACAATCCAGAGACTGCTGGAGCGCTTCAATGAGACTGGAGCAGTCCAGGAAAGGCGTCACACGGGTCGACCCAGAGTAACGACAAGACAGCAAGACCGCTACCTTGCCCTCTCCGTCCTGAGGGAAAGGGCATCCACTGCGGTGACCTTGAGGGGTCAGCTGAGGGACGCAACAGGTGCTAACATCAGCTGCAGCACGGTGAGAAGACGGCTACATGAGGCAAACTTGAGGTCACGGAGACCGGCCGTCCGACCCGTGCTGTCACCGGTCAACAGAGTGCGCCGCATGACCTGGGCCAGGGAGCACGTGACCTGGACAAGGCAACAGTGGGCCCGGGTCTTGTTTTCGGATGAGTCCAGGTTCACCCTGACCTTTAACGATGGCCGGGCTCGGGTGTGGCGACGTCAAGGGGAGAGGTTCGCTGACGCCACTGTCCAAGAGCATAACCGGTACGGCGGCGGGTCGGTGATGGTGTGGGGGGCATGAGCCGTGGTACCCGGACCCCCCTGCTCCCCATTGACGGCATCCTGAACGGGGTCCGGTACCGGGACGACGTTCTGGCGGCCGTGGCACTGCCTGCGCTTGTGGACCTTGGTCAAGGCGCCATCTTCCAGGACGACAATGCACCTGCGCATCGAGCACGCCTTGTGACCGACTTCCTGGAGCAGCATGAAGTCGTCCGTATGGCCTGGCCAGCGTGCTCACCTGACCTGAACCCAATTGAACACCTCTGGGATGTGCTCGGGAGGCGCATCAGGGACAACCACCCCCCACCGGGCACCCTGGCCAGGCTGGTCGACATCCTGCAGATCGAGTGGGCGGCCATCCCTCAGGACACAGTCCGTACCCTTGTGGGGTCGATGCATCGGCGCTGTGAAGCATGCATCCAGGCTCGGGGCGGACACACGCGATATTGAAAACAGATTGGCCAAATCTGACACTTTCTGTTTTTTGAAAAGGGGGGGATGTTCCTTTAAATGCATGTGCTGTTCACTAATGGGTCATTGTGCTAATTTCTTTTTCCAAAACAGGTGTGGAAATGATGAAATAAAACATAGAATCAATTCTAAACATTGTCAATTATTTCAACTTAAAATTAGAGAGGAAGGAAGAAGTGGCCCTTAAATTATGATTAGGAGTATATATGATATATATGATATATGATATTATATTAGATTATAATATATTATAATATTATATTAATTATATTATATTATATTATATTATATTATATTATATTATATTATATTATATTATATTATATTATATTATATTATATTATATTATATTATATTATATTATATTATATTATATTATATTATATTATATTATATTATATTATATTATGTTATGTCTTGCCACAGTATAATTTTTTTTAGTGAAATAAGGCATTTTGGCGTGACTTTCGAGTCAGAGTGTACATTCAACTGCAAACACGATAACGAATCGTCTGCAAGTCGACGCCCTTCTGCAGGCAAATTTGTGTTGCTTTCAAAAACTATGTTTTATGATAGACCTGTATAGTGAATTACAGTTTAAAGAATGGTAATGTGTTTTGAATTATATGATCAGCTACTGAATTTTTTTGTCAGCATTTTACTCTTCGTAGGCACAGAAACACTACAAACGAAATATGCCCTGGTTAAACAATCAGCATATGCTTAACGAAACTCACGAAAGTGATTATAGATAGCAATAAAAAAAAATTTTCATCAGGTTTCTATACTGGGATTTTTTTTTTCGCTTGTGAATAGTAGTCCTTTTTTCTGGATGTGAAACTCTTCGAAAACACACTTCTGTCTTCTTTCTTGTTTTCTCCATCTTCTTCTGTCTTTCCGCCATCTTCTTTTTCTGCCTACCTGTCCATTCACCAGCATGTTTCCAGAAAGCTTCAATACGAAATCATTGAAACACTTGATAGTCGACTTAACACATGATGTCTACGTGAAGGTGATGGACCCTCCCCATCATCCCCCGTCGGTCCAACGGATGTGTACGCGTACTGGTTTTCAGCTTGTTTCTCAACATGACGTCTCAACCATCGAAACGAATTCCATACACACTAACGTCACAGGCGCCATGTGTATGGTGATCATGGCACAAGCCTTAAGCCTGCACATAAACCCATGAACTGGTCAGATCCTGAGGTCCTGGTTTTCAGCTCCTGGTATAGGTCTTTATGTGGACCTATCCTGGAGGCGCATGTTCTTCCAGAGAGGAGTCCTGAAAGGCCCTGGGTTCTCATTCTGCGTTCCCTCTTCTGTTGAACAACAGGTGTTCCGTTTTGTTCAAACGTGCTTGTCTTGCGTGCACCGTTTTCGCCGATATGATCTAAGGCTCTGAGCGATGCTTACCCAGTTGGTGGTGTTGATGTCGTTGCTGATCAAGCTTGTGTTCAGAATATCCTAGTACTGCTTTAGTGGTCATCCCTGTTCATGGTGTCCTTACTTCAGCTTTCTATACAGAAGCAACTTAAGGATGCATTTGTGTTTCATACCGATAAAGTGTCTTGTCCAAAAAAGTCATGTATTTGATGAGGGGACACTCAAAGCTTGGTAAGTCAGAGTGCTTCAAACCTTGAAGGTCGAACACTCCATCTTGCCTTGTGATGTTGCATATTTTGCGCAGACATCTTCAGGGAAACTGGTCCAGCTGTTGAATGTGTCGACTTTAGATTAGGTACCCAGTCTCGCAACAGTACAGTGGGATGCTGAGAAGTGTTGCTCTGTACACAGCAATCTTTGTGGCGAGGTAGTGATACTCGAAACACTGAAATGGGAATTAATGTCGTGTTTACAATGCCACTCTCACTTTTTTTCGTTGGATGGGACTGTTACTAGGTGTCTCGTTTTCATAGATTCTTTAAACCTTTTCATGTTGGAACATGGGTGTAATCATCTCGAAGTAGTAATCGGAAACACAGCCAGGATTTATTTTGTTTATTTTAATTGCGTGAACATTTCGTTGTGGTTTTATATTTTTTGTATATTTAGACATCCTTCATTTTTGATATAGGGAGGGGTTTTTGTTTTGTTTACTTTTCTTTTGTTTTGTTGTGTATGTGTGTGCGAGTGTATATATATATATATATATATGTGTGTGTGTGTGTGTGTGTGTGTGTGTGTGTGTGTGTGTGTGTGTGTGTGTGTGTGTGTGTGTGTGTTGTGTGTGTGTGTGTGTTTACACCTTGACGGCCCTTGGCGATCATCTGACCTATAATCAATCATCAGGAACTTCCGTTTAAAACACTTTAATTTGATCCTAGCCTAAATTTTTAACAATACATTCAGAATTGGACAAACAAGGACACTCATATCATAAACCTAATTCCTGAGACAAAGTGAAACACATTCGCGGTTTGTAACTTCAAAAAGTGGATTGCATGCAAAAACACGTAGGTGTAAAAACGAAAGTCCCTTCCTTTCAGGTCGCCCAGTGGAGACAGAGAGAGACCACCAGGTCCAGCCCGCACTTGGGGCCCGCTCTATGCCAACAGAGAGCAGGTTGAACACACAGTACTCGGATGGTCCGGGGAGTGTGTTCTGGGCTCCTTAGATCAATAGCCTATACAGATCATCTTTACATACTTGCCCCCCAAATCGAAGTCGAACAAACACTGGTGAAATCTTCGCCTTACCCCCCTTGGTCCATTATTTTTTAAGCCTGGGAACTGTCTGAAGGTGTATTTGGTTTCCTTCTCCCTTTTCATTATGCCGTTAGGGAGAACGTGCGTGTGCGTGCGCACGTGTGCGTTTATGTGTATGCGCGCGTGTGTGTGTATTTTTGTGTGCGTTTGTGCGTGTGTGTGTGTGTGGCGCGCGTGCGCGTGTTTGTGTGTGTGCGCGCGCGCGCGTGTGTGTGTGCGCGCATATGTGTGTGCGTATATGTTTGTGCGTGTATGTGTGTGTGTGTGCCAATCCATATGTGTATGCGTAGGGGGGGGGGGGGGATATGGACAGAATCATATCAACTCATTAAAATAATACGCTTGAAAGTGGCTTTGTACCTGTGTTTGTCTATGAAATACTAGTATTTGTTTTGATATTAAAGCAACCGTCAATCTCGGGAGACTACGTACGGACCGGTGCTATTAACGTCGTCTGTTTGCGATAGAATATTTGCTGTCTTTGTACAGTTCCAAAAAGTATTTGAAAACTATCGTTGGTTATATTTGGAACGACTGAAGATGGTCTTGCCTTTCTTGCATGAAGTCTTTACTCCACCAACGAGTTTGCCATTTTGTGAGGCATTTTCTCGTTTTACTGAGCCCCTGTGTTTGTCGGAAGCAACTTCCTCCAGTGAGTTGGCGTCCCTATGTAGCTAGCCCCTGGTCACGCTTGTAAATATACTTGAAGTTCAGATGGGGTCGATCAATAGAACTTGACTCCTTTGATAGAGTCGTGGACTCAGGATTTGATAGCTTGAATACAGTCCCAACCCACAACATTAAAAAATTGGCCTGTTTGCTACCCATCTTAAAGTTTCCATCATTCTGGTGGTGTCAGCTTAGTGGTTCAAGGGTCTTTTCCCCTCCCCTTTCCGTTCCTCAGTTCAAAACCCTGCCAGCGCATAGGGTTTTGCGCAGGCTCAGGGAGTCTGACAGGTAATTGCTGGCAGATATGGGTGAAGCGCGTACAGAATTGTCCGAGTGAATTGAATCCGTCTTGATCAAACTCCCACTCCAATAGAACTTTTGCCACACCGTAAAACCGTGACGATTTTGCTTTATGCTTCTGGGCATCGTATCCTAACCAGCGATGTAGTCTAATATTTATATGAAAAGGTAAAATTTAGGGTGGAATTTGACAGATGAAACAGAAGTAAAATGTCGAATATTGTTTGGAAGGGAATTCCAGAGCTGGGGGCCACACATAGAGAAGGAACGAAAGTCATGACATGTACGCTTGAAGCGATTTGGCTGAAGAAGTCTTGAGTGAGAGACAGAACGGAGAGGGCGAGGAGTGTACAGAGTAAGACACAGAGATAAGCAGCAGCAGTGCCAGTGCCAATAACATAGCACATGCAGGCTATCTTGTACTTAATTCTATCAGAAACAGGGAGCCAGTCTAGTTTTCTCAGTAAATAGGTACAGGACCGACGACGTTGAGCCTTTGAAAACAAGGTGAGCAGCAGAGTTCTGGTTCTTCCATGGCGGACTAAGTGTAGAGTCAGGACCACCAGCGAGAAGAGAGTTACAGTACGGTAATCTAACCTTAAAAAAATAGAGGAACTGACAAGTATTTTGGTGTCATCTTCAAAAAGGAATTTTCTAAATGGGCCTATCCTCTTGAGGTCATGTTGACGGGTCTGACAGGTTTTGGGTATTTTCACCAGCTCGCATCTAAATTTGAAATAAATTCAACAATCATAATGCTTCCTGGAGATAGAATCGTCTTGTGCATTATCTGGGCCCAGAGTTCTAACTGTGATGTCACAGTCGTCAAACAAGTAGATGTGTTTTAAACATGCTTCACCGACTTAAATGCCTTTACTTTCTTGTTGAACACATGGCTTTTAGAATCAGTCTCCGCCTTTTGCCGTCTCTTGCCAACTGCTTTCCAGGTATGACCCACATCCTAAGTTTTGTTTAAAAATTGCATCTTCAGGTCTGTTTAGGATGTTTGGTCTTCAACAATCTTCTTTTCTTGGGGATTCTGGAGTAATAGACTCAAGATATGATGCATCGAGTTCTGCATAAAATTAAGCCTGTTCGTTGCCAATCTTAACGATCCAATCATAATGATGGTGTCTCCTTAGTGTTTCTTAGGACCACATTCTCCCCTTTCCTCCTCCCAATTTTAAAAAAATGAAAATAATGGCAAAAAAGTAAACCAAAACAAAAATGAAAATAAATGAATAAATAAATAGATAAATAAACAATAACCTTATTCTCATTTTCATCAAATTCTCAGATTTTCAGTTTGGCAGATTGCTATGTGTATGTGTCACCATTGTGTGTGTGTGTGTGTGTGTGTTGTGTGTGTGTGTGTGTGTGTGTGTGTGTGTGTGTGTGGTGTGTGTGTGTGTGTGTGTGTTTTAAGTGATAAGGGATGGCGTATGGTGGTGGTAGTAGTAGTAGTGGATACGCTACAAGGGCGAGACAGGTAGTCTGATCAAAATACTTTTACCTTTTCTGTTTGCATTCATTCTTGTATTTCCTCTCTCTCTCTCTCTCTCTCTCTCTCTCTCTCTTTCGCTGTCTGTCTGTCTTTTTCTTTTAGCGTATGTTGATGATTGACTTTGGATAGCGTTGATTTCGACTCATCTTACTTCGCTCGATGGCAATGGTGATTATTATCCGTTTAGCCCCGGGCGGTTTATCCGTAAAGGTAATGTGTGTGCCAGTAACCTCCGTTTGACAGACAGAGAGAGCAGACTGTTGACACAGCGGGTAAATTAAGAAGTTTGAACAGATAAGAATCTGGCAGAGACGTTGTTGTGTATGTGTGAGTGTGTGTTATGTTATGTGTGTATGTATGTTTTGTGTGTTGTTGTTGTGTGTGTGTGTGTAGTGTGTGTGTGTGTGTGTGTGTGTGAAGTGTGTGTTATATATGTGTGTGTGTGTGTGAGTGTGTGTGTGTGTGTGTGTGTGTGTGTGTGTGTGTGTGTGTGTGTGTGTGTGTGTGTGTGTGTGTGTGTGTGTTGTGATGTGGTGTGTGTGTGTTGTGAGTGGTGTGTGTGTGTGTGTTGTCTGCGTCTTGTATGTGTGTGTGTGTGCGTGCAAGTATGTCGTGCCTGTATGTGTGTGTGTGTGTTTGTGTGTGCGTAAGCGTGTGTGTGTGTGTGTGTGTGTGTGTGTGTGTGTGTGGTGTGTGTGTGTGTGTGTGTGTGGTGGGGAAAGGGCTTTTAAAAAGGGAGAGAGTGAGAGAGAGAGAGAAAGAAAACAGATACAGACAGACAGAAAAATTTGAATGGATTTACAGTGTTTGGCATAAAGCACTTTCATAAAGGAAGGATGGAAGGAAAGAGAAAGAAAGAGACAGACAGACAGACAGAGAAAGAGAGAGACAGACAGACGGACAGAGACAGACAGACGGACGGACAGACAGACAGACGTACAAAGTTAATTACCTGTAATTCTGTACACACGACTTCCCAGCAGAACACATTTCTTGACCGCAAAGGGTTCAGGATATAACACAGCACATCTAATCACGAAGGAAAGAAAGCAACATCATGAAACAGCATTAGTCAAAGAACTACATAGCTACCAATCAAGTCTTACAGCCAGTATAAACTTGCAAGCCTTGAATATCATCATTTTGATGTAAATTTTCCATAGTACTTCTCAGATCGCACCTGCACATATCAAATATTACGTGCCCTGCGATCGATCCTTAATTAAAACAAATGCTTTTGAGAGCGTGAAAACACGATTTTTTTAACCCTTTGACTCACGCACCCTGTCACTAGCATCCTCCATTGTCAACCATGCAAGCAAAGCCAAAACTTAACCCTTTGACTCCCTTGGGTGAGGGAGTCAAAGGGTTAAATTTTTTTGCATTTGGTGGATAGGTGGGTGCGGGGGTGAAACGGTTAATGAGCCGGTAAGCGTGCTTTCCGTTTCATCACGCCATTTATATGGAACTTATTGCCAGCTAATGTGGATGATCTGTCCACCCTCTCGCGCTTCAAGTCACGTTTAAAGATTGGCCTGTTCACCCAGGCCTTCCACTGTTGATATCATAATTATTTATCCATCTATGTGTACTTTCATTCGTGGGTGTCGATCGTGTTGTGACATAGGGCAATTATTTTATGGATGCATAAATATTATGTCCATAACATTTTACATGTTTCTGTATGGTTGGACACTTATCGTATGTATTTATCTGGGCAAGTTTACTCATGTGTGTATTCTGGTGTATATATACATCATATGCGCATGTGTTATACATTGTATATTACACTCTGTGTGATGCGAGATATGTAATGCGCAAGGAATCCAAATGAGTCAGGAGAAAAGCGCTATATAAAATCATCATCATCATCACCATCACTATCATTATTATTGTTTATTATCCAGTAATTCTTGGAGATAACGACACCTTTCGTACTGAGTGGAACTGTCGCCGACTTCAAGCATCAGGGCAAAGTTTCATGACACAGAGGTCAGTCGTTCCTTGGTAACTCGGATTAAAAGCAGTGTTGTGTCCTCTACGCCCTCCCCCGCCCTCTCCCGCCAAAAAAAAAAAATAAATAAAATAAATCGGACCGTAGCTTGTCCATGTATACACACACACACACACACACACACACACACACACAATATATATATATATATAATGTATATATATATATATATATATATATAATGTATATATAGATATATATATATTTATATTATACTACTAATCATAATTTAAGGGCACTTCTTCCTTCCTCTCTAATTTTAAGTTGAAATAATTGACAATGTTTAGAATTGATTCTATGTTTTATTTCATCATTTCCACACCTGTTTTGGAAAAAGAAATTAGCACAATGACCCATTAGTGAACAGCACATGCATTTAAAGGAACATCCCCCCCTTTTCAAAAAACAGAAAGTGTCAGATTTGGCCAATCTGTTTTCAATATCGCGTGTGTCCGCCCCGAGCCTGGATGCATGCTTCACAGCGCCGATGCATCGACCCCACAAGGGTACGGAGTGTGTCCTGAGGGATGGCCGCCCACTCGATCTGCAGGATGTCGACCAGCCTGGCCAGGGTGCCCGGTGGGGGGTGGTTGTCCCTGATGCGCCTCCCGAGCACATCCCAGAGGTGTTCAATTGGGTTCAGGTCAGGTGAGCACGCAGGCCAGGCCATACGGACGACTTCATGCTGCTCCAGGAAGTCGGTCACAAGGCGTGCTCGATGCGCAGGTGCATTGTCGTCCTGGAAGACGGCGCCTTGACCAAGGTCCACAAGCGCAGGCAGTGCCACGGCCGCCAGAACCTCGTCCCGGTACCGGACCCCGTTCAGGATGCCGTCAATGGGGAGCAGGGGGGTCCGGGTACCACGGCTCATGCCACCCCACACCATCACCGACCCGCCGCCGTACCGGTTATGCTCTTGGACAGTGGCGTCAGCGAACCTCTCCCCTTGACGTCGCCACACCCAAGCCCGGCCATCGTTAAAGGTCAGGGTGAACCTGGACTCATCCGAAAACAAGACCCGGGCCCACTGTTGCCTTGTCCAGGTCACGTGCTCCCTGGCCCAGGTCATGCGGCGCACTCTGTTGACCGGTGACAGCACGGGTCGGACGGCCGGTCTCCGTGACCTCAAGTTTGCCTCATGTAGCCGTCTTCTCACCGTGCTGCAGCTGATGTTAGCACCTGTTGCGTCCCTCAGCTGACCCCTCAAGGTCACCGCAGTGGATGCCCTTTCCCTCAGGACGGAGAGGGCAAGGTAGCGGTCTTGCTGTCTTGTCGTTACTCTGGGTCGACCCGTGTGACGCCTTTCCTGGACTGCTCCAGTCTCATTGAAGCGCTCCAGCAGTCTCTGGATTGTGGAATGCGACACTTCAAGTCGTCTAGCAACTTCCCGCTGCGCTAGGCCTTCATCAAGCAGAGCGAGGGCTCTCCCCCGCTGCTCATCCGTCATCCGTCGTCTTGCAAGCATGGTTAAAACGAACCAAGAACGGGTCCTTTTTATCCTCGTCTGCGGGCAACTTTGGCTGGAGTAGTGTTCAAAAAGGGCTTGCCTTGCACGTGCAAAGCGAATTTTGTCGCTACCTTGCCTGCGTCGTCAGAGAGACCCTGCTGAAGATTCGACAATTTCGTGTGGAAATTGTCTTCCTTGGGCCGCCCATTGCAAATCGGCAAATCCCCAAACACGTGCCAAAAGGAAACTGCAATGTTGTCTGAGCTCTTATCCATTCAGTTACGGCAACGAATTGGAGAAAAGAGTAAGAGAAAATAGGTTATTTCTCCTTTCAAAAATTGACTCAAAAACGTTCCTGGCCCTTCAATAATGACGTGTAGTATATATGTGTGTATATATATACATATATAGGCCTACATATATATGTATATTTTTTATACATATACATATAGAGAGAGAGAGAGACAGACAGACAGACAGAAACACAGAGAGAGACAGAGACAGGATTTTTAGACCATGCGGGCAGTTTTATATATATATATACTTTTTTTTAAATAGAACCTTGGACTCAGAATCTGATATATCGAAGTAACTGATACCTGACTATTACATTTCACTTAACTCGAACAAACTGTAAACAAAATGCAATAATGTTTTAGGACTTCAACTCGTTGTGTGCGAAAGTGGGCAGGATTCGCTTGTGCGTCAGTTCGGTTTGAGCGAACGTGGGCGTGTGCGGCAGTGTGTCCGTCCGTTCATGTGTGCGCGTGTCTGTATCGGTAGCCTACAATATCTAGATGTTCAATTCCGACTGCACATCCTGCACTGAATTCACTTGTCCTGTACAGAAATCCCTAGTCGTCTTACCATTTCCACCACGCACACGCACGCACACACACACACACACACACACCACACACACACACACACACACACACACACACCACACATACACTCTCACACACACCACACTGTCCGCACAAACACACACACCACACACAAACACACACGTGCACGCACAGACACACACACGCACGAATTCACTTGTCTGTACAGAGATCCCTGGTCGCCTTACCATTTCCAAAACACACACGTGACCTACACACACGCGCGAAGGCGGCGCGCGACACACACATACAACACACACACAAACAGGCGCGCGTACACACATAACACACACACGCACGCACAGACACATCAACAACACATACAATGCAAGCACACACAATCACACACACATTCCCACACCCGGGCCCACCCGCATCAAACCATCAAGTTAGCACAGACACAGGTTGGCCTACAGACTACATACAGAGGAGGAGCCAGCAAGTGAATTGTCCACAGATGTGTGGAGACCGGGATGAACCAGGAATTACTCTCTACAGGGCGAGCTGACAACAGAGAGCTGAAGCCAGAGGTAGGCCTAACAGACCTGCAGGCGCCTTAGAAGGAACTATCGTACAATGCCATATAATGGGAACCAGAAAAACACGAAAATAGAATCAGAACGCGTATTTGAATACGACCATACAAGACACAATATAAAATACACAAGTCTACACACGGTCATCTGCATTCGACAAAAACGGCCCTCACTCACAGACATCTTAGTCTGTGTGCCCTCACCCATTGCGTTAAGTTTCGTCCTCAGATATGGCCTGACCGTGTAGATGGAGAACTAAAGAAAAATAAGACAAATCGGATAGAAAGTGGCCGAGAGATGATATCCGAGGCACGTTACATAAAGGCTAGGTGGTGGACCTAGATAGCGAATAACTGAAAGCGGATATTATTTAAAAGATGTTCTTCACACTTGGAAAGTTCTGTTTCTGCTGTACCCAAACCTGTCGACAATTATACGGTATAGTAAAACAAAAGACATTTTATATTGAACACGTCTTTTGCATTGTCCTTTTTTTCAGTGTTAGTTTGAGTTTGAGTGCGAGTTTGAGTTTCGGTCTGAGTTTGAATTTGAGTCTGAGTCTGAGTGTGAGTCTGAGTTTGAATTTGAGTATGAGTTCAGTTTGAGTTGGTTTTACTTTCAGTTTTAGTTTCTCCGTGTTCGGAACAAACTCCATAGGCACAGATACCACTGATGCTATATGATGGAGAAGATCCACAATGACCATGGTATTAGTCTTAAGTCCTGCACACAAGCCCTATCTAAGTATATGTCGCCAAGGGGTTCAGGTCTTATCAAGTAAAATGTAGCCCGCTTGAGGTTCGAACTCACGATCCCCACATTATCAGCACGGCGTCCAAACCAGCTGACCATCAGAGCTAACAGGGCTACTTAAAAAGAAAAGAAGCTGTGGAATTTACTAAATTACTAGACACTTAAAAAAACTTACAAGGGAGGGAAAGACAGTTCATGATTTCTTCTTTTCTTTTTTTGTTTGGTTTTGTGTGTGTGTGTGTGTGTGTGTGTGTGTGTGATTGTGTGTGTGTGTGTGTGTGTGTGTGTGTGTGTGTGTGTGTGTGTGTGTGTGTGTGTGTGTGTGTGTGTGTGTGTGTGTGTATGTGTATGTGTGTGTGTGCGTGTGTGTGTTTAGGATCATCGCACTTTCGGAGGTTACTTTTGGGCTCATCATTTTTTTTTTTTAATCGTCCCATTTTCTACGCCACGTCAATGGCCACAGAAGCTGGCACCGTTTTCACAATCCTATGATGATGATGTCATTGAGGATACTCATGGTGCTATCGAGTTCCATTTAGGACTGAGACCGCGTGACAGGGCTGTATTCTACGATAACTATCATAATACATCCTGACATCAACCAGGCCCGATAGATACAGACACCTGCAGTGCTGGTCAGAAGATTTGAGCAACACTCTGAATGACGCATCCGTGAAGTGGGCGAGACTCGACTGTGTGGTTCCAGTCTTCCCAATGAGCCCATAGCACGCCCAACTCTGGGTAGGAACCAGTTAGATCCGAAAAATCCCTTAATGAATTTTGAAGGGACTGATGGTGGGGATTCGAACCCACAACCTACTAGTCGGTAGTCCGTTGCACTAACCACTTCACCACGGCGACCCGTCAGGATCACGATTTCATATTAGACAGTAGGCTGACATCACCAGAACGACTGGCAAGTAAAGAACAAGACAGATTTTATGTCGCCAGTACTGAAATGGAGATACAAGTTCTCGAAACCACAATTCTGCCGACGGAGTTGACCAGCCCGTTATTGCTATTGCTATTTTTGTTTAAAGCCTAGCCGTCTGCGTAGAGCCATATCAGGGCTTTAACTGTTTCAAAACATACACAATACTTCAACGGGGGGGAGGGGGGGGGGGGGGGGGAGAAAAAAAGAAAATTACGCACGCATATCAATGTATTCGCGCACGTAATCTTATGATATGCCCCAGGCGTTGACCACTCCGTCCAATTTATCGCACAGGGGATTTAAAAAACATACCTGAATACAAATTTAAACATAACTAAGGAAACTAAAACATATGTAAAACGGGCTTAAATGATCTAAAAATTGTTTTCGCATTTGTCATTTCCCTAAAACTAAAAATACACTTAAAACGCCATGCTGATAATGCCAGGGTCGTAGGTTCGACTCTCACGCGGATGACAGTTTATATTTGTTTATTTATCCTAAGTGGGCCTTTCAGCCGAGTTGGTTAGAGCACCGTTTTGATAATGAAGAGATCGTGTCTTCGACCCTCAAGCTGGGCTACATTAAAAAAGTATCTATTTGTTAAGTACCGGTATCTCTGATAGTCGGGAATGTTTGACCCCATCAGCCATATCACCTGGGTGCTGACGCAAAGCCTATACGAACGAACGTTAGCTCAGTTGCTTAGAGCATTATAGTAATAACGAAGGAGCCTGCCTTTCCTGCATCGGTCTTACTAGCCACAGCCGACGCTGCTCCAGAGCCGTCAGTTCATCTGGAACCGACACCGGGGCGCATCATCCATAGTCGAGGCCGACCTATGGAGGCCTACTAACTACTACAACTACAACGTGGGTCCAAATCTCAAGTGGGCGCAAGGTATTTATTTATTTATTTATTTATTTTATTTAGTTATTTATTAATTTATTTGTTTATTCAGTTAGTCAGCCCCCCACCCCCACCCCACGTGGGGATGCCGGGGGCTCTTTCAGTACCGGAAAAAATAGTATCCCCATCTTCTGGAAATTCTGTGCTAGAAATTTACTCTTTTCTGTCACTCTTTGTTTCTTTCTTCCTGCTCTGCTTTCTGTCATTTCTTCCTCTCGTTTTCTGCCTTGCTGGTCTATTCACCTGTGTGTGTTCGATAAAGTCTTACGTACTTTCTTTTAGGATTGATAATTGGTACGTGTTAAAGTGCATTTTTGGCTCTAGAGAAATGAGATATGCAGAAGCAGTTTGGGGGAATTTAGGCCCGTTTTTGTACATGTTTTAGTGTCTTTAATTATGTTTGTATTCAGGTATGTTTTTTTAAAGCCTCTGTGCGGTAAATTAGACGTAATGGTCAACGCCAGGGGCATCTCTTCAGATTATGTGCGCTAATGCATTGATGTGTGTACTTAGTTTTCTTTTCCTTTTTGTTTTTTCCTGTTGAAGTGTATGTCTTGAACTGGTTATAGCCCTGGCATGGCTCTACGCAGTCAGCTGGGCTTTGAACAACACTAACAACAACGGTCAGTCGATCATTTATTTATTTTTGTTATTTGTTTGTGTATCGATTTATTCATTTTATTAATTGTCTATTTCTATATTTTCTTTTTTTTTTTTTTTCATTGTTGTGAAGAAGCCTGTTTACCTCAGTTGGATAGTACGCCATACTGGTAACACAACACAGTAGTGGTGTTGACCCTCAGACAAACCACAGGCCTTTTCCTTTATGAAGACCTTACCAGCGCCTTGGGTTTTGTGCAGGGCTAAGGAACCTCCGGTCTTTAACAAATTCCGAACTCAACCCAATCTGAGGAGCGGTGTTGCATGGGGTAATCTAAATGAAAAAAGCACAAAAAAAGCAAATGTGTGTGTTGCCTTGGCACTAGAAGGCAAGGTTGATGTTGAAATAATTCTGAAATTGACATTAAAAATGTACACTCAATCACCACAGTGTGCAACATCCCATCTGTTAAGTGCAAGAACACACTCGTGAGGATGTCCAGGGCTCTTTCAGTATAAATAGTATCCCCACTTGGAAATTCTGCGCTAGAAATTTCCTCTTTTCTGTCACTCTCTTTGTTTCTTTCTTCCTCCTTTGCTTTCTGTCATTTTTGCCTATCATTTTTTAGCCTTGCTGGTCCATTCACACGTATGTGTTCGATAAATCCTCACGTACTTTCTCTTAGGATTGATAATTGGATACATGAATTAACCAACTGCGCTGACTGGGCCCCGTCCGAGTGTCATCCTGATTCGCCTAATACCGATTCACCTATTCCCTATTAGAAAAAGACATGCAACATTTATAGGACATCTTATGAGGCAAGGGAAGTTAAGAGCATCTAGTCAACACAGAAAAACTGGGAGGGAAAGAGAACTCCAGTTAGACCCAGGGAGAAACTATTGGACAGACTTGCAAAGTGACTGAAGACAGAGAGGGTGGAAGATGTACATGCCGCGACAAGTGACAGATTCGTGTGGAGGGCCATGATCGCCAACGCCATGCAGCAGGGCACATAGTGATGATGATATTCCCTATCGCCTATTCTCGATTCGTGTGTTCCTATCTGTAATTTTGTGTTCCCGATACGCCTATTCTCATTTCGCCAATGTGGGCTACTCGCAAAACCCGTCTGACTCAACATCCTGTTCCTGACTATGAGCAAACACCAGATTAATTCCCGTTTGTCATGGCTGATCAATAAAGCTTTGAATTCGTCTAGGAAAAAATGTATTCAGATAAATCAGTGGGATTTTTTGTTTGTTTTGTTTTGTTTTTTAAGTTCGTGTATAAATATTGTAATTATAGCAAATGCAAACAAGTGTAGCTTTTGTGCGGTGCGTCACATATTTCAATTTTTGAATTAACATTCGTCCGTGAATGGCTTGCGCGCACACGTTGTGTGTGTGTGTGTGTGTGTGTGTGTGTGTGTGTGTGTGTGTGTGTGTGTGTGTGGTGTGTGTGTGTGTGTGGCGCGCGTGTGTGGTGCGTGAACATGTGTGCCTGTCAGAGAGAGAGGGGAGAGAGAGAACGAAGACAATGACAAATGATTATTTTCCAACGGTAAAAGTTATCGACTAGAAGCCATTTTTCAAACTTGCCGTTGCTAAAAACAAAACAAAAAAACTACACATCTGGTGTTTCTTTGGAGTAACAAATAGGCTACAGCTTAAGGAAGATACACGATGAATACTAAAATGTAAGATATCATTACAATGAAATCAAGATTATTACATAGTAAGCACTTAAAATAGATAGCTAGACATACAACTAAATGAACAAGTAAACGAATCAATGAATAAACAGATAAATAAATAAATGAGAGGGAGACAGAGAGAGAGACACACAGAGACAAAGAGACAGAGAGACAGAGAGAGAAAAAGGGCTGCATAGGCGGAACGGAAATGGCGAAAGAGCGAGAGCGAGAGAAAAGAGAGACAGACAGACAGAGACAGAGAGACAGAGAGAGAAAAAGGACTGCATAGGCGGAACGGAAATGGCGAGAGAAAGAGAAAGAGACAGACAGACAGGCATGGGGGGGGGGGGGGGGGGGGGGTGGGGGGGGCGCTGCATAGGCAGAACGGGACCGGCGGGTAGGCGAAACGGCACAAAGCAATCACACTGTCAAGAGGCCACTGACGGTGGCCGCGCCATCAAAGACTAGGCGAAGCGGCAATAAGGGGAATCAGACTGCTCCGTGGGAGTTACGCTTCATTCAAAGACCAGCTAGGGTATAGGATTGGGGAGGGTGGGGGTGGGGAGAGGTCGGTTGGGATGGTACGATGGGGTGGGGGTGGGTGGGCGATGTTTGTTTCGGGTACAGAGGGTAGACAGACAGTCGGCCTGTCTGTGTGCACATGTCGGTGGAGATTTCTCTTTCTTCTTTTTTTGATGTTCCGTTAGAAAGAAATCTGTGTGTGTGTGTGTGTGTGTGTGTGTGTGTGTGTGTGTGTGTGTGTGTGTGTGTGTGTGTGTACGCGCGCGCATGTGTTATGTGTGTAAATAGGAGTGCGAGTGCGCGTGCTTGCGTGCGAGTGTGACGACGAATATTTTGCTTGCTTTCCGCGTATTTGCATAGCCTACTTGTCTTATTTTAGCAGAATCAACTATCATTCATATATGAATATTTTCTTTTTTTTCACTTTATGACTTAAGCTGCTGGTACTAGCTTAATTAAAGCTGCAGGCGCAAATGTGTTTGACGAATTAATTACTACAACCTTTAGTCAATAATTTCGGTTCAGTATGTTATAAGAGTAACTAGCAAGACATTTGCACCTTTGCCTCAAGTGACTAGCTCAGAACACACAGACAGAAGACAGAACAGAACTAGAACACTTACTTGCCATAGGAACCCAAGATTGGACTAGAAGATTGCAAGTAGCTTGCAGTCCATTCGTTCTCAATCCATGTTTAAAGAGAGGTAACTCTTTTACTGTAGATGTCCGCCACATCTTAGTGAAGGATCATTCCCCCTGACTAATTTTTCGAGGAAAATACTCGCAAGAAATAAAGTCTTAAACCGAGTTTATGTACACATGTGGTTAAATATGAATGAATGAATCAATAAACAAATAAATGAATTAATAAATAAATAAATAACACACACAAATAATACATTGTTGAGTGTTATCATGAAAATATTTCAGCAATGAGCAGCTTTCTCACTGTCAAAAGGACTTTAAAAGAAAGAAAAAAATTCAAGAAAATAACTAAATAACTGAATGGATGAATCAATATGTAAATCAAAAGATAAACAAGCAAAGAAATAAATAGATAACAAACAACCAACCAAATAAATAGAACATGAAAAAGCAAACAACCAAATAAGTAATGAATTAAAAACAAAAAACAGTTAAATGATTTTAAGCAGTAAAAATGTTTCTACAGAGATCAACTTTGTCATTTCTGCGAGGGATGTGACAGGTCTGTAAAAAATTGCAGTGTTCACATTTGAGACCGTGACGGTATCACAGAAAACATAATGACAACAATGACTTTTTTCAGATCAAAGCTACCACAATCTTTTACAAATATCAAAACCAAGAACACATTAAAATGGAATGTAAAGACGAATTTACTTAATGAACAAAGACCGAAAAGTAAATTTTTGACGAAATAGTCCTCGTCAAATGCGTAAATGCAGCAAAGAGAAAATAGGAAAAGTAATAAAAAGCTAGCTTAGATAAATAACTAACTAGCAAAGTAGCTCACTAAAATGTATGCATTGGTCCTTATTTCTACCGTTGTGTGAACTTTTCTTCTCTCTGAATCAATCAATAGTAAAAACAAACATCAATACCGTCAGCTGTATGTGTTTGGCTCGAAGAAGATTACTTCTTTAGATATGAAGCTATTTGCCAAGTTGGTGTTTTGTTTACACAACACAGAACATGGGAATGTACCCGTTCGTTTCAAGGGAAACGGCGGGGAATGGATTGCCTCCCATGGATGATTTTGTGTGTGCGTATGTAGGCTATGTTATTGTTGTTGCCGTTTTTCAATGCATACGTCTATACGTGTATGTATGCATGTATACGCTCAGCTTAGATTTATGTATGTAAGTATGTAAGCATGTATGTATGCATGTATGCGCTCATATGTATGTAGGTACGTATGCATGTATACGCTCAGCGCTTAGATTTGATTTTGTCAAGATTTTGCGCTATATAAATAAAATATATTATTATTATTATTATTATTAGATCTATATTAAACCATGAATAAAATAAATTTTGTAATTGGTGTAGTGTTTTGTTTTGTTTCTTAAGCATGGCTTTATAATCTTGCACAATTTAATGAAATGGGATCATGTGGTCAATGGCAGAAAGGAAAACAGAATGGAGGATGGGAAGTAAAAATGAATGAATGAAAGAGTAAATAAATGAATAGACAAATAAATTGAATGAATGAATGCATGAATGAATGACTAGAAAAAAAGTTAAAGAAAAGTACAGAAACAAGAAAAAGATAGAAAATGAAAAAAAAAAACCCATACAAAGAAAATCAAAAAGAAGAACAAGGAAGAAAATGACGAATAAAAAAAACACAATGGAATAAAATCATCGAGCAGATTGAAAAAAATCTTCTTGCCCGCTGTGTTTTTGCGATGTTTTTGTGGTTTGTTCGCTTGCTTTATTTTGCTTTAAATTATCGGGTAGATTTAAGATACTTTTTTTTTCTTGCCTGTGTATTTTTGTGACTTTTGTTTGTTCGCTTCTTTTATCTTGTTTAATTTTTCTTCTTTAGTTTCAATAAAAAGTGATTTTCGCTTTTTCAGAACACACTGAATGTCACAGAACGATGTTTTTTGCCCCTCTAGTCTTGCCATTAAAAGTCAACAAAAATTCTCTCAGAAAAGATTCAGTCTCTTGTGGGGTCTTCTCCAAGACGTGGAATTTTGGCTGCATCTGTACGTAGAATTTTTATCCTGAGTCATGTGAGACAAGTACTGCTCGATATACGTTCTCGGTAATTCATCTCCAGTCTTGTCGAGTGTCCGTGGTTACGTAAGCCTGTTGACCTTCATGAATTCACACAATATGGTTCTGGGTTCAAGCCTGGGTGCGCTTCATTAAAACAGCCTTCTTACTGCCAACAGTTGTTCTGGTGATTCCAGTGTAGGCTTAGATACACACCTGTTCCCGGTTTCTCCGGGATGGCTATACCTGTCAGCTATATCACCTGAAGTGGGTGTTGACTAAACACTGAATCAAAACTGTTAAGTCAATACAATTCCCAATCTTTGTTCCAACACGAACCACGCTTTGCTGCATCAACTTAAAGGCTTCCCCTTATTATTGATGCTAACATTTGTTTAATACTTATGATGCTGATTATGATAATGACAATACTACTACTATTACTACTCTTACTGCTGCTGCTACTTACCACCACTACTACTACTGCTACTATTACAACTACTACTACTGGTAATAATGATGATGATATAATGATACTAGTGATAACAAGAGCAACAACAACAACAACAATAACAACACTAATAACAACAATGATGATGATCTGAACCTCACACTTCATCACTCCACTATAAAACAATGGACATCAGTTTTCACTAATCCAACAATTGAACAATAAACGTGGAAGGGGGGTGGGGTGGAGAATGGTTAACCATAAAATAGAAACCAGAAAAAGTAATTGATAGATAGATATATAAAAAAAAAAAAAAACCGTACAACAACTAACCCCAACAAGCAAACAAAAAAAACCTCAGTGTAAATGTAAAGTAGGGCCTACAATTGTCAAGAAATATTATGTAGAAGTACAATGGTTAGACCCTCTGCTTTATAGCAAACCTTCACGGAATCGATTTTTATACCAAACCTTCACGGAATCGATTTTTATACCAGTCACAAATTTTTCTGTCTGCTTTTTTGACTGTCTGTGTTTGACTCTCCGTTTCTGTCTGGCTCTATTTCTCTCTCACACACACACCAGAATCGCAAATCAATACAGGCACACAAAAGAATATCTGCCGACGTCGTCTAACCATACACACTTACGGTCATATAGATATAGTCATATATGTACATATATATATATATATATATATATATATATATATGCATATATAAATATATATAGTATACATACACACACACATATATATATATACACACACACACACATATATACATGTAATATAGAGAGAGGGAGGTATACACACACACGCACACACTGTGTGTGCGAGAGTGTGTGTGTAAACACTCATACACACATGCTCTCTATATACATACATGCATACATACACACACACACACAGATATATATATATACCCAAAAGTGAAGAAATATCAATAACTTCAACTAGTCGTAAACGCTGCATGTGGACCCGCGCCATTGTGTTGATGTCGACAGAAAGTCACCGCTAGCCTATCTGCTGGCGTTAGCTTTTACATCGACAGTTCACGAATTGTCCGTCACGCAGTTTCGAGAAAAGAAAAAACATAGTCAAGACATATTAAAGTTGTTTCAATTATGAGGCAAGAGAAACTGTAGTAGGCCCTACGTAGTCACAATAGGAAATCTCGAGAGGAAGAGAGCAGCAGGCAGACCCATGGAGAAAACATTAGACAGTTTTGCAGAATGGATGAGGACAGAAAGGGTAGGAGGTAAACTTCCAGAGACAAAACACAGATTCGTATGGAAGACCATGATCACCAATGCCATGAGGCATGGCACATGATGATAATGATGATGGTGACATTGATGAACATGAGTATCCAATCCACAGTCTGGACATTTTATGTATTTCACTTGACAGTCAGGACCTTTGACATTTTGCTTAACAGTCAGGACATTTTACATAATAGTCAGGACATTTTACGTGACAGTAGGGGCATTTTATTGAACAGTCAAGACACGTTACTTGGTGGTCAGGACATTTTTCTTAACAGTCAGGACATTTTATATATTTTGCTTGACAGTCAGGACATTTGACATTTTACATTACAGTCAGGATATTTTACATAACAGTCAGTACATTTTACTTAACAGTCAGGACATTTTACATAACAGCCAGTACGTTTTACATAACAATCAGGATTTATGACATACAACAGTCAGGACATTTCACTCAACAGTCAGGACATTTCACTTAACAGTCAGTACATTTTACTTAACAGTCAGGACATTTTACTTAACAGTCAGTACATTTTACATAACAGTCAGTACATTTTACTTAACAGTCAGGACATTTTACATAACAGCCAGTACATTTTACATAACAGGATTTATGACATACAACAGTCAGGACATTTCACTCAACAGTCAGGACATTTTACTTAACAGTCAGTACATTTTACATAACAGGATTTATGACATACAACAGTCAGGACATTTCACTCAACAGTCAGGACATTTTACATAACAGCCAGTACATTTTACATAACAGGATTTATGACATACAACAGTCAGGACATTTCACTCAACAGTCAGGACATTTTACTTAACAGTCAGGACATTTTTCATATATTTCGCTTGACAGTCAGGACATTTCTCTTAACAGTCAGGATGTTTTACCTAGCAGTCAGGACATTTTATCTAACAGGACATTATAATTAACGTCAGGACATTTCATTTAAGTCAGGCGATTTTACTTAAAATGTCAGGACATTTGACAAAACAATCGGGATATTTTACTTAACAGTCAGCGCATTTTACATAAGTCAGCACATTTCATTTAATTAAAAAAAAAAAACTCGTTGGCGATGCTCTGCAGCTCAGGCAGCGGAGCTCAGTCTCTTGACTGACGCTCCGCAGCTTCGTTTTTACCGCGACAGTTTTCATACTATAGTAAGGGAGATTATACTGAAAGCACAGTAGATTTCTTTCCCTTTGACCGTAGCAGACTGGGTTGTTTTTTTTCTTCTTGTTTTTTTTGGTGTTTTTTTTGTTTTGTTTTTTTTTTGCTTTCCTGCTTGTTTTAGCGGTACCCCAAACAAAGGAATTTCAAAGAGTCAAAAGACTCCATGCCTGTATATAATCATTTTTGAGACAAAATATTCATAAAAGAAGAACACATAGTGACTTCCAGTGAAGGATGTGACATGTTCAGTGCAGTTTTCTGACTTGGATATTCAATGGATTACAAGCAGCAGTTTGATAAGTCATGTATGTGTGTACATTCGGAACTTTTTTTTTTATTTTTATTTTTTTTAAGCTATTTGCATGCTTTTTTCAGTGGTAAACCAGAAAAAAAATGAAAGCATGCATAAACAAGCGGTCTGCACAGTTACAAAGTACACATAATGACCTTTTTAAACATAATATATAACATGATAGGTTTATTTGTCAGGACATTTTACTCAACAGTCAGGACATTTTACTCAATAGTCAGGACATTTTACGTAACAGTCAGGACATTTTACTTAGCACTCAGGACATTTTACTTTACAGTCAGGACATTTTAACACAATCTCTGTCTCTGTCTCTGTCTCTGTCTCCGTCTGTCTGTCTGTCTGTCTGTCTCTCTCTCTCTCTCTCTCTCTCTCTCTCACACACACACACACACACACAAACACACACACACACACAAACAAACAAACACACGCACGTGCGCATAGACACGCACAGACACGCACGCACATCCACACATACACACAGAGCAAAACCTATGGAGCGATTTGAATCGATATCCCCTTTTCTTTATATCGCTTTGGATTCAGTTTGTACCAACACCTTTCCTCCACCCAACCATCGCTCTTCTTTACCGATTAGGGTGCGTGCAGATTGTGTGTGCGCGCGCGTGTGTGTGTGTGTGTGTGTGTGTGTGTGTGTGTGTGTTCACAGTGTGTGTCACGTGCAGTAATTGTATTAACCCCGCGCTGTTATCCGAACAGACGAACTTTTTACCTTGCCACGTGGCCCAGCGATGTGTGAGATAAAAACAAAAAACAACAACAACAACAAAAAGGCAGAGAATAATTCAGACTGGCATTTTTACATGTATGTGTTACCGCAAGATGGTCCAGCCAATATTTGATCCAGCCCCGGTACAGCCTTGTCTTTTCCTTGATAGCCTCTTTCACAGTGTCTTTCCATAATGCACCATGCTTTTGCTGTCCTTGGACCCCTTCCAGATGTCCTGGTCACTCATGTTTCCTGGAGTGTGTCGAGCAGGCTGTCTTTGAATGTCCGCTGATGAAGACAATATTTCAATTATGTTGGTGGGCAGAGGAGGCTATACGTTGTTTTGGTTTGGGGTTGTGTGGTGGTGTGTGATTTCTATTATGATTATGTAAGATGTTGGCGAGATGAGTTTGGGAGAAGAGTGGCAGAATGGTTCAGACGTTCACCTGCCTATAACTAAGCTTAAGGTTCCAGGTTACGTATCCCATTGAGGCCTTAATTTGTCCCCTCAGTTTGATCAGAAAATCGAACTGAACTTGTAATCTTTCGGATGGGGATAAGAAAAAAGAAAAAAAACCACCAAAAAAAACCGAGTTGGACCCATGTGCCTTCTGGCCTGTGTATGCTAAAGATCCTATGGCAGTTGAAAATCGTAAAGAGCAGGACTTTTGCGTGGCTGCCCTGGTATAAAACACTGGAGAGATAGGTTGATTTCCCAGGCCCATTCCCATGAAGGCCAATTGGCCTTTTTGCCTTTCTAAAAAAAATGGTAGGTGGCACTCCACTGCGGCGATGTGCTCTCAAAGAGCAGCCTGAGTTTCACAGTGTAAGTCTATTGTGACAAAACAAATTGTTATTGTGTTGTTTTTACAGCCTAGCCGACTGCATAGAGCCACATCAGGGCTATAACCGCTTCAAAATGTAGAAAACTTCAACAGGAAAAAAGAAGAGAAAATTAAATACACATATCAATGCATTCGCGCACACAATCTAAGGACATGCCCCCAGCGTTGACCACGCCGTCCAATTTATTGCACAGGGGATCTAAATAAAGCACACCTGAATACAAATTTAAGCATACTTAAGGACAACAAAACATATATAAAACGGGCATAAATTACCTAACATTGCTTCTGTATTTGTCACCTCCCAGGGGCCAAAAATGCACTTAATACATGTACCCGATTATCAATCCTAAGAAAAAGTAATAAGACTTTATCGAACACATTCAGATTCAGGTGAACGGACCAGCAAGGCAGAAAATGGTAGGACCAAATGACAGAAAGCAAAGGAGGAAGGAAGAAACAAAGAGAGTGACAGAAAAGAGGAAATTTCTAGCACAGAATTTCCAGAAGATGAGGACACTACTTATACTGAAAAAGCCCTTGGCAGCCCCACGGGGGCTGATTGCAGGTAAACAGTTGCTCAAGCACACAAAAGGAAAAGAAAATGGATGAATAAAGATGAGGGGGAGGGGGAGAGGGGGGGACTGATTAGAAACAAAAAAGCAGAAGAAGGAGAAGAAGAAAAAGAAAAGAAGAAGAAGAAAGGCTTAGATCACACGCAATTGATACTTGGAATGTCTAGAATCTGAAGGACAAAGTGCCAGAGACAGCAAAATTCATGCAAAACGGCAAACTGCTAGTCATGGGAATATCACACATTAAAGAAGAAAGGACAGGTCAACCAAAGAAATTCATGCTAGCTGTGTTTTGGTATGAAGTGGCATGAACATGGACCAGACAGACATTCATGGTGTAGGATTTCTTCTCCACCAGGACGTTGGAAAAAACTACACTTGAAACTGACTTATGCACTTTTTCTTTGGATTGATAATTGGGTACATATATTAAGCGCATTTTTGACTCTAGGGAGCTGAGATATGCAGAAGCAATTTTAGGTAATGTATGCCTGTTTTTATGTATGTTTTGGTGTACTTAGTTATGTTTAAATTTGTATTCAGGTATGTTTTTTAAATCCCCATGTGCGATAAATTGAACGGACTGGTCAACGCCAGGGGCACATCCTTAGATTATGTGCGCGAATGCATTTATATGTGGTACTCAATTTTCTTTTGTTTTTCCTGCTGAAGTTTTGTATGTCTTGAAGCGGTTAATTCCCTGATATGGCTCTGTGCAGTCGGCTGGGCTTTAAAAGAACAACAACAATAACAACCTGCTATCAGCTATCTCAGCCTGTTATAACTTAACCAGGACCCCATTAGCAGGATGATCCATATCCACCGACTCACGATGACATGAGGGGTTCGATTGGCGTTGGATACTGACAATAAAAAAACATTACAATGTACACATTTGCGTTATGTTGCATGATGCTGTGGTTTGTTAGAAGGCGCATGTAGGCCATTTCGTTATTGATGGAAGAAATTTTCCCTTGATGCACAGGACAACCTAAAAGAGTCCAGCAAATAAAGTAATGGCCGCCCTGGCTTTGTACATAGTTTTTCCCCGAATACATTTGAGGAAGGGAGCCAAAATTATCCAGCACCGGTTGTGCGCTCGTCTGTCAACGGTAATGGTGGCACACGTGAAAGTTGCTCCGATAGTGAAATTGGTCGGTCAACAGGCAGCCCGAGGTAGCTACGTGCAAGACAGGCTATGTACTTTAGAAGAAAAACATCCCTTCTCTTTCTTGCTATGGAATGTCAACGGTCTGTCGTCTAAACTTGATGATACATTTGTAAAAAAAATGTCTTGTCTGTACGTGAGTTTGATTTTATGTGTCTTGTGGAATCTTTTAAGGATGAATGTTACATTGCTGAATTTACTGAGTTTAATTTTTGTTTATTTGTTTTAGTCAGCCTGCTATCAAATTGTCAAAACAAGGGAGACGATCGGGAGGTGTGATATGTTTGATAAGGAATGAATTTCTTCCTTTCATGAAAATATTGGAAATTAATTATACCCATTTCTCTTTGTTTGTCACTGACAAGCAGCTATTTGGAACAGAAAAAGACAATATTTATGTTTGTTCATATAGTCAACATTTTACACTCATTTTGGTTACGATAATGTAATCAGTGTGCTTGGGGAATGTTTGCCGGATTTTTTAATAGAAAAAAGTTTATTTTATTCTTAATGGTGACTTGAATAATAGGACTTCCAATATTTCTCAAGATTACACTGTAAACAATGTTTTTGACGTGCACAGTATCATTCAGTCACCTACTACCAATCGACATACGGAAGACTGTGTTTTGAGTAAATGTATGCACTGCTTTAGGTTTATGTATTTTAGATGATGTGTGGAAAGGTAACCAGGAAGGTCACTAAACATATACGTAGGAGGCTGGAAGCAGTGTTGTTGATTATTTCATATTTTCAAATGATCTTGCGCTCTTATATGATCTTGAATTATCCATTGTTGAATGAATAACATCTGACCATTTACCTGTTACGGTTCACGTTTGTTTGTTTGTTTGTTTTTTGTTTGTTTGTTTTTGTTTGTTTTCATGTGAAAACAAATCTTGTACAGAGAAAGGAAAACACGATCAATTTATTGAAAAAAAAAATTGTTTGGAATAATGAATATGCACATGTATATAATGATATATTATGTCGGGAAGAATGTCGTGGAAAGATAGATTATGCTACGAATTTGATAGACGAGTTTGATAGATGTTGTGTACTAGACACTAAATACGTTTGATATTTGTTTTAGAGAAAGTGCTGAATGCATGAAGAACTGTGTATTTCTGAACGATAAGGTCTATTTGAGGATTGGTTTGATCATAAATGTGTAATTAGTAAAAGGAATGTTGGAAGACTGCTTAGAATATGACAACGTTCTAAGAAAACCGAAGACCAACAAAGTTATTCTATTGCTAGGTGTCAATAAAAAAAAATTACTTAGAAAAAAGAAAAGACAGTATTAATAATACAAAACTGACTAGTCTTGTAAACTCTATAAAGAACCAAAAAGAAATTTGGAGTGAAATTCATAAAGTTTCTTTAAAAAAATCAACCTAGAAGTGACATCACTATGATAAATGGTTCGAGCATTTTAAAGCCTTGTCAGAAGCAGACATGGAGAATGCTTCAAGTTGATGAAGGCGATGCTTATACGAATCGTCAATATCTATTGAAGAAGTACATCTTGCATTCAGAAAGCGAAGAATTGTAAGCCTGCTTGTCCTGATATCATTATAGGTGAACTTTTTAAAAAATGATGTGAACAAGTTGTACAGTTTGTCTTTATAACTAGAACTAGAATGCGCGCGGCCACTGACACCGTACCGATGCCGTGTGCAAAATTGACTCTGGCTTTGACGGCCATGATGTAGGCAGTTAAGTGCTGTTCGACAGAGTAAGTCAGTGGCAGAGGGTGCAGGAATAGGGACTCAGTGTTCACTGAGACCATCCTTACAAGCAACCAGACCCCCATTTTGTTTGGGCTGAATGCTTTTAAAGACATCTAATCAAGAAATTGTCAATTTTTCAACTAACTCTCTCTCTCTCTCTCTCTCTCTGCTCTTCTGCT
>CM060306.1:108535686-108548186 GCA_030674185.1 Monoplex corrugatus | reverse complement strand
TGCAGTTAGAATCTCCCTCATCTTTCTTCGGTGGATCGAATCAAAAGCTTTGGAAAAGTCTATAAAATAGGAGAACAGCTGGGAGGTTTTTGGTTTTTATGCCTTCCAATATACGTCTGATGGTGAGTATTTGTCTTGATGTCGATCTGTTTTGGCGAAACACATTTTGGTTTTTCCTCAGAACTGGATCTATTCCTGGCCTTATCTTATTTATGAGCATTAGGTTGTAGATCTTTGCAGAAATTGCAGTTAATGTGATTCCGCGGTAGTTCTTTGTGATTCCGAGGTCACCTTTCTTGGGGAAAGGAAACAGGCATCCTTTTGTCCATTTGTTTATTGGGTCTTGGTTATAAACGTTGTTGCAGCATTCCAGCAGTATCTGGTGAAATTCCTCTATTTTCCATACTTCCGCTGGTATCTCATCGAGTCCGCAAGCTTTTTACTACTACTACTACTACTATTACTATTACTACTACTTATAATGATGATGATGATCATGACGATGATGACTTGGGAGTTGGCTCGGGATTTACACAGCTCTCGTTTCTTTTGTGCTCCACTGATCCTGCTTTGTTCGTAGGAGGCGGCACCTTCGCCAACGCAGCTTCTCCATGATGAGCGGTCTTGTGTAAGGACCTCTCATGTCTTGGTGTCGATGCCGAAGTTTTTCAGGGACGCTTTAAGCGTGTCCTTGAAGCGCAGCTTTGGCCTTCCTCGCGAGCGTATGCCGTCTGCCAGCTCACCATAGAGCAGTCTCTTCGGGAGACGCGTGTCTTGCATACGCACGTGTCCGGCCCATCTGAGTTGGGCTCTTCTGAGCAGGGTGTGAATGCTAGTCATTCCGGCCTGATCGAGGACATCTGTGTCAGGTATTCTATCCTTCCAGGTGATCTTCAGGAGCTGTCTGAGGCAGTTGATGTGGAATCGGTTGAGTTTCTTGGCGTGGCGCTCGTATACGGTCCATGTCTCACAGGCATACAGAAGGGTTGGCAGAACGGCTGCCTCTATACCTTCAGCTTGGTGGACAAATTGATACCTCTCCTGTCCCATACCGATACCCTGAGGCGTCCGAAAGCTGAACTTGCTTTGACAATGCGTGTGTCTACCTCAATGTCTATGTTCACTGATCTTGATAGTGCTTCCGAGGTATGTAAAATTGTCCACAGCTTTCAGGGTTTCTCCCTCGACAGTGATGCTTGGTTCCGAGTACCGCTGTTGTAGTGCAGGCTGAAACATGACGTCGTTCAGGTCGGTTTGCGCTTGGGTTGTCCTAGAGCGTGCGCACATTCCATGTGCCGATAGTGAGCGGAGTCACCGAGAGTTTTTTGTCTTTGTTTTTCGAACGCATGAGTGGGATCCCCGTCTGCCGCGGTAAGCAAGCCAGGTTTTCCAGACCTGCCACTTCGCCACTCGCAAATCGCCTTAGGACTCCAGTTTTAGTGACAATAATAATAATAATAATAATAATAATAATGATAATAATAATAATGATAATAATATTAATAATAATAAATAATAATAATAATAATAATAATAATAATAATAAACCTTGTTGGTATGAAGGAAGATCCCCTATCCTTCACATGTTTTCACATATGGGAATTTCAAGAAAATTGCTTATAATTGCCAAATCATGCCATAAAGTCCCACCCCATCACTTCTCTCTGATCTCAGGGTTATAGACCGATTACTCTGTTTAGAACATCTTTGTGTGTGTGTGTGTGTGTGTGTGTGTGTGTGTGTGTGTGTGTGTGTGTGTGTGTGTGTGTGTATGTGTGTGTGTGTTGGTGTGTGATGTGTGTTGTTGTGTGTGTTGTGTGTGTATGAGATGTGTTCGTGTATGTGTATGTGTGTGTGAAGGGGGTTGTATGTGTGTGTGTGTTGGTGTTGTATGTGTAGGTGTTGGGGGTGTGTGTAGTGATGAGTCTGAGTGATGATGAGGAGAGTGAGTGGTATGTGTGTGTGTGTGTTGGTGTGTGTGTGTGTTGGTGTGTGTCGTGTGTCCATGTATGTAGGGTGTGTGTGTATGTGCGCACACGAGCATGCGTGTGTATATGTGTATGTGAGTGGATGATTAACTAGATTATCAAACAACAAACAAACAAACAAACAAACAGACAAACAAACAAACAAACTAAAACTTACTCTATTGTAACGCAATGAAACACCAGCTCATTGAAGAAACACCAAAAGTATTTTTTTCATTTACTATCTTTTAAGTATTGCAACAGTCCAAGACAGTTTACTTTGATCCCTACCGAGACAAAAAGAAAAATGACTAAACTGACAGACATAAAAACAGAGATAAGCAATGCAAAATGCACATATTAACCAAATGTACAAAGAACATAACTTTGAATCAGTCAATCAAAAGGTCTTTGCATTTTGAAAACAACAACAACAACAACAACAACGACAACGACGACGACGACGACAACAACAACAATAATAACTATCATGCATGCAGACAATCTTCCAGACTGCAGTCTTTTCCTTAAGTTACAATCGCACAATAATGAGCATTAGAGATGAAAAGAAAAAAACACACCAACAAACAAACAAACAAACAAACAACAACCCTAAACAGTCCATGATCATGGTCATACATTTAATGATGACATTTACTCATAATAATGTTTATGTATATAAAAAAAGAAAAAAAATGTCGAGGGATGTCTTATTAATATGACTTAAATTCTTGCACGCACATTCAGCCTTAAGAGAGAAAAAGTGTTGTCCCCCTTGCAGTTGTAAGCACACACGGGCAAGACACAGACGACACAGACACACAAAACACAACAATACACACACACACACACACACACACACACACACACACACACACACACACACACACACACACACACACACAATCCGAAAATAACCTTCACACGACAGAATTAACTGTCTGATAGGAAAACAACGTAACTGAAACATAAACCTTCGAGAAAGACAACGCCGTGGTTAGAGGGAAAAAAAAAAAAAAAAAAAAAAGCAAAGGAGACAATGTTGTAAATAAAAAAAATAAATGCATGTCCAGAGTTAGGAAGCCAGAAACGCCCAAGGTGTCTCTCCTGAAGCTCCCTGGCAGTATTTACTGAATCCCTCATTAGGAAGGTCGTTATGTCCTCAGAACAGGTGATGATGTTTCAAACTCCTCGTCAACATCAATAACAATCAAGCTTTGACCAGAACTAGAACAAAAAAGTCCATTTATAAAGCACTGAAAAATTGTTTTTTATGCCTTTTAATGGCAGAAAGAGACACACACAGACAAACAGACAAACAGAAAGACACAGACAGACAGAAAGACACACACACAAACACACATCCCTCTGGTCGATATGAAACAATGTCTTTTTTTAAACAACACATGGGGGGTAGGAGTTTCAAAACAAAGCCTTAACGGAAAAAGTTTGTGACGTTAATTAAAGTCAATATTTTGTGCGTCTGTTATGTTGCCATACGACAGAATTGTTCACTTAACTTCAATTTCGTATGGTTGTTGTTGTCTTGTCCAGCTCAATAAACACTTGGCATATATGAATATATTTTACATATATACATATATATCTATATATCTAGGGAACTGTTTTCTACACATAAGAAGGCGAGGTTCTCGTGAGATACGTTGTGTAAGACTTTTTTTTTTTTGGCTCTACTTCGCGGCAAGCGTAGCTAGGTATTTGCTAGGTCAGGCTAGGTAAAGTTGAGAGGATTTTTCCTTCGCGATAAAGATGGCGTCATGCTGGTCGCTTCCGTGTTGACGACGACTTCCTTCTTCACGTGGCTAAAATCTGCTTCCGGTGCGTATCCCTTTCACAGCACTTTTTCTTCTCCCGTCTTCGTCACTCGATTTCTTGTCATTTTCACGTGAGCGTGTTGGTGTATAAGAAACGGATCCCTTAATTTAATACACCTTCCTCACTTCCTCACTTCAGCTTGTTTGGGTCCATCGCTGGACATCAGCCTTTTTCAACGCACGCCACTGTTGCGGGTTAGCTGCTGTTCTGGTCCATTGTTTGTCGAACTTTTCTAGATCGTCTCGCCATCTGGTTCTCTGACGACCTCTTCCTTTTTTGGTTTCGAGGGATAATACACCTTGATGATGTGAATTTAACAGCACGTATCGCATTTAAATTAAAACTGAAGCAAACACGAACTGCCAACACGTTTTCTTGCGTGTCAGCATCTTTCACAACGGCATGTCAGGCTAGGCAAGAACGTTGCGACACCTGCCACAAAAGGTCACCATGTAACGCCACTACCTATCCTCATTGACAGATAGTAACACCCGCAGCAAGAAGTCACATAGCCATGCCACTAACCTATCCTCACGTGAACGACACTAACGGAAGAAAAAGGTGCATTCTCCATGCACCTGCATGCAACAGACGTCCACGTTCATAAAAATGATTTAAACAAATAAACAGATAAATAAGTAGATGAATCGATAAATAAGAATACATAATGACATAAATGTTTAAACATATAAACGAATTCGTCAATGAAGTGATTAATAAAAAAGCAATGAAATAAAGAAAAGAAACATGCAAAACACAAGAAAAGAAAGCTAAAACGTTATCTCACTCACAAAAACTTAAGTCTCCAAATTAGATGAAACGCGCAGCGTCAGTCAGCCAACCGGAAATAGTGCGGTAGATGGGCAGAAAAAAATGGACAAATGCCCTTCAAACTATGCAAACAATCAAACAACAAACAAACAAAACAATATCTGACAAATCGTGAGTTCTGGTTGCTCGTAACAACGGGAACGCGCCATATTATGCTTTTTGGGGGGGATCATAAATCATCCTATGTCTTTTGTGTGCTTGTTACGTCTTGTCCGGCCAGATTTTCCGGTGGAGTGAAAACGAGCTGTTGTTGTGTTCCAGGAAAATGCCTTGTCTTACCACAGAGCACGACACACATTTCTCAGTCTGAAAGGGGGGAAAATGTTCAGATTGCTCCAGAGGATCTCTCTCTCTCTCCCCCTCTCTCACTCTCTTGTATGTATGTATGTACGTATGTATGTATATGTGTTATGTATGTATGTATGTATATTATATCTGTCTGTCTGTATGTCTCTATGTCTGTTCGTTCGTTCTTTGATTTAACGTCTTTTCACTATAAGTGATATTAGACGGGAAGGGGGGGAGGGGAAGGAATAAATAAAATAAAATGTAGAACGATAGTTAAGCGGGTTGGATTGGATTGTCTGTATATATGTATGTATGTATATATGTATGTATGTATGTGTGGACGCACATGCCTGTGTGGTGTGTATGTGTGTGCACTCGCGCGTTCTTATGTACGACAGTGTGCGTGCGTGTGTGTGTGCGTGCGTGTGTGTGAGCGTGTGCGCTTGTTTGTGTGTCTGTGCGCACGCGCGTGTACGTATAAAAGTTTATGTGTGTTTTGATATCTATCAACAAAATGGTTTCACGTCTGTTGTTTATACAGAGTCAGCAAAAGATTTTTTTCACTTGTTTGTGAGATTTTCCCAAATTATGACCAAAGTGATGTCGCACAAAGAAAAGAAGAAAGAAAAAAAAAAAAAAAAAAAAGGAAGAAAGAAAGAAAGAAAGGTCACAAATGCGTAAATTGTTGCTCGGCTCTAGTTTGGACATTAATGTGATTCCACTTTGTCCAATCTCCTCTATGTGTGTTGTGTGTGTGCGTACGTGCGTGGTGTGTGTGTGTGTGTTGGTGTGATGTGTATATATGTGTATGTGTTTGTGCGATTGTGTGTGCTGCGGTGTGCGAGTTGTTGCGTGTGTGCCTGCGCGCGCTTGCGCTTTTGTGCGTGTGTTGTGTGAATGTGTGTGTATTGTGCGTGTGTGCGTTTGCGTGTGTATTTGCGTGTGTACGTGTGTGTGTGGTTTGCGTATTTGTGTGTGTATGTATGTATGTATGTGTGTGTGTGTGTGTGTGTGTGTGTGTGTGTGTGTGTGTGTGTGTGTGTGTGTTTGTCTCTGTGTGATTGAAAACGGGTTTTCTTTCTTTTCCTTTTTTTTGTGGAGGTGGAGTGGGGTGGGGGTGGGGGTTGCTTGGTATCAGTCATAATTTATTGCTGACGACATTGTTCCCCACACGGATCGGTTTCTTTACACTGACACACAATTGACAATAAGGTAAAAATGGTATGTTTTTCCTCAGTCATAGTTGCACCCGACCTCCACCGAGCTATGTCTGCAGTTGTCTTCACTGCGGTGGTCGCACAACAAATTCCAACCCGAGGCATGCATGCACTGTCACTGCAGACTTGGGACACGGACACACAGAATAATCGTGCACAATTGTTGGGGAATGTCAATGGTTTGCGATTGTGGTGTGGGGCCATGACGGAAGTTGATTAAAAATTTTGTGTCAGGCTACCCACAATGTCTATGTTTCTTGCTCTAGGAAGGACCGTAGGTAGGAAAATTTAGTGACTTCTGGAAGGTCGCCCTTGTCCACAACAGCTTCATACTGTTCCCAGAGAGGAGTCCAGTTTTGAATGTCTCCGTTGAAGGTTGGAAGTTCAAGTTTTCGAAATATATTATTTTGCTTCCACAGCAGTTGAACTTTCTGGTGAATGGGACCGAAGATCATCCGTACCCTCAAGGCTGGAAAGCGTCTTTAGAGCAATGAGTCGGCTCTTTGTTGCTTTGTCCCTGAACACAGAAGCCGCCTCAATGTCGTCATCTAACTTCTCTTCTTCGATAGCCAACTCCACGGCTGACTGCGTATTGTCTAGCTTACTCAGCCTTTCATTAAGTTCACCCAGAGTTTCCCTAACTGCTTGCATGTCAACATTTTCCTGTCTACACAAGTCTTCCAGTTTCACACAAGAACGCGTAACACAACCCCTGGCTGCTGAACGCGCTCTTACCCTCTGTTCCATGTTCACCGCCATTTCGACACAAAGTTCAACTTCCACTGAACCTAACACAGGCACTAGTAAACTTGGCAAAGATCGTTTGACTGATCTTCACCTCCGCGGGTTCCGTCACCAATTTTCATGTGCAGAAAAGTCTCATTCTGTACTTTCGACCAACACACACGAAATCGTTCAGTGGAGAGTTACGACTTTATTTTTCTCTCACTGTAACCGTTAAGTTCCAAACAAAGGCATTGTGGGTAGCCTGACACAAATCAACTTCCGTCATGGCCCCACACCACAAACGCAAACCACTGACAATCCCCAACACACAATAACGATCAGGACGTTTCTAGTCTGGCACCACAGTCGTAAAGTTCCACTTGAGTCACATCCACAGACCTCCTATATAAGATGTCTGTGGTCACTTCTGTACCACTGATGGAAGACTAAGTCTTTAATATGTCTGCACGCTCACAATATTCCCCACGTCTGTCTTCTTCCTCCCTGTTCAAGGTTGGAGCCAGTTTACATGCACAACGTGTTCGTTGGTGAGTGGTCTGGTTCTGTTGGCAAAGCTGTGGACTCAAGATGTGATGTCCTGAGTTCAGTTCCAACCCACCACGCACGAACACACATACACGCTCACGCGCGCGCGTGCACGCATGCATACACACACACACGCGCGCGCGCGTGCGCACACACGCACGCACACACGCGCGCGCGCACACACACACACACATACAAAACGCGCGCATGCGAACACACCCACACACACACACATACATACGCACACACAAACCTATCCTGTTGGCTACTCATCGTTGTGGTGGTGTCAATTTAGTCTTTCAATCATAAGCTTCCCACATCCCTCACCCTCTTCACATGCCCGCTTCCATTTCAAGACCTTGCCAGCGCATAGGATCTTGTGCAGGCTCAGAGCGTCTGCCAGATTATCGCTGGTAGAGTTGGGTTCAACGCATATGGAACTGTCCGAGCGTGAGGAATCCCTCTCGAAGAGATTCTGATTCGGTTGAAATTCACCTGAATCGAGGGAATATTTATTGCTATTAGGGGCCTATGACTTGGTCATTTTTTCTTAATTTCTGCCTTTTTTTGTTTTTTATGTCGGCACAGATCTAACAGCAAAAGAACATTCCGCCACAAATCCTCACACAATACTATCGGCAGTCACCGCCATAGATCTGAAGGAGCTATGGCTTCGCTCTGACATGTTGCGAGCTGATCGGTTCCTGTCCTGGTTTCGGCGGAAGCGGAAACATAAGGTGAGGGCTCGCAGCCGGGCTCGCAGAGAGTTCCAGATGGTGTCGCTGAATGCCATGTAGATCCATGGGTTGGTGCAGCTGTTGACGCTGGCTAACAACAGGACCAGGGTGAAGAAAATGTCTGCCACAGAGACATAGCCATGTGATTTATCACTTCCAAGTCACAGGTTAAAGATTTATCTGGTCAGTTAAAGACTTAGCGAGTCACAGTTACGGATTTACCAAGTCAGTTAAAGACTTAGCAAGTCACAATCACAGATTTACCAAGTCAGTTAAAGACTTAGCGAGTCGCAATCACAGATTTATCAAGTCAGTTAAAGACTTAACGAGTCACAATCACAGATTTATCTGGTCAGTTAAAGACTTAGCGAGTCACAATCACAGATTTATCAAGTCAGTTAAAGACTTAGCGAGTCACAATCACAGATTTATCAAGTCAGTTAAAGACATAGCGAGTCACAATTACAGACTTACCAAGTCAGTTAAAGATTTAGCGAGTCACAATTACAGACTTACCAAGTCAGTTAAAGACTTAGCGAGTCACAATTACACATTTACCAAGTCCGTTAAAGACTTAGCGAGTCACAATTACAGACTTACCAAGTCGGTTAAAGACTTACCGAGTCACAGTTACGGATTTACCAAGTCAGTTAAAGACTTAGCAAGTCAAAATTACAGACTTACCAAGTCGGTTAAAGACTTACCGAGTCACAATTACACATTTACCAAATCAGTTAAAGCCTTACCGAGTCACAATTACGGATTTACCAAGTCAGTTAAAGACTTAGCGAGTGGCAATTACGGATTTACCAAGTCAGTTAAAGACTTAGCGAGTCGCAATTACACATTTACCAAGTCAGTTAAAGACTTAGCGAGTCACAATTACAGACTTACCAAGTCGGTTAAAGACTTACCGAGTCACAGTTACGGATTTACCAAGTCAGTTAAAGACATAGCGAGTCAAAATTAAGACTTACCAAGTCGGTTAAAGACTTACTGAATCACAATTACACATTTACCAAATCAGTTAAAGACTTACCGAGTCACAATTACGGATTTACCAAGTCAGTTAAAGACTTACCGAGTGGCAATTACGGATTTACCAAGTCAATTAAAGACTTACCGAGTCACAATTACACGTTTACCAAGTCAGTTAACCACTCACAATTATACATTTCTTAAGTCATTTAAAGACTTACCGAGTCACAATTACGGACTTACCAAGTCACACTCAAGGACATATCTTTTCACCCAGGCTTTCCATTGTTGATATCATGATTGCTCATCGATGGATAATTTACTTCCACTTTTCCTGCTGATCATGTGACTTCATGCATTCGTTCATGTATGTACAGATTTTAATTTCCATAGAAAGGTGGGCATGTATGGTAAAATATTAACAGAGTATATTCATTTGTACACGTGTAGTAATGTGTTTATTCTGATGCGTGTGTGTGTATGTGTGACATGTTGGTGATTCTGTCTGGATATCTGCTACCCGGTGAGTTGAAGGTGGAGAGATTTTAGAACCCACCACGTCAGCATGTGTGAAAACCTGTTAGTACCTAAACCCCCCTTGTGTGTATACCCACGCTTGAACATTAAGTGTGCAGGTTAAAATCCTGAGACCTCGGCTTGAAATCTGCCGATGGCTCGTTTCCTTCTGGGCGTTCTTTCTCATTCTCTTCTTGTTTTTTACAGGCTGGTTGGCTCTTTTGATACAGTCGTGAACTTAGGATCTGATATCGTGAGTTCAGTCCCAGCCCGCAACATTAAACACTGGCCTGTTTGCTGCCCATCTTAATGTTTCCATCATTCTGGTAGTGCCAAACAGTCTACCCTCTCCCCTCCCCCCCCCCCATCTTTTTCCACTCTTGAGTTCAAGGCCTTGCCAGGGCATAAGGTTTGCCGCAGGCTTAGGAAGTCTGCCACATAATTCCTGGCAGATTTGGGTGGAACGCATGTGGAATTGTGCGAGTGCGATGAATCCCTCTTGAGCAAACTTCAAACTCCAATCTCCAAGTTAAAATCTCGTTAGTCATTCAGTATCTGGTGGCTAGTGGAAACATGAAAGCAATCAGCTTGCAAGTTCATCGAAGACGAAGTATGCCGACTCCGCAGCAATCAACTGTCTGCACAGTGTAAACCAAATAATTTGCATACATGCATCAATGGAAAACGACAAACAGTGACAATTTATGGAAATGACGGTAAGTTCATGTACGAAGAGAGGATGGAGTGACAATTTATGTAAATGATAATAAGTTCAAGAACGAAAGAAAGACGGAAAGAAGATGGCTAGGAGAGAATACGGAATGATGGGATGTTACGGTCAGATTTTTCGTTCGGTAAACAGTGCCAAGAAAGGGTTTCCATTGTAAGCCCCTGACTGATATTAGATGAGTGATGCAGCTGCTTAGATTTCGTCTCTTTGGCAACAGGGAATAGGTTGACTTTCATGACATACATAATTTTGATGTTTACAATGATATTATCGTTGTTTAAAATACACTGATGTAAGTTTGTGTGTGCTGCATGTTGTTTATACGTCAGCATTGCCATTTTCTGTATGTATGATTTTAAATCATTGTCCGTTACTGCATTGTTTGTTGATCATTGTTGATATAAAACAAAATGAAAATGCTAAAAGGTAATTTTTTTTAAAAACCGGGATTGCTGGCCTTACTCGTTCAATGACTACGATTCCTCTTCTTTCTTCTCCTCTCTCACCCCCATCCGCCCTAAAACAAAATATGACGTTAAAGCTAAACGAAAAAGGGAAAGACGTCATTACGATTTCTTCTGCTTGTTCTCCTAGGGCAACATCGCTCCTTCTCCTCCCCCTCTCTAATCTCTCCCCCTGCTGTATCTTCCTCCTCAACCTTTCTGGGCCGTCCCAAAGATAAACATAATAGAAAGAGAAAAGGAAGAAAATGGTGTAGTGAAAAATCAACAGGCCTCGTATCGCCTGGTCACCAGGCTGACTTGCTGGAGAAAAACGAACAAACAAACAATAACAAAAAATTTTTTTTGAGCGATAAGGCCTCAGGTGTGCTGGAAGGCAGGATAAATAAAGATGCCGTTTTCATTGATTAATGTTTCCCTTTTTATGTTCATCATTAATATTCATCTTTTTGTGTGTCTATATGTAACCCTGTGGCAAAGAAGGGTTGGATCTAAAAACGGGAAGGAAAACGGGATTTATACAAAAACAACAGACACCACCAGAATGACTGGAGCATTGCATCAAGATGGGCAATGTGAACAAGCCATCTGTTATGTCGCTTGGAGGACTGAACTTGAGACATGAAATCTTTGAGTCCACGGTTTTATCAAAGGAGCCTGCCAACCCGCTTACAATACTGATAGTTTCATAAATGGTGGTTAATTGTCTATTTCTCTTTATTACATAATCTATATGTCATTATCAGCACTCATAGTCTCTTTTAAACAATCAAAATTTATCTCTTCGGTTTTCCTAAAAAAAAAAAAAAAAAAAAAAATCTGGATATATTTTCCTCCACTGTCAGGGTGTATTCCCCCCCCCCCCTTTTTTTTTTTTCACTTTGAAAAAAAAAAACCCAACAACCTTACTTTCCGGTGTTCAGTGTGTGTGGTGTATGTGTGTGATTTTTTTTCTTTTTTCTTTTTTTTTTTTCATAACTTGCTTTCAAATCGTTGCAGGCCTTCTTCGACATCTTTTTGCATGCTCCTATGTCAGTTATTTACATACACAAACTATTGATTTAAATGTGACGCAGCTGTGAACATTTCTGAACACAGGGAAAAATATCCTCAGCGGCAATGGGAGCTCGTGATGGTGGAAGGGATATCGTATAAACATTGGACACACCGTCTCGTGGCTATATACAATAAAGATTCTGGCCACAGAGATGATGAACAATGTATATAAAAAATGAAACTTTCAATGAGAAAGAAAAAAAGGAAAGATGGGGGGGGGGGGAGGGGAGTGGCAGAGAAAGAGAGAGGGTGGGGGGCAAAGAGAGAAGAAGAGAGAGAAAGAGAGAAAGAGAGAGAGAGAGAGAGAAAGGGGGAGAGGGAGGGAAGGAGGAGAGAGGCAGAACTAGTCAAAGAGACAATTTATGTATGATACAGCTAGACAGAAAGCTAGATTATTTCTCAAAGGACAAGTGACCTCGTTCCTCTCTCTCTGTGTCTCTGTCTCTCTCTCTCTGTGAATGAGAGAGAGTGATACTGAGAAAGAGACAGAGAGAGACAGACAGACTGAAAGACAGATAGAAAGACAGACAAAAAGACAGACAGAAAGAAAGACAGACAGACAGACAGAAAGAAAGACAGACAGACAGACAGACGGAGGCTGACACACACAC
>CM060306.1:108513186-108525686 GCA_030674185.1 Monoplex corrugatus | reverse complement strand
TCTCTCCCTCTCTCTCTCTCTCGTTCTCTCTCTGTGTCTCCGTCTGTCGCCTTCGATCACTCTCTCTCTCTCTCTTTGTCTCTCGTTCTCTCTCTGTCTCCCTCTGTCGCCTTCGATCACTCTCTCTCTCTCTCTGTCTCTTGTTCTCTCTCTGTCTCCCTCTGTCGCCTTCGATCACTCTCTCTCTCTCTCTGTCTCTGTCTCTTGTTCTCTCTCTGTCTCCCTCTGTCGCCTTCGATCACTCTCTCTCTCTCTCTGTCTCTGTCTCTTGTTCTCTCTCTGTCTCCCTCTGTCGCCTTCGATCACTCTCTCTCTCTCTCTCTCTCTGTCTCTTGTTCTCTCTCTGTCTCCCTCTGTCGCCTTCGATCGATCGATCGATCTCTCTCTCCTCTCTCTCTCTCTTTCTCCCTCTTTCTCTCTGTCTCTCGTTCTCTGTCTGTCTCCCTCTGTCGCCTTCGATCTCTCTCTCTCTCTCTGTCTCTTGTTCTCTCTCTGTCTCCCTCTGTCGCCTTCGATCGATCGATCGATCTCTCTCTCCTCTCTCTCTCTCTCTTTCTCCCTCTTTCTCTCTGTCTCTCGTTCTCTGTCTGTCTCCCTCTGTCTCCTTCGATCACTCTCTCTCTCTCTCTGTCTCTTGTTCTCTCTCTGTCTCCCTCTGTCGCCTTCGATCGATCGATCGATCTCTCTCTCCTCTCTCTCTCTCTTTCTCCCTCTTTCTCTCTGTCTCTCGTTCTCTGTCTGTCTCCCTCTGTCGCCTTCGATCTCTCTCTCTCTCTCTCTCTCTCTCTCTCTCTCTCTCTCTCTGCGTTTAAGAGATTTGTGTTTTTTGTGTGTGCCAATAACTGTACGGTGATAGAAATTATGCTTGTACTAAAAAAAAACAACACATCAATGATCGGGATGGTTTGCTGCTGTCCTAATTAACATTGTATGATTGGTATTATCAAATCTATACACCTACATATGATATGCCATTGTTATCAGTATTTACCGTGTTAGTTTACACACATACATTATTATTATTAATGTATTCGTTATCGTAGACTGTGATGTGCAATCGTTAATACCAAAAGCCATGTTAGCTTTCACCCGTTATTATTTGTATTCATGTGTGTGGTCTTTGATTTAATGTCTATTCACTAAGTGATTTAGACAAAAACAACAACAAAAACAACAAAAAAAAACACAACAAAACCAAACAAAAACAAACAAATAAGAAAAAGAGGAAACTGGAATGGTTAACTTCAGGAGAATGAACCAAAAACACAAATCCAAACAACAACAAAACTATGTGTGTTAAATCCCTGTGATGAATTGGACGGAGTGGCAAGCCAGTGGCATCTCCTTGGATTATGTATGCGAATGCATTGGTGTGTGGACTTAATGTTCTTTTCCTGTGTGTGATTTGTCATTCCCTTTTACTTGTTGAAGTATCATATACGTTTTGAAACGGTTATAGACCTGACATGGTTCCGTGCAGTCGGCTGGGTTTCAGACAAAAAAAAAAAACAAAAAAAAAAAAAAAAAAAGCAAATAACAGTTACTATCTGCGTTGTTGTGGACCCTTCATGGCCGAGGGCTACTTGTTAAAAAAATCATTACGTTGCTTCTGCCACTGTCCTCGAGAAAAACAACAACAACAACATGTTCTTGTATTATCACACGTTGTTTTGTTCATTTTAAACATTTTGAGAATATTACAAATGTGTCAGTTTAAAATGTAGCAGTCTCTCATATTGTGTTTCTGATTGGTTTGTTACGTTGCTGATTGGTTTGTTACGTTGTTTTATTTCAACAGCAGAAAAAAAATGTTTTTAAATGATATTATCATTTTAATGTTCAATCTTGAAAGAAGCGTTCACAGACTGTAATAATGAAGCAGAGCAGATTTTTGTCCCATTCACAGATAGAATAGAATCCTGGACTCAAGATGTGTTATCTCCAGTTCAATTTCAGCCTGCAACATTAAAACACTGGCCTGTTCGCTGCTCAATCTTAATGTTTCCATCATTCCGATGTTGTCAGTTTAAATGTTTTATAGGTCCCTTCTCCCCTCCTCCCCGTTTCAAGACCTTGCCAAAGCACAGGGTTTTGCACAGGGTTTTGCACAGGGTTTTGCACAGGCCTTAGAGAGTCTGCCAGATAATTGTTGGTAGATTTGGGTGGAGCGCATATGGAATTGTCCGAGTGCCATGAATTCCTTGTAAACAAACTGCAAGCTCCAAACTCCTTAAGATGAGGGCAATGGAGATGAAAAGAGAATTGTGATATGGCAGATTTCATATCAACAAGAAACGAGCGGTTATTCATTCACAATTACATAATGTAAAATACAAGCTCATATAAACGACAAACGAGCAGTTGTTCATACACAATTATATCATAAAAATTCCAGCTGACACCGTACGCCGTGAACACCGTTCTCTCGTTTCATTTAAAAAAAATTAGCAATCTAACAAAATTATCTCTCCAAATCATTCAAAAACAAACAAACAAACAAACAAACAAACAAAAAACAAACAAACAAACAAACAAACAAACCAAACAACCAACCAACCAACCAACCAACAACCAACCAACCAAACCAACCAACCAACCAAACAACCAACCAACCAACCAACCACCAACAACCAACCAACCAAACCAACCATCCAACCAAACAGCTGACACAACCAGAATGATTGAAGCATTGATATGGACAGTGAACAGGCCAGTTTTTATGTTGTGGGCTGGAATTGAACTCAAGATATCAGACTACGAGAACCGTCAACAAAGATGTTACAACCTAGAGAGAAAACGATGGTACCTTACATACTAGTACTGCCTATTTCCATTCCAGTTTGGCAACTATTTCATATTTCATATCTATAACAAATCTGGTTATTTTCGTTGGACCTTTCCACTTCATATGTACAAACAAGCTACATCAGGCCAAGTCAAGTCAAGTCAAGTCAAGTCAAGCCCAAGCCAAGCCAAGCAAGCCAAGCCAAGAGCCAAGCCCAGTCCAGTCCAGTCCAGTCCAGTCCAGTCCAGTCCAGTCCAGTCCAGTCGAGCCGAGTCAAGCCAAGTCAAGTCAAGTCAATTCAAGTCAATTCAAGTCGAGTCGAGTCGAGTCGAGTCGAGTCGAGTCGAGCGAGTCGAGTCGAGTCGAGTCGAGTCGAGTCAAGCCAAGTCAGTTCAATTCAAGTCAATAGTCAAGTCAAGTCAAGTCAAGTCAAGTCAAGTCAAGTCAATCAAGTCAATTCAATTCAAGTCAAGTCAAGTCAAGTCAAGTCAAGTCAAGTCAGACCCGGGATTATATCAAATCAGGTCGGGTCAACTTAATTACGGCTAAGCGAAAATCACATAGTGATCTTCATATTAAAGAAACATACTACTACTACTACTACTACTAACTAACAACAACAACAACAATACTAATAAATTGATAAATGATAATAACGAGAACACACACAACACGATAATTTTCACTTAGAAGCAGACTTTTCACTCTCATTCTGTCTTTATCATACACGAACCACACACACACACACAACACACACACACACACACACACACACAGACACACACACACACACACACACACACACCCCAGGGGCACATACACACATACACACAATACACAATAACTTTCGCTCGTAGAAACACGTGCATTCTCGCTTTTTCTCACATACATGCACGCACACAACACACACGCACATACACTCACACAGACAGACACTCACACACACACCACACTCACACACAATACAACAACATACACACTCACATCACACCACTATTCACTCACACCACTCACACTCACACCCACACCACACACACACACACACACACACACACACACACACACACACAAGCGTCGAACCACAAATACATTTTCAAAAAGTCCGCATCCACAAAACACGCTGACATGCAGGCAAGCAGACAGACAGTCTTTTATCCGCAGGCTGGATGATTTTTTTCATTTGCATTCAAGACTGGGACATCTTTGGGGATAAAGCTGGATTCCAGCTCATCACATTACAAATGGAGATATACATTTCATGACAATGTAGCCTGTTGTTCCAACGACAGACTGATACATAAGATACAGATGTAAAACCCATACGTTGGATAGGACTTCCAAGACCTTGTCAGCACATGCGGCTTATGCACGGGACTTACGGCTTATGCCATGATCATTTTGGACCTTCTCCATCACATGGCATCAGTGGCGTTATTGCATATGGAATTTATTCCGATCACGAAAGGTGCTGTTTTGAAAAAAAACTTAGAGTGAAAGTTTCATTTCAGTTTCTCAAGATGACGCCTCCGCGCTCGGAATGAATTCCATATGCGCTAACGTCACAGGTGCCACGTGTATGCTGATCATGGCACAACCCGTAAGCCTGCACATACACCCACGAACTGACCAGGTGTGAAAGTTTGACTGGAACTAAGTGAAAATAGCTGAGCACCATACCTGGGTACCAGGTTCTCCTCCATACTGCTACATTTCCACACAGTGTGGCTGATGTGGCCATACAGCACAGCCAGGATGATTGAGGGGACGATGAAGATGCTGACATTGTTCCAAGTCACATACAGAATCAAGGTCCAGGGAGGATCAAAGCTGGCCCAGCAGTCGTACACTCCCTTTCCCTCTTCTACTTCACTCAGCGAGAAGATGAAAACCTGAAATCACACAATACGAAGACGAAGCTAAATACTAGTACGAATACGAAATGGCTTAAAATTTAATTTAAAATAATTTATGATTAATAAAAGTCTCACTCCACCCTGGCCGAATGCTCATTCTCACAACCTCTCCCCCCCACCCCCCCCTGGCCAAATTGAACATGTTTCTAATAAATTTGTAAAAAAAAATAACTTGTAAAGATAGAGGAATGAAATTTTGTGGAGATGTTGTCATTAGAATAAACTAACTTGTGTGCAAGTTTGAAAGTGTTTGTTCGTGAAATAATGAAATTATTAATTTTCTTCAAAAATTTGATTTTTTTGAAAAAATCATGCAAAGGGGTATCATAATACTCAAAGAACAAAAAAAAATCTACAATATTTGTTTGATACACTCCAAAATTCTTTTATTTTGTGTATTTATGATTGGTTAGTGTGTATACCAAGTTTGATAGTCCTGCATTTATTCGCCGCGCACAGCTAGCTGGTGTTTGACTCGTACACCATGTTGACCCCACGCGACCACGCAATGGAAACTTGAGTACCAAGTCACTCGCTTTGACGTCGCCTCAACCAACGAACAAAGGTCGCCAGCACTCGGGAAGGGTACATACGTACTGTTGATATGTTAATACAAGGGAGCAGCATGTATAGTTTCGCATCCAACCTTGACCCTGTCCCCCCAAAATTCCCAAAGCTTATGTACGCATATGCGTACGTTCGGGCTGAACCGTTGTGTGCATGGGTACGCATATGCGTATGTTCGGGCGGAATTAAATTAAATTAAAATTTTAATGCACAATGAAGACAGTGAAAAAAATACAAGCAAACATACGAACACGACGCTGAATAATCATGCGAATACGAAATGGCTTAAAGCAGGATGAAAACTTAAAAACATACAAACATACGAACACGACGCTGAATACGAATACGAATCATCATCATCATCATCATGTACCCTGCCGCATGGCGTTGGCGATCATGGTCCTCCATATGAATCTATCCCTTGTCGCTGCAAGTACATCTTCCACCCTCTCTGTCCTCAGCCACCATGCAAGTCCGTCCAATATTCTCTCCCTGAGTCTACATGGTGTTCTCATTTTCTCCAGCTTCGCTGCTGTGACTAGGTGCTCTAATTCCCCTTTGCTCATAAAATGTTCTATAATTGTTGCTGTCTTTTCCTAATGTTCTTTATCAATGATCTTCTTGTGTCTGCCTCCATCAAGACTGTCTCGTTTGTTTACCTTACTGTCTATGGAACTCTCAACATTCTTCTTAGAAACCACATTTCAGTTGCCTCAGTCTTGTTCTAATACGAATCTTGAATACTAATACAAATACGAACTGGCTTAATTCGAAATGAAGACCTGAAAGCATACAGACACAAACACGACGCTGAATACGAATACGAATACGAATACGAAATATCTTAATGCGTCAGATCTCTGAACCCTATGGCGTATGACCCTTGAGGATGAGTGGGATGTGGAACACGAAACAACCGCTAGAAATAAACATGAACAATAAAACCACGCAATAGTGCTTGGCGATGTGCCTTACAAAGAGATGGGTAGAAAAAGAGAGACGCACTCACGCGCCTACGGGCACGCACATATACAAGACTAACAAATAAACAAGCAAGCAAACGAGCAAGGAAGCAGAAATGTCAACAAATGATTGACATGTTCATGAATATTTCTGCATTTCATTCTACATGATAATGAACTCAAGAACAGTCGAAACCTTTAAGGTCAACATTATATACAGCCCATCATATGGAGAAAAAAGAAAGGAGAAGGAGAAGAAGAAGAAGAAGAAGAAGAAGAAGAAGAAGAAGAAGAAGAAAGAAGAAGAAGAAGAAGAAGAAAGAAGAAGAAGAAGAAGAAGAACAAGAAGAAGAACAAGAACAAGAACAAGAAGAACAAGAAGAAAAGAACAAGAAGAACAAGAAGACAAGAACAAGAACAAGAACAAAGAACAAGAACAAGAACAAGAAAGAGCAGCAGCAGCAGCAGCAGCAGCAGCAACAACAATAACAACAGCAAAAACAACAACAAACCAAAATTGTCAAGCCTTTAAACATCCCTCCTTTTATTCAAAAAGTGTTACAGAAAATCCAGTATACAATTTCTCCGGATCACTGTGACTTGAAAAGGCTTTGGTTGAAATAAAACGACGTACTCCAAGAACAACGGTAGTCTGTCACTACAGAGAATGCAGATTTTGTATACTATTATGTTCTTGAAAAAAATGTTTTTTTAATACAATTTTTTTGTGGTCACTGTGACCTTCATATTAGAACTTCAAAATCAAAACGTACGCTTTTTCCTACTCCTAAGCACTCTACACCTTTGACTGAAATTTTGGTGTAAAGATCCACAGGTAAAGAACTCAGAAAAACCTTGTTTAAACATCTCTCTGTCTCTTTCTCTCTCTCTCTCCCTTTCTCTCTCTCTCTCCCCCTTTCTCTCTCCCTCCCTCCCCCCTCTCTCTCTTTCTGTCTCTGTTTGTCTCCCTCTGTCTCTCTGTCTGTCTGTCTGTCTGTCTCTCAATCTCGCTGTCTCTGTGTCTCTTTCTCTCTTTCTCACTCTCTGTCTGTCTGTCTCTCCTCTAATCTCACTGTCTCTCTCTGTGTCTCTTTTTCTCTTACTCTCTCTCTCTCTTTCTCTTACAGACACTCTCTCTCTTTTTCAATCTCTCTGTCTTTGTCTCTGTCTCTGTCTCTCTCCCTCCCTCTCTCTCTCTCTCTCATAACCGGTCGACATGAAATAATCTCCCCTGAAAGAAAGGCGATAGGCAGAAGGTTGACAGTGAAAACGTTTATTCAAAACACGAAAAAAGACATTGCAATTCTTAGACGACAAAATATGACAAGAAAAGGAAATCATTCAGTTCAAACGAAGGTCATTGTTCTACTCGGGTCAGCTGAGATGTGAATCATTTTTAAGTCCTGAAATCAGCGCGCTTGGATTTGTACTTGGAATTGAGTTTGTTTTTAATGTTTATTTGTTTGCTTGATTTTTGTTTGTTTGCATACTTGTTTGTTGTTCAGTTGATTGTTTGTTTGTTTGAGCGTCTGTTTGCTAGTTTGTTTGTTTGTTTGCCTGTTTGTGTGTTTGATTAATTAATTGTTTGCGTTTTGCTTGTCTGATTGATTGTTTGACTGATTGATTGATTGATTGTTGTTTGATTGTTTGTTAGCTTATTTCTTTGTTTAACTGTTTGTTTGTTTAGTTGCTTGTTTGTTTTATTGTTTTGTTTCTTTGGTTGTTCGATTGATTAAATAATCGATTGTTTCGTTGTATGTTAGTATAGGAACCAGGGGAAAAAAACACGAAAAAAGGATAAGAACGCGTATTTAATACAAGAAGACAAGACAGGCGCAAATTTTCGGTTCCTTTTCTTACACTGGAGGGAGCAGCAGGAAAGGTTCAGTCGTTTTCTCCTAATTTTTGTATCTGGTGTTCGCTTCTTTGTGATCTTGCACTTGACAAAGGCCAGTTGGCCGAAAATTTGCGCCTGTCTTGTCTTCTTGTATTAAATACGCGTCTTATTTTTATTTTCGTGTTTTTTTTTTCTGGTTCCTGTTTGTTTGAACGCGGGCAGACACACTTGCTTTGGATTTTGTATGTTAGTGTGTTTGTCTAATTTTTTTCCTTTTTTGTTTATTGGATTGGTTGGTTGCTTGTTTGATTGTTTGTTTGGTCGTCTGTTTGTTTGTCTTTGTGTATGTTCTTTGGTTGCTCGTTTGATTGTTTCTTTGTTTGCATGTTTGCTGGATTGTTTTATTGATTTGGCCACAACTGCATTTCTTTGCGTGAATTGCTGTTGCTCTAATACGTAGTACTTTCCCATATTTATGTATGCCACCTTTTTCTTTATTTGTGTATGCGGGTGCGTGCACGTTGGTGTGTGTTGTGCGTGTGTGTGTGTGTGTGTGTGTGTGTGTGTGTGTGTATGTCGTGTTGGTGTGTTGTGTGTGTGTGTGGTGCGTGTGCATGTGCGTGTGTGTGTTGATGTGTTATATGTGGTGTGGTGTGTGTGTGTATATGTACATGTTTGTTGTGTATGTATCTGCGTGTGCTCTCGTATTCTTGTTTAGCCAACGGAGCAGATTTTCTGGAGAATAACGTATCCAGGAAAAGTGTTCTGTTGGTCCTTTCAGTCATTAAGTCATGCTGCAATGCCGGCGTCAGCTTCGGCTACTGAAAGGGCCACCTGAACTGGGACAATGGCGCGCCCTCTAGCAAACCATGATACCATGCAGTGTGTCTACACGGTCATCTACATCAGACGAGAACAACACTCGCCCACAGAGGTTTATATCTGGGTATAGCACTACCGCATTCTGCGGCTCAGCAAAGAAACCGGTAGAAAGTAGAAAAAATGGTCACACGCGTTGCCGGATGTTGCCTGACCATGTAGACGATGAACGGGGAGAAGAAGAAGAAGAAGAAGAAGAAGAAGAAGAAGAAGAAGAAGAAGAAGAAGAAGAAGAAGAAGAAGAAGAAGAAGAAAGAAGAAGAAGAAGGAGAAGAAGAAGAAGAAGAAGAAGAAGAAGAAGAACAACAACAACAACAAGAACAAGAACAAGAATAAGAAAAACAAGAAAAACAAGAACAAGAACAAGAACTAAATGATAATGATGATGATGATGATGACGACGACGACGACAACGTTGATGATGACGATGATGATGATGAATATGACAAAGATGAGGGAGGAAAAAAAGAAGAAGGGATGATGATGATGATGATGATCATGATGAACGAGAAGAAGAAGGTATGATGATGATGATTGATGACGTGATGATGATGATACAAAGAAGAAGAAGCAGAAGAAGAAGAAGAAGAAGAAGAAGAAGAAGAAGAAGAGAGAAGAAGCAACCTGTCCGAAGAAGAAGCTGGACAGGTCAATGGACAGAAACTAATAAAGCGAGATCTTCGGTCCTCCATGTGTAGCTCAGTGGTAAAGCATTCGTAGTTCGACTGACGAAATTCGAACACACAACTTCCCAATCATCATTCCATCGCGCTAACGCTTCCCCACAAACGAAGCGGAAGCCAGGAGAATTGGCAGCTGATAAAGGACGAAGGTTTAAGGTTTACAGTCAATTCTGGCAGCTCTCACGGTGACACGGCACGCGAAAGATCCCACAATGTCCAGGCGTTAGACAACGCAATAACGGACAGTGACAAGAGATGCGGAATAAGACTGTCCGGAAAAGGAGCAAGCGTTTCTAATTTCACTTGTCTAGACCGCCGTCGAGACAATCAGAAGAGAAAAGACGTCATGAATTTTTGACAGCGTCTGGAGACTTGAAGATTAGTGTAATTCAAAGGGTAAAGGTAAGGTCACACGTACGTAAAACAAACAAAACAGCGCAAAACACTGTTTGGGTTTTTTTTTAGTCTGACATCGTCTTAAGTTTTCAGTCTGACATCGTCTTAACGTGTTTCACAGGCGACTGAGAAAGCAAAAATCACAGACGAAGTAATTTAGAAGTCATAAACGAACACACACACACACACACACACACACACACACACACACACACACACACACACACACACACACACACACACACACACACACACACACACATATATATATATATACACACACACACACACACAGACATCACACATCACACACACACCCCACTCACACTCACGCACACGCACGCACACGCACAAGCACACACACACACACACATACACACACACACACACACACAGAAGAGAGAGAGAGAGAGAGAGAGAGAGAGAGAGAGAGAGAGAGAGAGAGAGAGAGAGAGAGAGAGAGAGAGAAGAGAGAGAGAGAGAGAACCTGTCAAATTTTGTTCGTTGATGTCTATGATAGGTTGGTCAGCTGGGTGGTTGATTGGTTGGTAGGTTGATCTGTTGGTTCGTTGATAAGTTGATTAGCTGTCTCGGTTACTTGATTGCTTGCTAGGCTGGCTGGTTGGCTGATTGACTGATAGATAGAGCTGTTGATGATTTCATTACGTCGTTTTGTTTTTAAATGCTTTCATTTTATCCCCCTCGATCCACTCACACATCCTTTGGGAGTAGGGGGTAGGTGGGGAATGTTATTTATGTAAACTTTTTATTTTAGTAATGAAAAAACTTGGATGAACAAATTGATTTTGTGTTACCTTAAACCTCCGCCTATCGAAGTAATCAATGATGTAGAGATCAAGTGGGAACAATATCAGACTTCCAATCTAAAGGCCCGGGGGTTCGATCTTGTCTGGGTACTTTCCGCTTGATGGGATAAGGGTGGGGACTTTTCCGGAAGGATGGAGATTTTTCCAGTCTCCAGGTCAACCAACATGTGTGGAGAACTGTCAGTGTCCACCAAATCCCCTTCGTTTGTATACACGAGTAAAACATTAAGTACGCACGTTAAAGATTCTTTAGGCCATGTCAGTTTACGGCGGTTCATGAAAACATCAAGACAGTATGTACGCCCACCTTATGCAGACTGTGCAGCGACATACTGCCCGCGCAGTGTGGGCAAAACGACGTGCATATACATGCATCCAAAATAACTCGGAGCGCTAGAAAACATATCCATCTGTGTGTCTGTTATATTTAATATGAACAAAAATAACTGAGCAACATAACAAATGAAAACAAAAACAATAGTAGCAACGAGAACAACAACAACAACAATAAGAATAAGGGTGAAAATAACAATAACAACAAGAACAAGAACATGAACAACAATAAAATATTCATGATAGCAATAATGATAATAATAGTAATAATCATAATCATAACGATAATGATAGTAGTAGAAGTAGTAGTAATGATAATAATAATAATTATGATAATAATAATATTGATAATAATGATAATAATAAAATGATAACAACAACAACAAAAATATAATAATAATAATATAATAATAATAACGATGATGACGATGATGATGATGATGATGATATGATGATGATGATAATAATAGTAATAATAATAATAATAATGGTAATAATAATAATATAATAATAATAATAATGGCAACAACAACAACAATAATGATGACCACGATGATGATGATGACGATGATGATGATCCGCAAATGATCAGCGACATGCAGCATCTGCGAAATATTTTCAAGAATCGCAACAACACATTGCCTGCAGGTGTAAAAACCCTGTGCGCTGGAGAGGCCTCGAAATTGTGAGAGTCGTGGACTCGAGATCTGACATCTTGAGTTCAATCCTATCCTACAACATGAATAACTGACTCGTTCGTCTCCAATCTTAATGTTTCCATCATACAGTTCAGTGTTTCGTAAGTCCCTCTCCCCCATTCCCCCTATCCCCATCCCCCTATCCCCATCCCCCTATCCCCATCCCCCTATCCCCATCCCCCTATCCCCATCCCCTATCCCCATCCCCCTATCCCCATTCCCCTATCCCCCCTATCCCCATCCCCCTATCCCCATCCCCTCCCCCATCCCCCTATCCCCCTCCCCCCATCCCCCTATCCCCATCCCCCTATCCCCATTCCCCATATCCCCATTCCCTATCCCCATCCCCCTACCCCCATCCCTATCCCCCTATCCCCATCCCCCTATCCCCATCCCCTATCCCACTCCCCATTCCCCCTATCCCCATCCCCCTATCCCCATCCCGATTTCAGGACCTTGCCAGCGCACAGGATTTTTACGCAGAGTCTGGGAGTTTTGCCAGATGATTGCTGGCAAAGCTGAGTGGAGCGCATATGGAATCGTCCGACTGCATTGAATCCCTCTTGACCAAGCACCATCCCCCTTGGGGATGCCGGGGGACTCTTTCAGTATGATTAGTA
>CM060306.1:108488186-108510686 GCA_030674185.1 Monoplex corrugatus | reverse complement strand
CACAGTACACACTTTGAGTTACATAGTTACGCAAGACCCAAATTGCATAGTAACGTGAGATCCATATCAACCAGTCACCAACGTCGGAATGATTTACAGACCTTTCACCACAGCCGAAATTGTTTGTGGAAGGCAAGCCCAAAAGTGAACTATCGAGAAAATTATTATCAACGATAACCAACTCAAGTGCGTGTGCGTTGCCACGCAATTTGCCTCAAACAATTACTCCTTGATATTCATACCCCTAACTGAACGTATGCGATGATTGCAGCTATCGAATATGCCTACAGGACTCTGCACGCTACGGGCCTTTCTCATAAAACAGTTTTGGATTGCATTGATGTAAACTTTAGGAGGACGGGCTATTTTCCCCTCCCAAGGCCATTCTAGACAGTTCTCTACAAGGAAAACCTCTTGAGACCAAAACAAACTCATTTCTCATCTCACCGTTTTATCAATTTCCCCTGTAAAAATCGGAGATTGGTTCATATCGACCGGAGAAAAGTGTGTGTGTGTTGTTGTGTGTGTGTGTGTGTGTGTGTGTGTGTGTTGTGTGTGTGCGTGCGTGCGTGTGTGTGTGTGTGTGTATGTGCGTGTGAGTGTACGTGTATGTGTGTGCGTGTGTGTATGTGTGTTCTTTGATTTAACGTCTTTTCACTATGAGTGATATTAGATATGTGATGATGTATCTGTATGTGTGTTTGTGTGTGTGTGTGTGTGTGTGTGTGTGTGTGTGTGTGTGTGTGTGTGTGTGTGTGTGTGTGTGTGTGTGTGTGTATGTGTGTGTGTGTGTATGTATGTGTGTGTGTGTATGTGTGTGTATGTATGTGGTGGTGGTCTTTGATTTAATGTCTATTCACTAAAGTGATTTTAGACAACAATAAAAAAATTAAAAAAATTTAAAAAACAAACTTGGAAATGGTTAATCTTCAGGAAAAAGAAATGAACCAGAAAAACAAGAGAAGAAAGAAAAATTCACAAATGACGTTATCATAATTAACGATTGAAACAGTAAAATTAGCTAACCATAACACTCAACATGAGAAGTAACGGCGCGTTAAAGATAATTCGCTATAGGACTTTTTGACAGGCTAACAAAAAATTCATATGTTAAGGATGGTAAGGCAAATATGTCAGAAACTGTCTTCGTTGATAACGTAGGTATATGTCGTTTTACCCGAACGCATGATAGAATATGACTATGTGTTATCTTCTTTCCACACAGGCACACTACATTCCTGGTGCATTTTGTTTTGAATGCATCAAGTTTCCACCTATACATAAGGGATTGTATACTTCTGCTGGCAGGGAACCGCTTAGGTGTTTTGCTAATTTCAAAATTCATGTAACATTTTTCATACTTTTTCTGTTTATCTTGAAACTGCTTCCATACGTAGGCGTCCACTAAGGTATAACACTCATGCAATGAGAGGGAAAGTTGTATATGATTTGAATCTGGTGAGCTCTTTGCCCCCCGTTTGGCAGCCCTATCAGCCATATCATTGTAATGAAAAGAACTATGAGATGGTATCCAGCAGAAAGTAATATCAGTGCCTCTTAAGGATAAACTATTAATCAAGTGAGTAATTTCCAATATCATTTCAGATCTTGTTTGTAATTTTGATAATTCAAGAGCTTGAAGTACAGATTTTGAATCAACGCAAAAAAGTATCTGGGGAATTGTCCTAGGAAGATTTATCATACAATTCAAAGCCATTAAGATTGCAAAGAGTTCTGCAGTAAAGATAGATTTATAAAGTCCTATATAGAAAGATTTCTCAATTTTGAGAGCAGGTATTAAAAACGCTGAGCCTGCTTGTCTCTCAATTATTGAACCATCAGTGTAAACTTTCAAGTGATCGGAATAAAAGTCTTCTATATGACATTTAACGTGACTTGCCAGTAAGTTGATATTATCTTCTTTTTTTAAGTCAGTGTGGTGTATGTCAAATCGTGCTCTTTGAAGTTCCCAACTGGGTACTGGTGAAAACGAAGGTCTTAAAGTTATAGGACCTGTGTCTAAATCAATTCCAGAGCCTTTCATAACATCAGCTGTAAATGTTGCAAGCGTGACCTGTGAGGATATTGATTTAGCTCTTTTTGGAAAGTCGGTGTCTGATCTTACTTTTGTCTCTGTTTTGATGCTGTTTTCTATGGTAGTGTTTCTTAACAGAAATTTAGTAGAAGCGACTTTCCTTTGTTCATCAAGTGGCAACAATTTGATTGCATTGTATGTGCGATGGCAACAGGCATGCATTGGAAGACCCAGCGCAAGTTTGAAACCTTTACAATCTATGCTCTGCAGTTTTGTGAGTAAGCGTTTTGGTGCGCTGAAGAATATTTCTTGGGCATAGGTTAATTTAGATCTAATAAGCGATTTACAGAGATGAACAAGTGTTGATGCATCTTGTCCCCATATCTGTTTGCGAACTATTTTCAAGAAATTTAAACTTTTTTGAGCTTTTGTTAATAAGTATTCAATATGCTGATTCCAAGATAATTTGGCTGTAAGGAAAACTCCTAAGAATTTAATCGACTCATTATACTGAAGAAGAGTATCTCCCAGTTTGAACGTGGGAACATTTGATGGGTTAGCTCCACTGTTAAACAAAACTATCTTGATTAGTTAGTTAGTTAGCTAATTAGTTGTTTGTTTGTTTGTTTTTGTTTGTTTGTTTGTTTGTCGATTTGTTTATTCATTGGTCAATCCATTTTCATCTGTCCCCATTTCCTTCACTTGTCTTTGGTTTGTATGTATGTATGTATGTGTGTGTGTGTGTGTGTGAGGTGTGTGTGTGTGTGTGTGTGTGTGTGTGTGTGTGTGTGTGTGTGTGTGTGTGTGTGTGTGTGTGTGTGTGTGTGTGTGTGTGAGTGATATTAGATATGTGGTGATGTATCTGTATGTGTAGGTGTCTGTGTAGTAGGTAGGGGACATTTTGACGTGTACGGTAGTAGAAAGGGGACGTGTGTGTAATTTGAGGACGTCCCCAAAATACACAAAATTAAAATTGGCTCAAAATAAAAAAAGATAAGCTTAAAATGGTATACTATTGCGTATAAAATATAAATTACGTAATTTTAAAAAATGTCCCCTAATTACTACATATTTTGCTTGTAGTAATTTGGGGACGTCCCTTTATTACTACATCCCACTGACCCTGTTCTCACACAGATTGAGTCGCACAGCTTTTTAGTCTTAGTCGGTTTAAAAGCGTATTTCTTTGGCTTCTTTTCTGTCTGAGATTGATCTATTATTTTCTTTGTGGTTTTCTGTCTATTGTTATTGCTGTTTAAGTGCTGATGTTGTTATTGCTGTTAATTTACCATCTTTATTTTGAAAATATGACTGATTTTGTTGTCTAGCACTGACATTAATAGACTTATTCACTGAATAATTTATATTGGTGTTGAATGATTTCAATTGTTTTGTTTTAGTAGTTTAATACATTTTTTAGAATTAAATGCTGTCTGTGTGGCTTGATTTCAATTGTATATTTATTTATTTATCTATTTATTTATTTATTTATTTATTTATTTATTTATTTTTTATTATTTATTTAATTTTATTCATTTATTTATTTATTTGCTTGTTTTTGTTTATTCCTTTTATTTATCTATTTGTATATCTATTGATCATTTATTGTTCATTTATTTATTTGTTTATTTGTTTGTTCGTTTTTATGCTTTATTTATTTATTTGTTTATTAATTCATTTATCTATTTATTTAGTTATCATTTTAGTTAATAATTTATTCACTTATTTATTCATTTGCTTATTTTTTGTTTATTCATTCATCCTTTTATTTATTTACCTATTTATTATTTGTTTCTTTATCTATTTATTTATTCATTTATACATTTACTAATTATTGTCTATTTGTTTATTTATTTGTTTATTATTTATTGTCTATTTGTTTATTTATTAGTTTATTTTGTTTGCTTATTCATTATTTATTTATTCACTGATTTATTTATTTATTTACTTATTTATTTATTTATTTATTCATTCAATCATTTATTTATCTATTTATTGATCTATTTATTTACTTGCTTTTCTATTTATTTATTTGTTTATTTATACATCTATTTGTTTATTTATCCTTTTTATGTTGATTTCTATTTTTGTTTATTTATTTATTGGTTCCTTTATCTATTTAATCTTTTATTTCCTCTATTTATTTAACTGAATTTTATAAGCTGTTTCTAATTCTTACTGTTTTCCTTCATACGTTTGTATCAATATTTATTTATTCATTAGCTGCAGCATATTTCTTGCCTATTTCTGTTGATTGTTTTTATATGATTTACTAATTATTTATTTATGAATTTATTTATCCATTAATTTAGTTAGTTAGTTAGCTAATTAGTTGTTTGTTTGTTTGTTTGTTTGTCGATTTGTTTATTCATTGGTCAATCCATTTTCATCTGTCCCCATTTCCTTCACTTGTCTTTGGTTTGTTTTTTCATTCGTTAAAAATAATTTGCGCTTCTTTATCAGTTTATTGCTTACTTTGATTAATTTGTTTTCCTTGATTTAACATTTATGTGGAAATTGGATTGTTGAAGAATAAAAATAAAAGAGGCATACAAAATCCCTTTGACATTAAATATAACATGAACAAAACGAAGATAAAGGAAGCATTAAAAACAAATAAAAATGAATGATGGGGAAGGCATGTCAAGTATAGCATTATAATGAAAACGCATGAGCTATATAAAGCATACAATGTCAAAGAAGTTATGAAAATGAATTATGATAAAATGTTGACTTCCATGTGCCAGTCAATCAAGTGTTTTGCTAAAGCATGACAAGTAAAGGCAAAAACACATAAAGCAAATGTAATAGCAATAACCATAAAAAGAAAACTTAACAATAATAACAAAAATAGCTATATTCTGGTAGAACAAAACAAAAAATAGGCACGTAAATTATGAACACAGAAACTAAGAAAAGTAGGGAATAAGGTAAGCATTAAAAGCAAACGAGGGAGAGGAGAGACGTGTCAAAGAGAGAGAGAGAGCAAAAGAGAGAGAGAGAGAGAGAGAGAGAGAGAGAGAGAGAGAGAGACCGAGAGAGAGGGTGAGAGAGAGAGAGACCAAGAGAGAGAGAGAGAGAGAGAGAGAGAGACCAAGAGAGAGACTGAGAGAGAGACCGAGAGAGAGAACGAGAGAGAGAGAGAGAGAGAGAGAGAGAGAGAGAGAGAGAGAGAGAGAGAGAGAGAGAGAGAGGATTGCATCACAACAAAAACAATCATACACATGACATGCAGAAGAATACATAATTCAAGCGTCGAGGTTTCAAAAAAAAATCGGTTGCTGCTGCTCCATCACTATCACTACTAATACTATTGCTACAGCTCTATCAGTACCACCACTACTGTTGCTACTGCTCTATCACTACCACTACTATTGCTGCTCTATCACTACCACTACTATTGCTGCTCTATCACTACCACTACTATTGCTGCTCTATCACTACCACTACTATTGCTGCTCTATCACTACCACCACTACTGCTGCTGCTCTATCTTTACCATTACCACTGCTACTGCTGCTCTATCACTACCACTACTGCTGCTCTATCATTATCACTATTGCTGCTCTACACTACCACTACTGCTGCTCTATCACTGCCACTATTACTGCTGCTACTACTCTATCACTACCACTACTGCTGCTCTATCACTACCACTACTGCTGCTCTATCATTATCACTATTGCTGCTCTACACTACCACTACTGCTGCTCTATCACTACCACTACTGCTGCTCAATCATTATCACTATTGCTGCTCTACACTACCACTACTGCTGCTCTATCATTATCACTATTGCTGCTCTACACTACCACTACTGCTGCTCTATCACTACCACTACTGCTGCTCAATCATTATCACTATTGCTGCTCTACACTACCACTACTGCTGCTCTATCACTGCCACTATACTGCTGCTACTACTCTATCACTACCACAACTGCTGGTGTTCTATCACTAACACAACAGCTGGTGTTCTATCACTACCACTACTGCTGGTGCTCTATCACTAACACAACAGCTGGTGTTCTATCACTACCACTACTGCTGGTGCTCTATCACTAACACAACAGCTGGTGTTCTATCACTACCACTACTGCTGGTGCTCTATCACTACCACTACTGCTGGTGCTCTATCACTACCACTACTGCTGGTGCTCTATCACTACCACTACTGCTGGTGCTCTATCACTACCACTACTGATGGATCCTCTATCACTACCACTACAGCAGGTGCTCTATCACTACCACTACTGCTGGTGTTCTATCACTACCACTACTGCTGGTGCTCTATCACTACCACTACTGCTGGTGCTCTATCACTACCACTACAGCAGGTGCTCTATCACTACCACTACAGCAGGTGCTCTATCACTACCACTACTGCTGGTGCTCTATCACTACCACTACTGCTGGTGCTCTATCACTACCACTACCGCAGGTGCTCTATCACTACCAACTACCGCTGGTGCTCTATCACTACCACTACTGATGGATCCTCTATCACTACCACTACAGCAGGTGCTCTATCACTACCACTACTGCTGGTGTTCTATCACTACCACTACTGCTGGTGCTCTATCACTACCACTACTGCTGGTGCTCTATCACTACCACTACTGCTGGTGTTCTATCACTACCACTACTGCTGGTGCTCTATCACTACCACTACTGCTGGTGTTCTATCACTACCACTACTGCTGCTGCTCTATCACTACCACTACTGCTGGTGCTCTATCACTACCACTACTGCTGGTGCTCTATCATTACCACTACTGCTGGTGTTCTATCACTACCACTACTGCTGGTACTCTATCACTACCATTACTGCTGGTGCTCTATCACTACCACTACTGCTGGTGCTCTATCACTACCACTACTGTTGGTGCTCTATCACTACCACTACTGCTGGTGCTCTATCACTACCACTAGTGCTGCTGATCTATCACTACCACTAGTGCTGCTGATCTATCACTACCACTAGTGCTGCTGATCTATCACTACCACTAGTGCTGCAGATCTATCACTACCACTAGTGCTGCTGATCTATCACTACCACTAGTGCTGCTGATCTATCACTACCACTAGTGCTGCTGATCTATCACTACCACTAGTGCTGCTGATCTATCACTACCACTAGTGCTGCTGCGCTATCACTACCACTACTGCTGCTGCTCTATCATTACCACTACTGCTGCTGCTCTATCACTACCACTACTGCTACTGCTCTATCACTACCACTACTGCTGCTGCTCTATCACTACCACTAGTGCTGCTCTATCACTACCACTACTGCTGCTGCTCTATCACTACAACTACTGCTGCTGCTCTATCACTACAACTACTGCTGCTCTATCACTACCACTACTGCTGCTGCTCTATCACTACAACTACTGCTGCTCTATCACTACCACTACTGCTGCTCTATCACTACAACTACTGCTGCTCTATCACTACCACTACTGCTGCTCTATCACTACCACAACTGCTGCTCTATCACTACAACTACTGCTGCTCTATCACTACCACTACTGCTGCTCTATCACTACAACTACTGCTGCTCTATCACTACCACTACTGCTGCTCTATCACTACAACTACTGCTGCTCTATCACTACCACTACTGCTGCTCTATCACTACAACTACTGCTGCTCTATCACTACCACTACTGCTGCTCTATCACTACAACTACTGCTGCTCTATCACTACCACTACTGCTGCTCTATCACTACAACTACTGCTGCTCTATCACTACAACTACTGCTGCTCTATCACTACAACTACTGCTGCTGCTCTATCACTACAACTACTACTGCTCTATCACTACCACTACTGCTGCTCTATCACTACAACTACTGCTGCTGCTCTATCACTACAACTACTGCTGCTGCTCTATCACTACCACTACTGCTGCTCTATCACTACCACTACTGCTGCTCTATCACTACCACTACTGCTGCTCTATCACTACCACTACTGCTGCTCTATCACTACCACTACTGCTGCTCTATCACTACCACTACTGCTGCTCTATCACTACCACTACTACTGCTGCTGCTCTATCACTACCACTACTACTGCTGCTCTATCACTACACCACCACTACTGCTGCTGCTCTATCACTACCACTACTGCTGCTGCTCTGTCACTACCACTACTGCTGCTGCTCTGTCACTACCACTACTGCTGCTGCTCTGTCACTACCACTACTGCTGCTCTATCACTACCACTTCTACTGCTGCTGCTATATCACTACCACTACTGCTGCTGCTCTATCACTACCACTACTGCTGCTGCTCTATCACTACCACTACTGCTGCTGCTCTATCACTACCACCACCACTACTGCTGCTGCTCTATCACTACCACTACCACTACCACTACTGCTGCTCTATCACTACCACCACTACTGCTGCTGATATTTCACTACCACTAGTGCTACTGCTCAATCGCTACCAGTACTGCTGCTCTATCAATACCACTAGTGTTGCTCCACCACTACCACTACTGCTGCTCAGTCACTACCACTACTGCTGCTCTATCGCTACTACTACTGCTGCTCTATCACTACCACTACTGCTGCTCTATCACTGCCACTATTGCTGCTGCTACTAACTCTATCACTACATCTACTACTGCTGCTGCTCTATCATTACCAACATTACTGCTGCTGCTCTATCACTACCACTATTGCTGCTGCTACTCTATCACTACCACTACTACTGCTGCTGCTCTATCACTACCACTTTGCACAATCTGCCTCCTGCTGTGCCAGTCCGACACCACTTTTCGTCTTCTGCTTCTTCGTCTCCTCCACTGCCCCTGCACTCGACCTTGCTGCTGCAAACTTCGTCTCCTTCTCTGCCGTCTTCGCCTTCGCCTTCTGTCCCGCCGGTGCCGATTTCGTCTTCTGTCCCGCTGGTGCTGCCTTTGTCTTCTGTCCCACTGGTGCCACCTTCATCTTCTGTCCTGCGGGTGCCTCCTTCGTCTTCTGTCCCGTCGTTGCTGCCTTCATCTTCTGCCCCGCTCGTGTCGCCTTCGTCTTCTGTCCCGTCGGTGCTGCCTTCGCCTCTACCTCGGCCACCGCATTGTGATAAACTAAAACTATGCCTTTTTAACGCTCAGTCAACATGCACTGATGGCAAAGCCGATGTCATTGCTGACTTTATCGCAGATGAGCATGTTGACATTGCTTTTATCACCGAAACATGGCTTAACCCCCTTGGTCATGAACCTATACATGCTAGTCTCACTCCGAGTGGTTACAGGCTTGCTTCTTTCCATCGCTCATCCCGAGGTGGTGGTATCGCCATCCTCTACAACGACTCACTCCATTCCCGCCTGTCTTTCTCGCAGTCTCTGCCTTTCTCCCATCCTTCTTTCGAGCACGTTGAAATTAAGTATCCTTCCAATCCACCCCTCACCCCATCACCTTCTGCTGTGTCTATCGACCTCCACCTAGCTCTGCCAACAAGCTCACCACATCCATGTTTCTCTCTGACTTTGATCAACTTCTTGATTACTACTGCCTTTTACCTGGAAATCTCATCATTCTAGGTGACATCAATGTCCACTATGACAACACTCACCGTTATGACACAAGACATATCATCAACTCTCTGTCCAATCACAATATGACTCAACACATTTCTGAACCAACCCATCGAAAAGGTCACATTCTTGACTGGATCATTTCTCGTGATCACCACAATTCAGCTACTGACAACTGCTTAGTTCTTTCTACCCGTCTAACTTCAGCCCTTCCATCTGACCACTCTGCAATTCTCTGTTCTCTTGACATTTCTCCTCCTTCCCGTATCATGCGGACAGTGACTCGACGCAATTTCAAATCTATCGACCTCTCCACATTTTCATCTGATGCCTTCCGTCTCCTTTCTGAAAAGTCACATAACCTTGCCGATGAATTCTATACTACTCTCCACCATCTTCTGGACACTCATGCTCCAGCCACAACCCGTCTTTTACCTGACCGCCCCCCTACCCCCTGGCTCACTCATGAGATTGCCTGTGCAAAACGTGCCCGCCGCAGAGCAGAGCGCCGCTGGCGCAAATCCAAACTCACTTACATAGGCAACTTTTCCAAGCCTCTAAAACAAAAGTATCCACCCTCATTGCATCTACAAAAACAAGCTATTTCCAAACCAAAATCCTGAATGCCTCTTCTTCGAAAGAACTCTTTACAACCATGAATCATCTCCTTGGCACACGAAAAGATTTACCTCTCCCAACAAAACACACAAATGAAGAACTCCCATATGTATTCTCCAAGTATTTCACACCAAAATACAAACTCTTCGTGACAGGCTTGACAGAACACCCTGTCAACCATGCCCACCTGACCCTTCCTTCTCTGGCACACCTCTTACTACTTTTACCCCAGTCTCACAAGAAGAAATTCTCAACACAATCAGATCCATGTCGTTCAAAACCTGCGAACTGGATCCTCTTCCAGGTTCTCTCTACTCTGACGGTATCCCTACGCTCCTCCCATTCATCACTGACATCATCAACACTTCTCTCCAAACTGGAACTGTCCGAGATTCTTTCAAGTCTGCTATTGTTCACCCTCTCCTCAAGAAATACAATTTAGACCCAAATGAACTGAAAAATTACCGGCCTATCTCTAATCTCTCTTTCTTGTCAAAACTCCTTGAAAAAGTCGTCCTCAACCAACTGAACTCTCACCTGTCTGCCAACAATCTCCTCAATCCTTTCCAGTCAGTCTACCGCCAGTGCCATAGCACTGAAACTGCCCTACTACACATTCTCAACAATCTCCTCCTTGCAACTGATACTGGCAAAGTCTCTCTCCTCACACTCCTTGATCTGTCTGCAGCCTTTGATACCATTCATCATGGTATTCTCCTTTCTAGACTTCATCATACTTTTGGCATCTCTGACATTGCTCTCCCCTGGTTCACTTCATATCTATCAAACAGAAAACAAACTGTTCTCATCAATGGCACTTACTCTCAACCTGCATACCTGACCTGTGGTGTTCCACAAGGATCTGTCCTTGGCCCTGTTCTTTTCACTCTTTACACCTCCCCCCTGTCCACCATCATCAACTCCCATTCTATAAAACACCACTTCTATGCTGATGACACCCAACTTCAAGACAGTGACTCACCTGACAATATACAGCGCCTCCTGACTCGCACCACTGAGTGTTACTCGGACATTAAAAATTGGATGACATACAACAAACTTCAGCTAAATGATGACAAGACAGAAGCTATCCTCATTGGCACCCGTCAGAAACTTTCTCAGCTGCCTCCTCTTTCTCTCCCATTATGTAACACATCAGTCCCAATTTCTGATTCAGCTAAAAACCTTGGTGTCTGCATTGACTCTACCCTCTCCATGAACAACTTTGTTTCTCAAACTGCCTGATCTTGCTACTATCATCTCCATCGTATAAGCCTGATCAGGAAGTATCTCTCTGTGGAAACAACTGCAAAACTCGTTCTCTCCTTCATAATGTCTCGCATTGACTATTGCAATTCACTCCTGTCCGGTCTTCCTGCCTCCACCACTCACATCCTACAGCGCATTCAAAACAATGCTGCACGCCTTGTACTCAAAAAGAAAAAAGCTGACCACATATCTCCTCTCCTGGCACAACTTCACTGGCTCCCTGTATCAAAGCGCATACAGTACAAACTAGACACCATATGCTACAAAAGCCTCAATAACGCAGCCCCCGATTACCTGTCAAGCCTACTTGAGATCTATGTTCCCTCACGTACCCTCCGCTCTGCCTCCGATCCTCTCACTTTTCGCTTTCCACGCACTAAACTCAATACCTATGGTCTACGAGCCTTCTCTGTTTCTGGTCCGCTCTCCTGGAACAAACTTCCTCTCTCAGCTCTTCAAATCCGCTCTCAAAACTCACCTTTTCTCTTCTGCATAAAATCCTGACCTCATTCAATCCCCTCTGCAGCCTGTCTCCACTCGGAGGGGAATCACATTGCAATATATAATTGTATATAATATGCTCTCTATAATTTTCCATTGCTTTTATTCTTTCTCCCCATTTATAGCCGTGTGCGTGAGTGTGTGTGTGTGTGTGTGTGTGTGTGTGTGTGTGTGTGTGTGTGTGCGTGAGTGCGTGTGTGTGCGTGCGTGTGTGTGTGTGTGTGCGTGCGTGCGTGTGTGTGTGTCTGTTTCAGCGCTTAGATTTGATTTTATCAAGATTTTGCGCTATATAAATATTGTAATTATTATTATTATTACTACTGCTGCTGCTCTATCACTACCACTACTGCTGCTCTATCATTACCACTACTACTGCTGCTGCTCTATCACTACCACTACTGCTGCTCTATCACTACCACTACTGCTGCTCTATCACTACCACTACTACTGCTGTTCCAATCCGACTCTTTAGTTGCAGAAGCCCCAAGCTGTGACCTGACCTTATTTCAGCCGGAGAGGGCCGACCATGCACATCACGCCTGCTGATAGTGGTTGTGCAGTGGAAGGAAGAAAAATGAGTTGGTTGCTATATAGTCTTAGATTTTACAGCGCCTTTTAACAGTCTGTCTGATATGTAAATGACCGTGTTGCCGATACAAGTAGCATTAAAATGATACCAAACACGACCAGATTAATCTAATAGACTACGCTACTGCATCCTGCACAAAACTGACTTCATTTCAGGGAGTAAAGCGATTTTGTCATGATCTCAGGGTTTTTCCCCCAGTAATTTTCAACCGTTCTAGCTAAGCTTCTGAGGTATTCACACACTATTAGAACTTTGTCACACAAAATTTAACACTTCGGAAAGCTCTTCACTTAAGCACAAAAATTCCACCTCGGCAGGGAAGGAGAGAGATGCGATATAATTACCCCACTGTGGAGCGACAACTTAACCGACACGATGTTTCACCTTGTACAGACCGTTTCCATTCTCTTTTCTTGTGTTCGAGAGAGAGATGCTACAATCTTCAAGACATTGTCATACGTATTGATGATCACTTATCACATCCCAGCAGATGGTTTCCGGCTTAATTCGAGTGAGGAGAGCGACGCAAGTTAAGTACCCCACCTTCACGAAGTTGGCCACTTGACTTGTCTAACTTGGCAAGAGCACACTAAGCACTCGGAGTGTTTTATTTTTTTTATTTGTTTACTTATTTATGTTTTGCCATTGTGATTTTTTTTTACTACTTGAGTCGCTTAATACATGCACATCAGAGTGGGGCACTCGGACACAATCGTTTCTGTTCACCTTCAGTGCCTTTCTGATAAGGTTACATCAGTATTGACGAACAGAAACAACTGGTTTATCACTCAAAATAGTAGATCTTATATTTAATTCAAGCATATGTTTTACTGCAGCCAAATATAATTAACATCATGTATTATGTTCCATTGTGTTTGTCGGTGAATGCAGAATATTATGTTGGCAATTTGGACCCAGCTTGTGAGAATACTATGACAAACATGTAAGAAAGGTACATTCACACATTTTAGAAAGCAAGGTTTTATACATATACGACAACGTCCAAGCTGTGCCTGTATGTCTGTACTAACAAAGAGATGTCATTCAAATGTATTTGATGTCACAGAATGTGTTGCCATCATTCTCGCAAGTCACTACACTCGATTGATCCTGGTAAGCATTACAGTATTTAAAATTTTGCTAAATAAAGTGGGATAAGAACGACATATTTGTTGTCACTATAAAATATTTGCAAATGTATTCTTGTTCTGGTTAAAGGAAACGATAGACACGAGTCTGTACATTATATTACACATGCCTTTTCACTGAGTCTGTGTTAGGGGATCATAAAGTTGACATGAGTGTGGCATTTTGTACCATAGTGCCTCTCTCTCTCTCTCTCTCTCTCTCTCTCTCTCTCTCTCTCTCTCTCTCTCTCTCTTTCTCTTTCTCTCGTCACAAGTGTGTATACTTTCCTGCAGGCCAATTATACAGGTTACAGGTTCGGAACTGTCGGAAAGTGTATCACCATCGGAAATATCAGATGCTGGAAACAATGCCATTACAAGTTCATAGCGTAACACATCTATTGTTTGGCACAGGAACAAACACAAAATAACAGAAAAGCCTGTTTCCTATTGATAAGTTTCAATTACCAACACACTGAATAAATGTCCTTTGTGTTTAGCTTTTGTGATTTTCCGCTTTCTCAGTGTGAACGGGAGGGGGAGAGAGAGAGAGAGGGAGAGAGAGAAAAAGAGAGAGAGAGAGAGGGAGAGAGAGAACACCGTCATTTCAACAGTCATAGCCAAATAATAGCTAAATTAATTCCACTTCACTCCATATAATAGCTTACTTAATTCCACTTCACTCCATTACGCTATGTGCCCCACTCTGAACATCGTCTATTTCACGTTAATCTCACTGAACAATGCTGACGGTATATTCAAATCAAGGGCAAATAAATCACAAACGATTAAGGATGAATTTTTTAAATTTTCGTCTAGACAGAGTCAAGAGACAGAACTTTTACTTGACAAAACGTGGATGCCGACAAAATCTCGACTTGTTTGTAAGTCGCTGTCAAAAAGAGCGAAAAATTGCCACTTTTTAACAGATGTAAAGAAGGGAAAGACCCGCGTCAGTTGCTTGCTGACACTGGAATGTCTATCACAGCGTGTGATCAGGGGGGTCAAGGGCCTCTCTCAGTCCGTCAGCAACCTACTTTTGTCTCCTTCAAGTCCTAACCCTAACCCTAACCCTAACCCACACACCCCACAACCCCCACAACCCCACAATCCCACACACTCCACAACCCCACACACCCCACAACCCAACACACCCCACAACCCCACACACCCTACACACCCACATCCCCACCCCCACCCACCCCACACCCATACACACCCACACCCACATACCCCATACACCCCAGACCCCCACACCCCCACACCACCCACACCCTGACACCACCCCATACCCACCTCCACATCCACCACACCCACACCACGCACCCCCACACACCCCACACATCCACACCCCCATACCAACACACCCAAACCACCCACACCAACACCCACATCAACCACAACCCAACCCCCTCCCCACTCACACACCACCCTCACCCAAACTCCACATCACCCACACCTACAGCACCCAATACCCATACCCACACTACCACACCACCCACATCCCACCACCCACACCACCAACACCACACCACCCACACCCACACCAATCACACCCCCACCACCCACACCTGCACACTCACCCACCCACATCCACCCCATCCACACCCCACCACCCACACCCCACTCACAGGCACACCCACACCACCAACACACCAACCACACCCACACCTCCACACCACCCACACCCACACCAATCACACCCCCAACTCACCCCACCCACACCACCCACATCCACCCCACCCACCCCACCCTACCACCCACACCCCACCCACAAGTACACCCACACCACCCACACCAACCACACCCACACCTCCACACCACCCACACACCCACCACCCAAACCCCACATGCACACCACCCAAACCCACACCACACACATCACCCACATCATCCTGAACAATCAATCAACAATATAAGTTGCCAAAGTCAAACTAACCAAGTCAAACCAAACACAGTCTGAGAAATGGGCAACAGTAACTCAATGCTGCGGATGTCCCCAAACCAACACGCGGCACTGATCTTAAGGGAGGTAACTCGTTACAATGGGCAAGCCAACTTGCACTGACCTTGAAATCTGAAGGTGATGTCCCACACCATCTGGGGCAGCACCTGAAAGAAGGCCACGGAGAGGTCGGCCAGGGACAGGTGCAGCATCATCAGGTGCATGCGGGACAGCTTGCCTCTCTTCAGCATCAGCAGCAGCACCACCACACTGTTCCCTACCACTGCCAGGAAGAGGATGGTGGCGGATATGGCCACCTCGATCACCGCCAGACCTTCGTTGCGCTCGTCGTTGACTGCCGTGTCGTTTGTGGTGATGTTGCCGCTGGTGACGTTGGTGATGTTGTTGTGGTCGTTGTAAAAATCCCAGGGGGTCGTTGGGGCGGCAGCTCTCATGGTGGAGGGAGAATAGAAGCTCTTGCTGTCGCTGTCTGGTAGAAATGAAAAAAAAAAAAATGAAAAAAAGAAAACGTGAAACTCGCTAACATTTTGTTACACAAGGATACTAGCATCAGGTCCTAATGGGTCTGTCTTACAGAAAGTCTTTGTTGTTCTGTACATACGATATATAAACAGATTGATCAAGCATTTAGAGAATAGACTTTCTTTAAAGGATCGTCGCACTTAGGCAGTTTCCAGACACACACACACAGAGAAAGAGATACAGAGAGAGAGAGAGAGAGAGAGAGAGAGAGAGAGAGAGAGAGAGAGAGAAAGTCACACACACATACACACACACACACACACAGGCAGACACACAGACACACAGAGAGAAAGAGACAAAGAGAGACACAGACAGACAGAGAGAGAGAGAGAGAGAGAGAGGGGAGAGAAGAGAGAGAGAGAGGGAGAGGGAGAGAGGGAAACGGAGAGAGACAGACATTATTAGAAAAACCTTGTGTAGCAATCACTTATTTTACGAAAGATCAAAATCTTTCGCCATACAGAAACCAACAACAAGCGGCTTGCAAAGCTATTGAGTTCAGCATCAAAAGATAAGCAACCATTTCCAGTAAGCTATCCTAGTTGTGTCTTGTGACAAAGTAATATAACAGGAAGGTTGTTTGTGTATCTCCACCATCTATGGCAAGAAGGGGTTTGTGTGTTGTCATCTATAACAGGAAGGTGTATTGGGGATGTATATGAAGAAAGTGTTTCTGTACTTAGCAGTCACACACACAACAAGGAAAGAGAGTGACGAGAAGAAATGCACTAACCCCACTAGACATGATTCTCATAAGCAGTTCACATATAGATTAATAACTACGACGTATTTATTTAAGCAGTCAACTTCAGCATAAACGTGATTCACCATTTCTACTGTCCTGGGTCCTACTATTCCTAAAATCCTAAGATGCACTACGAATCATCAGAACTTGCATATCACTAGAATGCTGAACACTTTCTTATGTCCTACTCTATTCCCTCTCTCTTTGCTTCATGGAAAATAAAACATATTACCTACTTCTATCCCTACCCTGACAAAAGTATAAAATGAGACGCAGGATTACATACCTTTAAGATAGGTTGGAAGGTCTCTCGCTGGGTGGCAATTGAATGGGTCTATCCTATAGTGATTGACTTTCTGGCTTTTATACAGTGCGTTTCTGTTGTTTCTGTCACAAAACCTTCCCATCTGTCTTTGATTGGACATCGAAATTTGAATAACTAACCTGTCTTTCATTGGACATCGAAATTTGAATAACCAAGCAATCTTTGGCACCTGGCGGCCCTGGACTTTTCGCTTGGACGTTGGTATTTGCTGAAACCTTTTGTGTACTAGATAACCTACCCTCTATAGTTGGATAAGACCAATGTGAGCGTTAGATCCTGCTCGGTGGAACACGCCGAGTAACCAGTTAATTCATGGATGGAGTGTTCATTACGCAAACCTTACTTACCCGTCTAACAATACGGTCTGAGGGCCGTCTAACAATACGGTCTGAGGGGGACCCTGTGAGAAGGGGTTTGTGTGTTGTCATCTATAACAGGAAGGTGTATTGGGGATGTATATGAAGAAAGTGTTTCTGTACTTAGCAGTCACACACACAACAAGGAAAGAGAGTGACGAGAAGAAATGCACTAACCACACTAGACATGATTCTCATAAGCAGTCCACACATAGATTAATAACTACGACGTATTTATTTAAGCAGTCAACTTCAGCATAAACGTGATTCACCATTTCTACTGTCCTGGGTCCTACTATTCCTAAAATCCTAAGATGCACTACGAATCATCAGAACTTGCATATCACTAGAATGCTGAACACTTTCTTATGTCCTACTCTATTCCCTCTCTCTTTGCTTCATGGAAAATAAAACATATTACCTACTTCTATCCCTACCCTGACAAAAGTATAAAATGAGACGCAGGATTACATACCTTTAAGATAGGTTGGAAGGTCTCTCGCTGGGTGGCAATCGAATGGGTCTATCCTATAGTGATTGACTTTCTGGCTTTTATACAGTGCGTTTCTGTTGTTTCTGTCACAACATCATTAATGACACAATGATTACTCTTTCATTGACATCAATTTGAAAAGCAATTTGGACCTCGCCATTGAACTTACGACTTGCTTTATTGGAACATAGATAACTTTGAAATAGATAACATGGAGGGCGCTTAGATCCTGCTCGGCATGGAAAACGACAGAGTAAACCAGTTAATTCATGGATGGCGTGATCATTACGCAAACTTTACTTACCCGTCTAACAATACGGCCTGAGGGCCGTCTAACAATACAGTTTGAGGGGGACCCTGTGATAGTAACATGAAATGATAAGCAACCTTTTCAGTAAGCTATACTAGTCGTGTTTCTCATGACAAAATATTATGAAACAATAAGCAATCCTTCCAATAAGCTATGCCAGCTGTGTCTCATGAAATAATAAGCAACCCTTCCAATAAGATATACTAGTCGTGTTTCTCATGACAAAGTATTATGAAATAATAAGCAACCCTTCCAATAAGCTATACTAGTGTTTCTCGTGACAAAGTATTATGAAATAATAAGCAACCCTTCCAATAAGCTATGCTAGCCGTGTTTCTCGTGACAAAGTATGAAATAATAAGCAACCCTTCCAATAAGCTATACTAATGTTTCTCGTGACAAAGTATTATGAAATAATAAGCAACCCTTACAATAAGCTATATAAGTCGTGTTTTTCGTGACAAAGTATCATGAAATAATAAGCAACCCTTCCAATAAGCTATGCTAATTGCGTCTTATGACAAAGTAACATGAAACAATAAGGAACCTTTTCAGTAAGCTATACTAATCGTGTTTCTCGTGACAAAATATTATGAAATAATAAGCAACCCTTCCAATAAGCTATACTAGTTGTGTGTCTTGTGACAAAGTATTATGAAATAATAAGCAACCATTCCAATAAGCTACACTAGTTGTGTCTCATGACAAAGTATCATGAAATAATAAGCAACCCTTCCAATAAGCTATGCTTGTTGTGTCTCATGAAATGATAAGCAACCCTTCAAATAAACTATACTGGTTGTGTGTCTCGTGACAAAGTATCATGAAATAATAAGAAACCCTTCCAATAAACTATACTGGTTGTGTGTCTCGTGACAAAGTATCATGAAATAATAAGAAACCCTTCCAATAAATTATACTGGTTGTGTGTCTCGTGACAAAGTATCATGAAATAATAAGAAACCCTTCCAATAAACTATACTGGTTGTGTGTCTCGTGACAAAGTATCATGAAATAATAAGAAACCCTTCCAATAAACTATACTGGTTGTGTGTCTCGTGACAAAGTATCATGAAATAATAGGAAACCCTTCCAATAAACTATACTGGTTGTGTGTCTCGTGACAAAGTATCATGAAATAATAAGAAACCCTTCCAATAAACTATACTGGTTGTGTGTCTCGTGACAAAGTATCATGAAATAATAAGAAACCCTTCCAATAAACTATACTGGTTGTGTGTCTCGTGACAAAGTATCATGAAATAATAGGAAACCCTTCCAATAAACTATACTGGTTGTGTGTCTCGTGACAAAGTATCATGAAATAATAAGAAACCCTTCCAATAAACTATACTGGTTGTGTGTCTCGTGACAAAGTATCATGAAATAATAAGAAACCCTTCCAATAAACTATACTGGTTGTGTGTCTCGTGACAAAGTATCATGAAATAATAAGAAACCCTTCCAATAAACTATACTGGTTGTGTGTCTCGTGACAAAGTATCATGAAATAATAGGAAACCCTTCCCAAAAAACTATACTGGTTGTGTGTCTCGTGACAAAGTATCATGAAATAATAAGAAACCCTTCCAATAAACTATACTGGTTGTGTGTCTCGTGACAAAGTATCATGAAATAATAAGAAACCCTTCCAATAAACTATACTGGTTGTGTGTCTCATGACAAAGTATCATGAAATAATAAGCAACCCTTCTAATAAGCTGTGCTCGATGTGTGTCTCTTGACAAAGTATCATGAAATAATAAGCAACCCTTCTAATAAGCTGTGCTCGATGTGTGTCTCTTGACAAAGTATCATGAAACAATAAGCAACCCTTCCAATACGCTGACATAGATGTGTGTCTCTTGACAAAGTATCATGAAACAATAAGCAACCCTTCCAATACGCTGACATAGATGTGTGTCTCGTGACAAAGTATCATGAAACAATAAGCAATCCTTCCAATATAAGCTATACTAGTTGTGTCTCATGACAAAATATCATGAAACAATAAGCAACCCTTCCAATATAAGCTATACTAGTTGTGTCTCATGACAAAGTATCATGAAACAATAAGCAACCCTTCCAATAAGCTATGCTTGTTGCGTCTCATGCCAAAGCATCATGAAACAATAAGCAACCCTTCCAATCAGCTATACTAGTCGTGTTTCTCGTGACAAAGTATCATGAAACAATAAGCAAACATTCCAATCAGCTATAGATACTAGTTGTGTTTCTCGTGACAAAGTATCATGAAACAATAAGCAAACATTCCAATCAGCTATAGATACTAGTTGTGTTTCTCATGACAAAGTATCATGAAACAATAAGCAAACATTCCAATCAGCTATACTAGTTGTGTTTCTCGTGACAAAGTATCATGAAACAATAAGCAAACATTCCAATCAGCTATACTAGTTGTGTTTCTCGTGACAAAGTATCATGAAACAATAAGCAAACATTCCAATAAGCTATACTAGTTGTGTTTCTCGTGACAAAGTATCATGAAACAATAAGCAACCCTTCCAATAAGCTATACTAGTTGTGTTTCTAGTGACAAAGTATCATGAAACAATAAGCAACCCTTCCAATAAGCTATACTAGTTGTGTTTCTCGTGACAAAGTATCATGAAACAATAAGCAACCCTTCCAATAAGCTATACTAGTTGTGTTTCTCGTGACAAAATATTATGAAATAATAAGCAACCCTTTCAATCAGCTATACTAGTTGTGTTTCTCGTGACAAAGTATCATGAAACAATAAGCAAACATTCCAATCAGCTATACTAGTTGTGTTTCTCGTGACAAAGTATCATGAAACAATAAGCAAACATTCCAATCAGCTATACTAGTTGTGTTTCTCGTGACAAAGTATCATGAAACAATAAGCAAACATTCCAATCAGCTATACTAGTTGTGTTTCTCGTGACAAAGTATCATGAAACAATAAGCAAACATTCCAATCAGCTATAGATACTAGTTGTGTTTCTAGTGACAAAGTATCATGAAACAATAAGCAACCCTTCCAATAAGCTATACTAGTTGTGTTTCTCGTGACAAAGTATCATGAAACAATAAGCAACCCTTCCAATAAGCTATACTAGTTGTGTTTCTCGTGACAAAGTATTATGAAATAATAAGCAACCCTTTCAATCAGCTATACTAGTTGTGTTTCTCGTGACAAAGTATCATGAAACAATAAGCAAACATTCCAATCAGCTATACTAGTTGTGTTTCTCGTGACAAAGTATCATGAAACAATAAGCAAACATTCCAATCAGCTATAGATACTAGTTGTGTTTCTCGTGACAAAGTATCATGAAACAATAAGCAAACATTCCTTCTTCCCTTTGTCATTTTTCTCTTCCTCCTTCTTGCCTCTTCTCACCCTTCTTTCTTGCTCTTCTTTCTCTCCTTCTTTCTTTCTCTTGATATTTACCATTTTCCATTCCTCAAATATACACGAATTTTCTACATTCTTATTATTTTTCTGAACCTTCTTTTCGTCCATTTCTAACAAGATGTAAAGATAAATCAGTAACTATTGGCAAAACAGAATCACTTGTACCAAACACTTAAAGATCAAAACGCATGGCAAGACATCCAAGTATCCACATTTTCAACGAAGGATCTTTGCGCTCGAAGAAGACCTACCATATACGACAACAACGAAGAAGATGAACTCATATAAAACATATCTGAGTAGGTCGTAGAATTTTCATATACATTTTCTACATTCTATATGCCATCACCAACTTACATGTACGAGCAGCAGTCCTCTTAAGCGTGTTGCCCTCGCGAGGCTTCTTCCAAAACAAAGTGATGACCAAACGAAGAGAATTTGTTTTTGAACGCACAGTGAACAGTTGATGACACGCGGTTAATTTCACGTTCGAACGAAGAGAGCACAAACTTCATCTGCCCAGTCATCAGAAAACCGTAAATCATTATGTGTGACATCTCTGACAATGGATAAGCACAACACACCAAGTGTTGTCATAAAACGAAACAAGGTCAGTAGTTGAAGGAGAGAGGAACTAAAGGTTATTTGGCAGGCCTGTGTCACGCAAGCAAGCTGATATAGAGGAAGAAT
>CM060306.1:108475686-108480686 GCA_030674185.1 Monoplex corrugatus | reverse complement strand
AAGCGCACATAGTTCAGTGTTCATTCTAACACTCATTCATATTGACAAAAACAACTTCAGTAAAAAACATAGGTTTACTGGGAGGGGGAAGACAGGGGGTGAATTAGATGAAAGGGTGAATGGGTGATGCTGGACAATAAAATCTTGTCTTCGAATTAGACATGAAGGAAGAAAGAATTAGTGACTGTCAATAATATAATATAATATAAATAATATAATATAATATAATAAGTTTTTATTTTTATAATATAATTCATAATATAATATAATATAATATAGTATAATATAATATAATATATAATATAATATAATATAATATAATATAATATAATATAATAAATATAATAATAAATATAATGGCTCACTTATTTTGCTATAAAATCTAATTAGATAAGAACCAACCTGCCTTCCCCCACTTCACTGGGAAGGCTATCCCTGTCAATCCATCTAGCCGTAATAGCGGAATGGGTGCTGACGTAAAACTAACCAAACGAATAGCCTAATGAAAATTAATCACAATTAAATATTATCTTTCAGGAGACAAAATTATACGCACAGTTTTGAATATCTTAAAGTTTGCTGAGGTCAAATAAGTCAAATGATTGTAACGTCGCAGTATGAATAAAGATAGGCCTATATAAAGCAACGTGGTAACCGATCTGGTTGGTGTAGAGCGAGGATCGACTTTTTGTTAAAGTGTGTGTGTGTGTGTGTGTGTGTGTGTGTGTGTGTGTGTTTTTTTATTATGTATTATGACATACATGTTTGTTCATGTTTGTTTATGAATGTGCATACGTAGCGCGATCACGCAATACTTTTGTACAGACTGTACTAAGAAACATACAACACTAAATCAACAACTGGAGACGCTGAGGGAAACTGAGTTATTGTTCCTGACTCTTTTTTTAAAAAGTAATATTATTATATATGATTTTTTTATATTACTTTTTAATGATTAATGTAAAGCACAAGTAATTGTAAATGTACGAAATTAAATCAGTCTTACTCTGTAATTTTAAATTAATCATAAATGTCAAACTTATAAGGCTATAAATTACATTTATGGTATATAAACCGATTGCCGAAGGAAAAAATTTCAATAATATAGCGTTAAAGCTCCTACTAACGATAACATAAATATTTATGCACTATTCTTTGACTTTCCTTGACTTTGTTGAGGAATTGAAAATACATTGTAGCAGTTTCAGTTAGGCCTAATCCAAGTAAATTAAGATGTGTGGGAACATGTCTAGCCTATAGGCTAGGCCTAGTAATTAGTGTGGAGTGACGTTCATACAATTAGTCAAGTGGTAAACGTACGTTTTGTTAGCTTGACCGTAGCTCAAATGCGTGACAAGTCAAAACTTCAGTATTCAATTTTTGTTGGTAATTTACAGTTATTTATAAACACAGCGTAGTCTATCATCTTTATTATTTGTTAATAAATATACAACTACACAGATTTTCAAATAGGATATCTTAACAGAAAAGCCGGTTCATATTTTAGCTACAGTTGTTCATCCGGTTAAAAAAAAAAAAAGCCTGATTTCTCCACTAAAACAAACAAAAAAAAATCACGAGCAGAGACTGATGCTGGGCGAATAGGGCGCCTGATGTGGGAAACTCGGTTCTTCGGGAAGCAGAGGCGTGAGGTTTGGAGACTACCAAATTGGCGAGATTAGATCCCGTCTGCAGTTAATGGTGATTTAGGTACAATGCACCAAAGAGATGCGTAGTGAAACGTGTTCGCCGAACCACAAATGAGACACATGCAGTCCTGGATTAGGATGTTGTCTCTGAAGGTGAGGGAGAGGGGGACCCTCATCAGCATTCTCTGAACTTATGTGCTAGTAATTTGTGGTTAAGTTTTGTGCTATTTAAAGTAAGCATTGGGCATACACAAATATACGAAGAACGTGTCCACACTTCCAAACTGCATACTCCAGATTATAGGGCTATCTAGGCCTAGACTATAGCAGTTTGTGAAACGTTCTGGGACTGTTTTAGGTCTGAACCGTTCTGGACCGTTTTGCTCTGTTTACACTGGCATGATAAAAGCGTACGACAACGTGCTCACCCCAAGAAAACCTGTGTGGAATGCAGTACGGTAAACGTCTACTTTAGGAGCAAACATGTCACCGCCGATGAAGTACCATGCTGCTGCAGTTTTGTACTGATTTTATCTTATTTATTTATTTAATGTTAGTACGGCATTGCAGTGCTGTTCTTTCTTTGCCATGATGATCCTTTAGAATTTGACATATTTTGTCAAACACACCAAGATCTCCTACACAACCAGACTTTGGATTGACTAGTCAGCCCAGACTTGAATTAATAACTCATATTCTTTTCAGTTTAAAGCCAGTGTTACAATAAATAGAAAGATGGCAAAACAGCGGGAAGGAAAAATTGTGCCAGATGCGAATGTAATAATTCCAGTTGTAGGGTCACGAGTGCACGCCGGACCCCGCTGGAATCGTTCCATAGGCTACATCCCAACAGGTAGACAAGTCGGCTTTACAATGTAGTTATTACAGTACCTACATGCTAGGCCTAGCTAGGCTATCACTTCTCAATTTACATGTCTTCAACCAAGTTGAAGAATCTCACAAACTGTGCATATTTTTATGTTTCCATAAACCGTCGAAGTTCGTTTCAAAAAATAAGTTATACATAAAAACATTCTTTAAATACTTTGCTCGTTTCTATAAATATAATATAATATTTTAATTAGAACTAAATCTTGAGTAAAACTGAAAAAACATACTTTAAATAAAAAAACAATGTATACGTACAGCTATTCCCATATTTAAATGTATTGTTCTTTGCATACCTTTAAAAAATATTAAATTTTAACTTATTTTAAAAATTATTTTAAGAACAATAACTCTGCTGTTCCACGTGCGGAGTAAGAATCTTTTTGTGCATGAAGTTATTGTTTCAATGTAGCTACGGGTGCGCTGTATTAAAAATTATTGTTTTGATATAACTACCGGTGCGCTATATTAAAACTGGCATGTTTTACTGCCCATCTTAATATAATTGTTGTTAAGCTAATGTCGGTATAGAAGTAGGTAAGTTCCCCCTTTCTATGACGGTTACCTCCCCATCCCCTCCCATTGAATCAATGATTGATGATTGCGACTGCCATTTCACCGGAGATACGGGTACTAATGTAAACCTGAACTAATTCAATCAATCCATCAAAATAGCGTTAAAGATACTGTTCATAGGAAACAAAAAAAAAAAAAAAAAAAAAATATGGACATTAAATTAATGATGAAAAAGTTAAATTAACTGTAACTTTATAATAAATCTGTCTAACAGACTGAAAGGTCAGAGACTAGAGCGGGCGCATTCTTAATTAAATAAATTAAAGGCGTGTTTTACGCAATCTTATATGACTGTGTGTCCACATGTTCCGACTATTGAAAACGCTTGAAGGCCTGCTGATTTGTTTTTGGTAGTTCTTCGTTCATTCACAAATTAATGTATCAATCATTATTGCCATCTTTGTGATTAATTGTTGATGAATACAATTTATAAATAGACTATCTTACGATAGAAAAACTGTTCAGTAGCAATAATTCATGTGTTAGTATTTCTGCTACTGTTATTTTTGTTAATCTGATCAAAATTACTGAAGCGTTCTTTTCTAAGAAATTGACAAGGGCTTTAAAAGAAGAAGAAGAAGGGGGGGGGGGGGGGGGGGGGCAGACCACTTATCCCAATCCAAGTTCAAAGAAAACTGGCTGGGATATGTGTGATGTAATTCCCCCCCTCGACCCCCCCGCCCCCCCCCCCCCCCCCCCCGCCTCCGACACGTTGCCATGTGATGTCATGTCAAGACATGTGATGTGATGCGCTCCTCCGTGACCGCATGGAGTTGTGTGCGTGTGTGTGTGTGTGTGTGTGTGTGTATGTGTGCGTGTGTGTGTGTGTGTGTGTGTGTTCGCACGTGTATGTGTGTATGTGTGTGCGCACGTGTGTGTGTGTGTGTGTGCGCGCGCGCGCGTGTGCGTAATATTTTGTGCACACTGTAGATATAACTTCAACCATATAACATACTATACCGATACATGATGTGACTGAGTTGTTGTTCTTGGTTCAAGATTAAAGAGTTAAAAATATTTGAATAGCAAGTTTAGTTTCATAATATTTTTATTATTTCATCAAAGAAATAATTAAACATATTGTGTTCTATTGGATTACAAACATATAATACTATTTAACATGTAAATAAATATTTTTTGCATAATATATTAAAGTTACAGATTTTTAACCAAATGCTTACATAAAGAGATTTTGACAGGGGGCATCTCTGGCGAAGTTCAAAGCGTTAAAGATCCTGTTTATGGAAACATGAATATATGCACAATTTGTGATTGTCTTCAACTTGGTTGAAGATAAATAATCAAAATGATAAATCATGTTTAGGCTTGCTGTACATAGATAATTAGTCACATAGCCTATAGCATTGGTGTAGGCCTAGCCTAATAGAGAGTAAATAAGTCTGGGCATGGCCATTCAAAACTATTTTTCCTTATTTAACTAGGCCTATCTCAAATTCATAATCAGGTAATTTGTCGATTTGTTATTACTACCATATGAATCTGACATCTACCCCCACGGTTATGCCGTTTTGTGTTTGTGTGTGTGTGTGTGTTTTTTGTTTGGTTTTTTTTGCTTTTTTTTTTTTTTTTTTTCAGTTTCGGTATGAATTGTGTCTGCACCTTCTGGAAATTCTGTGCTAAAAATGTCCTCTTTTCTGTCACTCTCCGTGTTTGTGCCTTGTCCCTTCTCTTTCTGTCATTTCTTCCTGTCAATTTCTGCCTTGCGCGTCCATTCACCTGCATGTGTTTGATAAAGTCTTATATACATTCTCTTAGGAGTGATGATTGGGTACGTGTATTACGTTCATTTTTGGTTCAAGGGAAATGAGATGATACGAAGCAATTTTAGGCAGTTTAGGCCTGTGTTCATATGTTTTAGTGTCCTTA
>CM060306.1:108450686-108463186 GCA_030674185.1 Monoplex corrugatus | reverse complement strand
ACAGCACTATGAGCTAAAAAGGTGACTGAGGGTCTATCTGGAGTGTTTTGACTTTTTCTCAAAATTGATTTCTGTAGACTATAATCTATCCCTCACAAAAAGCTTTTTCTTGAAAAAATATTATTAATCAATTTAAAATGGTATTTTAATGCACTGATCGCAGCAGAAAGAACGCAATTTCCTACCAAAAGTACCTATTTTTGTCTCTTATTATAAACTGTAACCTGTGCAGTACCCCGCACATGTAATATACTGACGGAAAGCTCTTTGGTGCACCTTTCAGATAATGACAGCGAAAATTAGAAACAAACTGGGTCAAAGCCACCAAATAAAGAAATTTAAGGAAAATGTGTAGGAGAACATACAAAAACTTTTGAGGGAGAGAGAGAGAGAAGAAGAAAAAGAAGAAGAACAAGAAGAAGAAGAAGAAGAACAAGAAGAAGAAGAAGAACACGAAGAAGAGGAAGAAGAAGAAGAAGAACAAGAAGAAGAAGAAGAACAAGAACAAGAACAACAATAACAAGAACAAGAACAAGAATAACAAGAACAAGAATAACAAGAACAAGAACAACAAGAACAAGAACATAACCAAGTATTCATTTTCGTGTGTAATGGCATAAGGAAAATGATGCTACTTTTTATACTTGTCCAAGAAAAGTCTAGGTTGACACAAGTACAGTATAATACACATACAGATTCAATGTTACTGCAAATCAAGAGAGGGAAAGAAAAAAACGAAGAGAGAGAGAGGGAGAGAGAGAGAGAGAGAGAGAGAGAGAGAGAGAGAGAGAGAGAGAGAGAGGGAGTGAGAGAGAGAGAGAGAGAGGGAGTGAGAGAGAGAGAGAGACAGGTGGAGAGAGAGAGAACACCTATATATTCACCATACCAATACTTTCCCTCTGAGCTGTCTATATCATTAATCCTCCAAATTTAACTGCTGACAGACTTTTACCTGGCAGACTAAATCCCATCCGGGAAAAAAACTCACTCTCGTTTTCAGCAAAGTAAGCAGGCCTGTCCTCTCTCTATATACGTTTATTTACCTCCTACTCTCTTTTTATAACTTCTCTCTCTCTCTCTCTCTTTCTCTCTCTCTCTCTCTCTCTCTCTCTCTCTCTCTCTCTCTGTCACCGTCTCTCTCTTTCTCTCTCTCTCTTTCTCTCTCTCTCTCTGTCACTCACTCTCTTTCTCTCTCTGTCTTTCTCTCTCTCTCTTTCTCTTTCTCTCTCTCTGTCTCTGTGACTCTCTCTCTCTCTCTCTTTCACTCTCAGTCTCCTTGCATGTTTAGTTCCCCCTACCCCCTTTCCAGTAGTATTTTAAAACAGATCTTTCATCTTGTTTCCATTTGGAAATTCCAAAACACAAAAAAGCACAGGAAAACAACTTTTAGGTAGAAGTTCATGATGATATGAACCTTAGAAAAATGTCGACTTTTTTTTCTGTCTTTCTTATATTGGTAGAAGAAGTGATAAGCGCAACTGTGGACAATTCATGGAACACACTCACGCTCCATATGCAACATAACTTTATATACACTTTACTCTTCACATGTTTGGTTGTGGTAATGCTAGTGGTGATGTGGGATGGAGTTGGTGATGGTGGTGGTAGTAGTGGTGATACTTCTCTCCCAGCCATACCAATCACTGTAATTCACTACAAAATATCGGATTTTGGCACCGTAGTCCGAGACATTCTTTGAGAAAACCTGCGCGCGATTTCACGCTTGTGTGCGTGAGTGAGTGATTGAGTGAGAGAGCGAGCGAGCGAGCGAGCGAGCGAGAGAGACAGAGACAGAGAGACAGAGAGAGAGAAAGACAGAGACAGAGACAGAGAGACAGAGAGAGAGAAAGACAGAGACAGAGATAAAAATAGAGACAGAGCCAGAGACACAGAGAGAGACAGAGAGAAGAGAGCGACAGAGAGAGACACACACACAGACACACACAGAGACAGAGACACAGATAGACACACACATAGATAGAGTCAGAGAGAGACACACACAGAGACAAAGACAGAGAGAGAAATAACACAGGCACACACACACACACACACACACACACACACACACACACACACATACACACACACACACACACACCACACACACACATACACAGAGAGAGAGAGAGAGAGAGAGGGAGAGAGAAGAGAGAGAGAGAGAGAGAGAGAGAGAGAGAGAGAGAGAGAGAGAGAAACTGTGTGTGTGTGTGCTTCAAAGTGAAAGATAGTGTATGTGTGTGTGTGTGTGTGAGTGTGTGTGTGTGTATGTGTGTGTATGTGTGCGCGTGTATGTATGTATGTATGATGTATGTATGTATGTGTGTGTGTGTGTGTGTATGTGTGTGTGTGTGTGTGCGCGCGCGCGCGCGTTAAAACGGCAATTAATGCCATTTCAGACGGACAAATTAATTCTATCACATAAAAGATCGTTATTGTTTGCCTGCCTTTCTCCTCAAGTCGTTTGTTCTTACCATCAAAAGGGAGACTACCCACCTTCCCTTCCTAGGGTCTGAGGACACGTACCTGCATCTACTCTATGTAACGTTGCTAGAATGATGCGATGCATGTTTTAAAACTGTGTTTGCCTGGCTTCGAATGAGCTGTGGGGTCAAGGGTCAATTGTCCAATGAAACGTCATTGTTTAATTAATAATGGACAATCTGACTAACATTGGTGCCGTCTCAAACATAACACTGCGCGGACTTTTACGGCTATCCTGGAATAGAAAATATTTGGGCTTTTCCTGAAACAGAAAGGAAGATTAGGAAAAGACAGGCAACATTTATAGGCCATTTTATGGGGAAGGGGGATTTGGAGTACCTGGTCACGGCAGGAAAGCTGTAGGGGAAGAGAGCACCAGGTAGACCCAGGGAGAAAATGCTGGACGGACTTGCAGAGTGGCTGGGGACGAGGAGGGTGGGGGGAGATGCTAGGGGCAACGAGAGACAGAGACAGATGGAAGTCCATGATCGCCAACGCCATGCGGCAAGGCACCTGATGATGATGATGATGAGAGATAAAGGAAAAGTGAAGAAAAGGAAAAGACAACCGGAGGACAGACAAGATTGTCACACTGTGTATGTGTGTATGTGTATGTGTGTGTGTGTGAGTGTGTGTGCGTGCGCGTGCGTGCGTGCGTGCGTGCGTGCGTGCGTATGTGCGTGCGTGTGGGAGGGTGGGTGGATGGTCTGTTTGTAGATTGTTGTCTATATGTCTGTAAGTTCGTCGTGACATTTGTCTACGTTTTGTTTTATCATCGATGCTGGTTGGTGTGTATGTGGTTCATTTTTGTTGTTCTTGTTGTTGTTCTTCTTTTTCTTCCTGTTCTTGTTGTTGTTGTCACTGTGTCGTTGTTGCCGTCAGCCATCATGCTGTGCGGATATGAATGTGTGTGTATAAAAATACATACGTGTATGTGTGTGTGTCTGTGTACGTGCTTGTGTGCATATGTGTGTATTTACTGCTAGTTGTTGTTTCTCATTTCCTACTTGTTTATTTGCCTGCATACTCCTTTATCTACTTATCAATTTCCTCTTTTCTTTCCTCGGAAGTGAACGACAGACTGGCGGAATTATGATTAAGGAAATATTGTTTTCATCCTGTTGATGCACACAACTGAGGCTTTGTGCTTTGACTTGGGCGGGGGGTAGGGGATGGGGTGTGGGGGTGGGTGGGTGGGGGCTTTCTGCGATGTAAGACAAGTTCATACTGGCTTATTGCGTTGTGATTCAGACCTTTAATTATTTAATTATTTTTCATCTTTTTATTTTTTCTTTGAAGATAAGACACACAGATACATGTGACATTAACATGTAACCAAGAATGTTCCCATGATAGACTGATACAATATTAGTAAAAAAAAAAAATAATGTAGGCTAGGTAAAACATAGGCTGGGTAGGATCTCAGGACCAGGCCAGCTCATGGGTTTATGTGCAGGCTCAAGGCTTGTGCCAAGATCACAATTACAGACCACATGTGATGTCACTGCACATGGAACTTATTCCGCGAGCGGAAACGTTTTCTTGAGAAACTGAAACTAAAACTGTAATAAACAAGGAAACTTCGAACAAACCGTCTCATGAGTGAAAAGCGTGCAAGGTAAAACAAATTGCAATGTATGAAAACGAACAGTTTGGTGTCAACATGAACTATAAAGCTCGAAGGGATCGATAGATTACGAAACAAATGTATATATATTATATATATATATATATATATATATATATATATATATATATATATATATATATATATGTATGTATATATGTATGTGTGTATGTACATGTATGTATATATATGTAGTAAAGAAAACCTTTGTACATGTTGCAAGGAAACAATGCTTGTTTTTCTGTTAGAAAACCTGTATCCTTGAATCAAAACTGTTGTACTTGAAGAACCTTGAATCTATGGTTCAATCATATGGATCTCATCAGTTGACAGATGTGACGGGGTGATTTTGTGGGATCGTCCTCTGCCTCTGTCTGTCTGCCTGCCTGCCTGCCTTCTGTCTGTCTGTCTGTTTGTTTGTCTGTCTGTCTATTTCTCTCTCTCTCTCTCTCTCTCTCTCTCTCTGTCTGTCTGCCTGCCTGCCTGCCTTCTGTCTGTCTGTCTGTCTGTCTGTTTCTCTCACTCTCTCTCTCTCTCTTTCTTTCCTTCTCTGTCTCTTTTTCTGTGTCTATGTTTCTGTTTCTGTTCCTCTCTATCTCAGTCTGTCTCTGTATCTCTGTTTCTTTGTCTCTGTCTGTCCGTCTATCTCTGTCTCTCTGTCTCTGTCAGTCTGTCTGCTTCTCTCTCTCTGTGTGTGTCTGTCTCTCTCTCTGTCTCTGTCTCTCTGTCTCTCTCTCTCTCTCCCGTCGGGCGTTCTACTCTCTGCCCCCATCGCCAACTGAATTACTTTCCCTAATATGATCAAAAACATACAAAAAAAAAAAACCAAAACAAAACAAAAAAGGCTCAGTGGCTTTGTTTACACAGTTTTGTTTCTATGTCTTTTTCTTTATTCCATCTCCAGCTTTTCTTTTCTTCCAACTGTTATTTCATATTTTCTCTTTCTTGCCTTTCGTTTGCTTTTAATCTGGTTTTACAATCCCCCAAAATCAAATACTTTCCATCACTTCATCAACAAAAAACTTCATCATTAAGGAAACAAACAAAGAAGCAAAAAAGAAAGAAAGAAAGAAACAAAACAAAAGAAAACAGAACAAAACTCAGGGAAGGAAGGAGGGGGGGGGGGGGGGGTTCCACTAGTCAAACATTAGGACGTGTTGTACAGAGACAAATCTTTTACCAGCAGAGGGGCAGTAAATAGAATCAAACTCCCCTGTCTTTGGGAGCACCCTGAAAACATATGGTGAAGAAAAGCAATCCACTCAATAAACACATTCTGCATGTGCCGCCCAACCAGTCCAATGCCCAAATTTTACAGTTAGTCGCAGAAACATATAGTTCATCGTCTTTTGTCAGACCACCGCTAGAACTTTGTGATCAGCCAACGACCCAGTTAATTAAAATGATGATTGATTTTGAGATTACAGGCTGATTCCTGATTCTGCCATGACGGATCTAGAATTGGAAAACAATCTGCAGTATCAACTTTTTGGAGTCAATGCATAAGTATTGGTGGGCGCATTATGAAAGATCCTTAGTGAGAGTGATATTACTTTTTGTTGGTTGTTGTTGTTGTTGGTTTGATGTCGTATAGAGAGTAATATTAGTTTACGCCCACCTAAAAGATCGTGGAAGAAATTTTCCACAAACAGAAAGGTATACGCTTGAGACATAAATAAAAAGAAGATATCATTTGCACACGCACTTGAAGATCCCTCTCCCTCTCCTTTTCTCCTCCTCCTATCTCTCTGTCTCTGTCTTTCTCTCTTTCTCTGTCTCTCTGTCTCTTTCTGTCTGTCTGTCTCTCTCTCTGCCCTCTCTCTGTGTGTCTGTCTCTGTCTGTGTGTCTGTGTGTCTGTCTGTCTCTCTTTCTCAAAGACTTACTGCAAGATAGGTCCAGTGGAAACTTAAGATATTATCCTGTAGTAGTAAAATGTTTAAAGTTCCTTTTTCTCACTCTCTAAAACATGCAATTCTCTCCCCTCATGCTTAACTAACTCTCCTAAAATCATTAAGACGAAAAGGTTTATTCGCTCTCATTGCCATTAGCTGATAGCATGATCTAAATACAGGGCAAAAAAAATGTCTTTTTCTCTTTCTTTATTTTATTTCCAGCCTTCTTTTCTTTCCATTTTCCCTTTTGTTCTTTTCTGCCCTTTCAAATCCTGTTCAACAGCATCCACATTCATTACCTTTCCATCACTTCATTAGCACAAACAAGTGCCTTTTCTTGACATCTGAGGTCTTCTTTTCTCTCCTTTGCTCTTAACAAAGATTGGGACATGTTGCGACACACGAGCGAACGTTTCCACCAAAATAGAGAAGCCAATCCAATTAAACACCCCTGCTTGTACAGCCAACCAAATTAAACTCTCCCGCTGGTACAGCCAATCAAATTAAACCCTTGTGCTTATGCAGCCAATCAAATCATACTCTCCCGTTTCTGCAACCAATCAAATTGAACTCTCCCGCTTGTAACCAGAATGAACTTGAGGATTGCATGAGGAAAGTAGCTAGCTTAAAAGAACATGATGCTCATTTGGCGTCCACTCATCTAACTCTACCATCTACACAAGTTTTACAGTCACTCATAAAAGCTTTACATTCACAAGTCCACATTTGTGAGTCAGTTCTGAGAAAAGTGAGACCTGTCAATTTTGCATAAAAAGGCATAAGACATTGATCTTTTTCGTCGAAATTCATAGTCCTATGGCAATTTCCCACTACCATTTTCGTGGTTTCCCCCCCCCCCCCCCCCTGTTTTGTCTTGCAGTTAGTCTGAGAGAGAGAGAGAGAGAGAGAGAGAGAGAGACAGAGAGAGAGACAGAGAGAGAGACAGAGAGAGAGAGAGAATAGATATCTAAGACGGTGTGTCAAGGTTTTTGTTTATTCGAAGCTAAGCATCGCATTCTTAGGGTTTCCCAAATGTTACAGATATGGCAGTTTTCAGATGTTATCACGTGGTATGCCACTATAGTCATTTTAGCTGTTCTGATTTTGGAATAGACAAACTATAAGATGAGCTTGATGTAAGATTTAAGGCATAATCTGTTTTTGAATAAATGGAATATGAAACATCTTCGCACTACGCTAAATAAAGGAACATCAAACGAAAATCAAACTCAGCCTTATATTGACTCGTTCATTACACGTTGAAAAAAATCATATAGGATGGTAAGACAAATTGAAGATCAGCAGATCAGTCATTTTGGGTGATAATCCACTGATATTGACAAACAGCAGCCTACAATGAAAAATTTCTTCGGTTAGAGAATAATAATTCCACACCTCAAACAATCTCACATGAAAAGCAATGTAAGTTTTGTTGACCTATAGGATAAAAATGGTTTAAGACCTAAGTTTTCTTCCCCAGTATTTCTCCTTTCTAATCAGACAAGTCCTTTCAGAATTTATTAAACAATTGTTTAATTTTCATTATCATTTTGGAAATAGTACATTAAATATTTATTAAACAATTGTTTAATTTTCATTATTATTTTGGAAATAGTACATTACCTTGAATACAGTAATTATTATTCAAAATTTGAGCAACTGTCCAGGTCAATATAATCAGTCTGTGCGTAACTGTAAAGGAACTATCTCTCATCCTTGGCCCATGCTCTAGCGTGTGCAGTTTCTTCTACATAATTAGCATGTACAAATATTGTGTGTTCGTTGGAACGCAATGAGATGGTCTCAGCAGAAAGCGCGTGTTCATGTGAAGAACGTGATTCTTCTGACAAGGATACTGTCTGGGTAAATGTCTTGCAATTATGCCGACATGTTCTACTCTGATTGTGTGTTGTTGTTTTTTTTTAATTGGAACATGGTATCTTATTAGTATTCTTCTGTCTGCGATAACATCATATCAGGATCTTTGATGTTGGTGGTTCGTGGGGCACAGTCGTTGGAGGGATGAGGTATACCGGTAGTATCCTTACCAGGCTGTTGCTGTGGTCTGCGACAAATCGTTGCTGTTGTTTATCAGGGAGTTATTCGGCAGTGATCACAATAAGATGAAGCATAACACATATGATTAAACTCCACACAGAACTGATCCTACATCAGTACAGACTCCCCCAGTGTGTGACCTGTTGCAGCTCGACATCGCTGATTCCAGCGGACTTCATGGCATTTTGAAAAAAAAGGAAAAAAAAAAAAAAGAAAAGAAAAGAAGCAAAGAGGAAAAAAAAAAAAAAAGAAAAGAAAAGAAGCAAAGAGGAAAAAAAAAAAAAACCATACGAAAACGGTGTATTTATTTATTTATTCATTTATTTAAGTATTCATTTATTTATATATCTATGTATATATTTGTCTGTTATTAAACATTACGACACATTGTGGTCGAAGCGAAGCTTTCACCAACCAAAGGGCAGTCAATCAAATCAAAGTCTTTGGGAATGTTTGGGTTCGATCTTGTCTGGGTACCTCCTGCATGGTGGTTAAATGATGGAGATTATTCTCCAAAGTCAACAAGTGTGCAGACTTGTAGGTGCATAAATCCCTACGTGGAGGACTGTAAATTATGTCATGTTAGTGCCCGGTGGCTTATGAAAAGCCAGAATCACCCAATATGCATGAAAACACCCACCAAAGATGGAGTACATGTATGCAGTAACTGGAATCAGCCATAGGCTCGTCAAAAATGATATGGTTACTGATTTTGAGAATATAGATTGATTCCTCATTCTGGAGAAAAAAAAACTTCAATGAAAACAACGGTGTTGAAAATTTGTATAGATATCAATCAAAACAAACAAACGAGAAAGCAAACGAGACAGTCTTAATGGCGGCAGACACAAGAAGATCATTCATAAGGAAAATTAGGAAAAGACAGGCAACATTTATAGGCCATTCTATGAGGAAAGGGGAATTTGGAGCACCTGGTCACAACAGGAAAGCTGGAGGGAAAGACAGCTCCAGGTAGACCCAGGGAAAAATACTGGACAAACTTGCAGAGTGGCTGAGGACAAAGAGCATGGAAGACGTGCTTGCGGCAACAAGGGACAGGTGCATATGGAGGGCCATGATCGCCAACACCATATGGCAAGGCACTTGATGATGATGATGATCAATCAAAATCTGTTCAACTGCTGTACGAAATATGATTATTATCCTGACATTGGTTTTAAGGTTAGAGGATGAAGTGTGACGTAACGATGAAAATACGGTATCCTCGCGAGGGCATATGGCGGGTAAAACATGATGGTAGTGAAGAGATTATTATCTGGCGATATGATTTCTCACCGTCATTACATCTTTGATCCTATCTTGCACTCTGTCTGAGGGTCCTTGAATGAAATCTGATTCAGCTATTTGTCGAGATGTATATTACATACAAGATGAAAGAGTCATAGAACACTGTATATGTTAAAGTTTTCCCACATCTTTTTTGTATTTCTCTGTTGATCAACAGCCAGCCTTTCCTACAATATTTTAGTGAAGAGATGCTTGTGTACACGTGCATGTAGATAACCGGTTTGGTTTCTCTCCTGTGAAAAGGGAACGACTGATGAACTTGATGAACATTACAATTTCATCCAGATAAACACCACGTTTGTCAAAAACATAAGAACGTGGAGTGCCTTGCCGACCTTGTTTCGTGCGTCTCAAAGCGTGGAAGTCGTAAAGTCTTAAGTAATCAAGCACATTGTTTTCTTATAATGGTACCATTGTTTTCTTACAATGGTAGCATTGTTTTCTTATAATGGTACCATTGTTTTCTTATAATGGTACCATTGTTTTCTTATAATGTACCATTGTTTTCTTATAATGGTACCATTGTTTTCTTATAATGGTACCATTGTTTTCTTATAATGGTACCATTGTTTTCTTATAATGTACCATTGTTTTCTTATAATGGTACCATTGTTTTCTTATAACGTACCATTGTTTTCTTATAATGTACCATTGTTTTCTTATAATGGTACCATTGTTTTCTTATAATGTACCATTGTTTTCTTATAATGGTACCATTGTTTTCTTATAATGGTACCATTGTTTTCTTATAATGGTACCATTGTTTTCTTATAATGTACCATTGTTTTCTTATAATGTACCATTGTTTTCTTATAATGTACCATTGTTTTCTTATAATGTACCATTGTTTTCTTATAATGGTATCATTGTTTTCTTATAATGGTACCATTGTTTTCTTATAATGGTACCATTGTTTTCTTATAATGGTACCATTGTTTTCTTATAATGGTACCATTGTTTTCTTATAATGTACCATTGTTTTCTTATAATGTACCATTGTTTTCTTATAATGTACCATTGTTTTCTTATAATGTACCATTGTTTTCTTATAATGGTACCATTGTTTTCTTATAATGTACCATTGTTTTCTTATAATGTACCATTGTTTTCTTATAATGGTACCATTGTTTTCTTATAATGGTACCATTGTTTTCTTATAATGGTACCATTGTTTTCTTATAATGGTACCAGCCAAAAGCACGAGCTTAAAACTTTAATGCCACATCAGAAGGCAAACAAAGACAACATCATCCATCAGACGCAATGAATAATGCACACCTCCATAATCAGGTTGTAGGAGTTAAAAGTAACGAAAAATTCTCTGGCATCGCTGACAGAAGACAAATGACTGCCAGCATCCCTAAGTTTTCACACTGATATTAACTTTCTTTCTGAAACGAAGCTCTCTTATTCCTACTCCCTTTCTTTCCTATCTCATTATCTGCTTTGTTTTTCATGTTCGTCGTTCTTTGTTCCATAACGTTGGAATTGTCTTCATTGTCTTGTCAGTCAATTGCCTTTTGGGTCTGATCTATTGAGAAAGGCACTATGGCTGAAAACTGGTATTTCTCTTGTTCCGTCTGAACCACAAAAGCTCAATATTCAATTTGCTGCATCTGAGCTCCTAGAAAGAATAACAACAGACGTGTTGAACTGCCAGCAATTTCGAGAAAATACAAGATGATCAAGCCATTCTAACAATTCCTATTTTTATACGTAGATTGTTATACAAATTCAAGACATTGTACCTGTATGGAACTAAAACTTGGCAGGCATCCATTACAGTTGTGGAATGACACAATATAAAAAAACACATTTTAAATAATATTGTCAGAAGGTCCAGAGAAAGTACTGTTCAGGCACGTTTTCTTCAAACAGTGCTGATTTTAGGGCCTATTTTCCTTGGTGTGATCGTGATCTTGAAACTTTACCTTCCACACATATGCATTCACAACTCCTCGACGGTAAACAGCTCTGATCAAAACTTGTTGAAGCCATACCCATAAAAAGATCAGAAAATTTTGTTTGCATATTTTTGTCACATACTCAGGCACGGAACGCACATGCGTACACGTGTGCACACACACACACACACACACACACACACACACACACACACACACACACACACACACACACACACACACACACACACACACACACACACATACACACACACACACACACACGCACACAAAAAAAAGAGAGAGAGAGAGAGAGAGAGAGAGAGAGAGACACACACACACATACACACATGTGCACGTGCCCACACACACACACACACAAAGAAAGATTATTGGGCATCATTCTGCAAAAAAGAAATTTCAGATTTCAAAGATTTCCATAAAATCTGGACGAAAATAAATCAAATGAAGAATGGAACCAACTTACCTAGGTGTCCGATAATGATAGAAACATGTAACACATTTCCTTCAGACATGGACAAAGCAGAAACCTTTGTGGACTTACTTGCTAAAAACAGTAAAGTTGAAGGTTTATCTCCAGACTGCAAACATCACAGAGAAATAGAAGATAACAACTCAATCTACACTGATCCAATACCTCAGAATGATCTCTGGTATAATTCTCCAATCACCTTAGAAGAGCTACAAAACACAATACTGTTTCTACACAACAAAACGAGTTCGGTAGGTGTTGATGCAGTTTCGACTGAAATGATTAAACATCTCCCTGAAAACTATCTTATTTTCCTACACAAAATTTTGCAGAAATGCTCGGTTAGCGGAACTGTACCACAAATCTGGCAAAAGTCTATAGTTATACCGATATTAAAAGCAGGAAAATCGAAAACTGATAAAAACAGTTAAAGACCCATTGCTTTGACGTCCCACACGAGCAAACTAATGGAAAGATTGATCTTAAACAGACTTTTACACTACTGTGATAAAAATAACGTTATTCCGGTAAACCAGGCGGGTTTTAGAAAAGGGAGATCCGCAGTTGAACACCTGGTTAAACTTACGACTCAGATCAAACAACAGTTTGCCCGCAGAAAAAGTGTTTTAGCTACTTTCTTTGATGTAAAAAAAGCTTACGATCAAGTTTGGCATAAACGTTTATTGTTCAAGCTAAAATCTGTTGGTTTATCTGGCAATATGTACAATTACATTAA
>CM060306.1:108428186-108435686 GCA_030674185.1 Monoplex corrugatus | reverse complement strand
AATTAAATGTTTGGCACACTTGTTCACTGGTGATATGTGACCAGTGTGTCTGACGCTTAATATCTCGCGATAACACCTCATTTCCATGGCTTGGATATTCGTCTGTCTAAATCCGCTGTGAGGGTCTACATCTCGTATTCATACAGGAAGAAAGAATACACCAGTGCACGTAGGAGCCTATCTTGTGTTTCATGAAGATGTCCTTGTCCTTCTGTATAGATTTCAGCTTCGACAGTGCTGATATTGTCTTTGCTGTTTTCGAAAGAACTTCTGATTTGGATCCATCATTGGTAATGATGAACCCAAGGTAACTGAATTTTTACATACTTCCTAGCTCCAGTCTGTGGACAAGTTACATCAAAAGTGATGGTGGCCTTGTGGCTGGCCATCAGTTTATTTCTCTGCCATATCTATGTCAGGTCGGGGGGTCGTCCTCTGGTACTGATAACTAGGTAACCCAGTGCTACCTGCCACGGTGACCGGCTTATGGAAATATGAAACCACTATGCATTTTTGAAAAATGGCTTTCAATTTTCATTATCGTCACTATTATCATCTCTCTGTCGATTCTCGGCCTATTTCTCTCCTTCATTTGTCCCATCATTCATATCCCTGTCCTGCTTTCTCTCTCTCTCTCTCTCTCTCTCTCTCTCTCTCTCTCTCTCTCTCTCTCTCTCTCTCTCTGTGGCTCTGCTCTGCTCTCTCTCTTCTCTCTCTCTCTTTGTTTCTCTGAATATCTGTCCTTCTGTCTCTTTCTTTCTTTCTTTCTTTCATAAAAGAATTGAAACAGAATGGTCACCCCAGTCCAACAATGTATCTCCTTTACATACAAATGTATATGATAGAACATTTAGATAATGTACTTATCAAGGTCACTGGGACCTTGAAGAAGAAGCTGTCTTTGAAATTAAACGAGACGAGCGTCGAGAACAGCGATAAACTGTTACAACAGTGAAACCAGATTTTAGATACTGTGAGAAGTTCCCGAATAACGTTGTTCAAACACCAGATTCAAAAAGTGCAAGCTTTAAAACTGCCAAACACGTTTCTGTCGAAGACACACAGACACGCACAGAGACCGACACACACGCATCTTCTTCGGTCGATACGAAACAGCAGTTACCCTCATTTTTAGTGGGGGGGGGGGGGGGGGGAGAAAGGGCTGACTTGGAAACGATGTGTTTAACCCTTTGACTCCTGCAACCTATCCACCAACTGCAAAACTTAGCCCTTTGACTTCCTCACCATATCCACCAGCTTCCTGCAGGAAGCTGGTGGAAAGGGTGAGGGAGTCAAAAGGTTACGATTTTGCTTTGATAACATGGTTGACAATGAAGGATGCTGGTGGATAGGGTGTGGGAGTCAAAGGTAGTGATCTGTATAAGTGGGCAAACTTCTGTTCATCACAGACAGTGAAGTTGACAGACAAGACTGTTTCGTACAGTACAAGATGGCAAATTGTGTCCAGTTCCATACATCTGATTATCTTATCGTCACTTACAAGGGGCAACGTACCCACGTCCCATACACACATGCTAACCTCACAAAAACGTAAATCAAGACTACTACACACACACACATGCACACACACACACCAACATACACATACACACACACCACTACAATCACCAAAACAACGCACGCTAATAAAGATACACACTAACATACACACAAACATACACAACACACATTTCTCTACCACCACACACACACACACACACACACACACACACAACACACACCACACGTCACATCAACACACCATCACACAACATCACATACAACACCCTTAACCACATACTAACCCTTAAAACACACACCATCACAAGAACACACACACACACACACACACACAACACACCACACACACCACAAACACACAACCACCACACAACACACACACACACACACACACACCACACACACACCACACACACACACACCACACACCACACACACACACACACACACACAATATATATAATAATAACACACACGCACATGCGAAGCGAAAACTATTTAACTTCCTCACCCTATCCATCAGCTTCATGCAGGAAAGGGTTAAGTTTTGGCAGCTGGCAGATAGAGTGTGGGAGTGAAAGGGTTAAAATCCTTGATTTTATCCGTCTGTGTGATACCAGGAAACGAGAGTGTAGATGAATTTACAAAAGGATGAATTCATTCCTTAATTTAATTAATTTAATTTAATTTATTTTTAATAATTTATATAATTTATCCTTCCCCATACCTCCTGGGTGAAAAATCACCCATACTTTCATGTAAATGATCACAACTCCGTCATTTTATACACCACGTCCATTAAATTTTATGACTTTGTCACTAAGGCATTGTTGCACATGCCTACCGAAAAGTATGCGATTTGGACCATAAATAAACACACACACAAACAACAAAAATGAAGTTTAAAATACCACTGACAGAAATGGACGACGCCACCTTCTGTGCAGGGAACAAGCAAGTGATCCTAATGAGACTCTGCACCACCAACAACCTACACCCAACGGTTCAACGCGCATATGAACCGCAAGGTCAAACTGAAGCTATCACCGCCCTGATTGAGAGCATCCAAGAGGTGAAAATACATTCCAGACATCTCACATCTATCAAATGGAGAGACAGGAGACATGGCCGACTGTAACACCTCTGAGCACCAAGCTCCAAGACAGGTGGCAAAAAAATCCAAAACACGGTCACGTTCTTCGCCAGATATGGTTTGACCACTCAGACGGCGAACGATAGAAAAAGAATCCACTAACTTACCTGCATTATCAGGCAGGATACCACGGTATACACTTAATCTTTTCACCTTCTCACCTCCAGTTGCCTGAAGGAAGCCAATGGACAGGGTAAGTTTTTTTTGCCGCTGGTGGACAGGGTGAGGGGATCAAAAAGGCTTAATTAAGGGTTGTTTATTTCTCAAAGTAACAATTCCTTCTGTGCGGGCCTCGTTTAACATCATTGTAAATTTGTGCTGTTAACAGTCTGACCTCCACGTGTATTGATTCAGTCTTGTTTATTTATCTGAGCAGTGGGCTGCGGTAAGCAAACCACGGGTATTAACGATAATCAGTGAAGGTGTGTTTTCGTTGTTTTGTTGTCGTTATCGCTATTTGTGTGGTAGACCTGTTGTCGCTGATATTTATTTATTATTTTTTTACTTTTATTCTTTGGTGAAAGCACGATTACCCACACACAGCACACAAACACAACACAAACACAAACAACACAACACAACACAAACAACACAACACAACACAACACAACACAAACAACACAAACAACACAACACAACACAAACAACACAACACAACACAACACAAACACAACACAACACAACACAAACAACACACACAACACAACACAACACAATACAACACAACACAACACAACACAACACAACACAACACAACACAACACAACAAACAACACAACACAACACAACAAACACAAACAACACAACACAACACAACAACACACACACAACACAACCACACCACAACACCAACGCAACACACACATTACATACAACACACACAAAAAAACCAAACACACAACGCAAAAAAAAAAACAACAAACAAAAAAAAAAAAAAAAAAACACAAACAAACAAAAACAAAACAACACAAACAAACAAACAAACAAAAACACAACCAATTACACAAACACTACACATTACCAACACACCACACACAACACAACACAAACACCACTCACCACCCCCTTCCTCTTCTCCTCTTCACTCCAACACAACACACACACAATTATACACAACACAAAGCACACACACACACGGATACACAACACAATCACAACGAGCGTTTCAAAGCATTGTTCATAACACTGAATTACATCTATATTTTATTTTATTTATTTTTTTCCACATATTTTCATTCACACACAACACAATTCTCTACACAACAACACACAACATGCAAAAAACAACACCACAACCCCAACAAACAAAGAACAAACACACCCACAATTCCAACAAACACAACAAAAACAACAACAAACACAACACCCAACACAAACACAACACAAACAACAACACAACACAACACAACACAACACAACACAACACACACACAACACAACACACACACACACACACAACACACACAACATACACACAACACACACAACACAACACAATACACACACACACAACAACACAACACAACACAACACAACACAAACACACAACCCCACCACCAACACAACAAACACAACAACACAACACAACACAACACACAACACACAAACACAACACAACACAACACACACGTACGCACCCAGAGCACTCAGCACTCACTCACTTGTTCAACACACACCACACGCACACGCATACCACACACATGTATCAGTATCACAACACACATCTTACAAAAGAGGAACGCAAACTGTATGCTGTACAGGTACTGTCTAAAAGAAAAGAAAAGCAAGCAAAGAAAGAAAGAAAGAAACAAAAGAACAAAGAAACAAACAAAACAAAAACAAAAGACAACCAAGCAAACAAAACAAAACAAAAACAAACAACCCCCAGGAATTTACAGTGATTTAATGCAGGCATTGACACATGCGTCTTGCGCGCGAGCGCACACGCACACCACAGATACAGACTTTCACTCACTCACTCTCTCTGTCTCTGTCGTCTGTCTGTCTGTCTGTCTGTCTGTCTGCTCTCTCACACGTACACAACACACACACATGTATACACACACAAAAGCACGCACACACACACGCACATACACACACACATACTCACCAAAATACTGAACGCGTTTCTAAAATGCAATCTGTTATATAGATAATGGCACATTACATCATAATATGATGTTATTTTGAATATTATTTTCTTTGCCGAAACATTATTTTCATTTCACAACACCACACCAGTTTTATTTGCTCTCTTCCCACAATCTAAATTCATTATCACATTCTAAGTGCATTTGTTAATAAATGAAAACAATCACCCAGGCTAACGTGCACATTCCTGATAAAGTTTTGGTTTAAGGAAGGGCAGTTTATTACACCCAGCTCCTGCGTTGAGGCTAATTCCAAAAAACATTGCTTGTGTTGATGTTCAAGTAAAAGTTTGAGCTTTATCAAATTACATGCAGCACTCTCGCAAAATTCTGTTTTCTATGAAACACACACGGAGAAACACACAGAGACACACACACACACACACACACACACACCACACACACACACACACACACACACAACACACACGCACCACACACACACACATACCACCACAACACACACGCCGACATACACACACACACACACACACACACAGCCGCGCGCGCACACACACACACACAAACATGCAAACACGCAAACACACATGCACGCGCGCGCAGAGGCACGCACGCAAGCACACACCTCGTTCCCTGTCTCAAACACACACGCACACACACACACACATACACACACACACACACACACACACACACAGCACGACCCCACACACACACACACACACACAACACACCGCAAACACACATGCACGCGCGCGCAGAGGCACGCACGCAAGCACACACCTCGTTCCCTCACACACACACACACACACACACACACAACACACACACACACACACACACACACAAACACACGCATACAGGCATACACATACGTACACGCACACACACACAATTACACACACATGCTGGCTCACACGAACATACACACACACACACAGTCTCTTGTTCTCTTTCACACATAGACACATACACACACACATAGGGGACGAGAGAGAGAAAGAGAGAGAGAGAGAGAGAGAGAGAGAGTAGAGAGAGAGAGAAAGAGAGAAAGACACAGAGAGAGACAGAGACAGAGAGAGAGAAAGGCAGACATACAGACAGACAGATAGACAGACAGATAGACAGAAACAGAGAAAGATAAACAGAGGCAGTCAGAAAGGAAATAAACGATGCCACGGTCAGATGATCTTTATCTTATCACAGCTGCATCCATCTCGTTTGTTTCATTCTACAAGATTAAAAAAAAAAAATGACCACATCAAACGCAGTACAGGTTCAGAGGACCTTACCAGCTTTCAAGTCCAGAAACACCAGATTGCTCTGTCCTTCACAAGACGATTAAAAAGCTAGATGTTTCCTTTGAGGAACGTACAAACTACTTGCAAATAGCTCTTTGAACCGTTCCGTATTTATAAGCTGTATCGCTGTCTCAGACAGCGCCAAAGCTGGACCCTTACCAAGTCCTTAGAGCACAGAATTACCACCTGTGAGATACGTTGCTGGAGAAGACAAGTCCACAAGACCAGATGTGACATGAACAGAAGCACGATTGTACGTTCAAGTCAGAAGAATGATGGGAATAACTACTGAGACTTAGATAAATGCTGCAGACTCCGACATCAATCAATCACAGAATAATTAAAGTGAGTTGCGTCATTGATGTTTCTGACAATGACTGTACATTCCATTTATTTCTGACAGTGACTGTACATTCCTTTATTTCTGACATGACTGTACATTCCTTTATTTCTGACAATGTACATTCCTTTATTTCTGACAATGACTGTACATTCCTTTATTTCTGACAATGACTGTACATTCCTTTATTTCTGACAATGACTGTACATTCCTTTATTTCTGCGATGACTGTACATTCCTTTATTTCTGACAATGACTGTACGTTCATTTATTTCTGACAATGATTGTACATTCCTTTATTTCTGACAATGACTGTGCATTCATTTATTTCTGACAATGACTGTGCATTCATTTATTTCTGACAATGACTGTACATTCATTTATTTCTGACAATGACTGTACATTCATTTATTTCTGACAATGACTGTACATTCATTTATTTCTGATAATGACTGTAATTCATACACACAGACCCTTTGTTGAAGATGTGGACGTTTGGCAATTTTGGTTTTGAATTATTTTAAGTCTTACGCAAATGATAGTACTTTGCTAATAAGTGTTTGTGTTTGAGTCTTGTTAAAAATGAATAGAAATGAAATTTGAGAAAAGAAAATGGTCTGGCCGGTCATCGGACTGGAATGAATGCAACCCCACTAAGTAGCTGAACAAGTATATAACAAAAAGATAACTGGATTTAAAACGGAGGCATACAAAGGAAGACCTTGATCGATGACCGTCAACTCTTTACCACAAAGACGACCATGATGGTTCCAGCGGACGTACAAATACAAGAAGATGTTTCTCTCAGACATTTGCTGAATCTTTTCTGATTTTATCAAAGATTCTGAAAGTCCAGTTTTGATTGAAACGACTTTGTACTTGGATGTAATTGACTTCATTATTAGAATTCTCTTTCTACTATCTGGGAATCGTCAGACTGTCACCTGCCGGTTCTTGAGTCTTTCAATAAACGCCTTTTTTAGAGCCTGTTTAGTCGATGTATAAAACATTATGACTGTATGCTTGTCTAGTTTTCTATCTGTCTGTGTGGTTTTCTTCTTTCTTCGTATCTTT
>CM060306.1:108420686-108423186 GCA_030674185.1 Monoplex corrugatus | reverse complement strand
AAACAATCTTACGTATTTGTAAAAGGAGATTCAAAACATATTCATCCCCCACTCCCCCACTCCCCCACTCCCTGTTTCTCAGACATTTCCAATGTCCTGTTCATTTCCTCCACAGGAATGATTATGTCCCCTGATCGGCAATGGAAGATGTGGACCCTGATAGCAATGGCCGGTTTTTCGCTGGGCTCTCTTTGTGGGTCTGAAATACAATCAACTAAAACGCTATGTTTTGCTCGTGCGGGTTACGATCGTGTGGTCCTCCTCAAATCAGTGCTTACTTCTGTGCCTTGGAATAAATAATCAGTGTTATCTTTCAATAGGCTTTTTTTTCTTTTGTAGTGTCTGTTTGTGATTGCTTTCTTCTTGTGACCGTAAGTTAACTTTGTAAAGTTTACAATCACCTCGTATTTTGTTGTTGTTGTTGCTGTTGTTATTTTCTTTTGGTTCTCTTTCCTTTTCGTTTTGTTGATATGTATAAACTTTGATTTTGTAATCAAAGAGAACATATTATAATAAAAATTTGGAATTCACGAAATTCGGACATAGCACAGGTGGACAAGCTCATGACATCTCCATCAAATCTGACATTAACCCTTAGACTCCCTCACCCTATCTACCAGTATCCTGATTGTCAGCCATGACAGCAAAACGAAAACTTAACCCTTTCGCCCCCCCCCCAATCTATCTGTATACTCTGATTTGATTTTATCAAGATTTGCGCTATATAAATATTGTAATTATTATTATTATTATTATTATTGTCAGCCATGACAGCAAAGCAAAAACGTAACCCTTTCACCCCCTCACCTTATCTACCAGCTTTCTCTTGAAAGTTGGTGGATAGGGTGAGGGAGTGAAAGAGTTAATTTTTTTTGCAGCTTATAGCCAGGCTGCAGGATTGAAAAGGTTAATCATGTAGAACATTTCCTGAGCTTCGTAGCACAACATTAAGTGCAGCTGGGGTCTTCAAGCGGAAGGGGGAGGGAACTTTTCGTATAAAAAAATATAAAGGATGTCCCATACCCTGGAGGTCATTGGGGAGTGAGATGGCAGAAAACCTCAACTTTTCTCAAGAACACTGTCACAGTGAAGTCGACTCCATTCATTTTTCCACTTGGTTCCTGTGCACGGAGTTGCGAAGTGCATTCGTCTGCAGCTAGTCCTTTCAATTGCTCTGAGACGGTTCTTGGGGGTAACCCACTGGCTTATGTCTGGTCGTTGTATGTTCCAAACTCCCCCCACCCCCCTCCTTTCTTCGCTCCTCCCTTGGCTCGTGTGACCTGACAATTGCCCACGAGAGAGAGAGAGAGAGAGAGAGAAGAGAGAGAGAGAGAGAGAGAGAGAGAGAGAGAGAGAGAGAGAGAGAGAGAGAGAGACACACACACACTTGGACATGACTATCGTAGACAACTTCTGTTTTAAGCTTAAACATATAATCGAATCCTTGCTGATCGGCACAGGCAACAGCGTCAAACACGTCAATTTCAATCGTCTCTCTGACACTCATCCCTCTTTCTTTCCCTTCGTTCCCTCCTCTTTTCTCTTCATTTCCACTTTTTATCTAAAACGAGCCTCTCCCCTCCCCACCCCCCACCACTTACCTTGTCAAAACTACAACACAAACGCCACATGTGAACCGTACACCATCGAAACCAGCGTTAGTAAAACCGAGACGATGGTCAGCAGAACGTCTGGCAATCTTAACATCAACATCAACATCAGTGGCATCAAACTCAAACAAGTGAGTGAATCCAAATATCTCAACACTATTTTCATACAAGACGGTTAGACACAACAAACAGACAGATCGAAACCAGGAATCCAGAATGCAAGCAATGTCAGTTATCAAACTTGCTCCTGTCCTGAAGCAACCCCCAACATCGTGTTAACAAAAAGCCAATCTCATCACTTCCATTTCTATTCCTAACCCTAAGATATCAGCGTCAGACCTGGATCCTGAACAAGCAAGCCCCTACATCACAAAATTACAGCATGTCAGACGCCTTGTTTGAGAAGAGCAGTCAATACGATCAGACGCGACAAGTTCAGAAACATCAGTATGAGAGAAATGGTGGGAACATCAGTTCGCCATCATATTTATCAAAAGTAAATGATTTGGTCTTCCGACCCAAAATGCAACCCCACCAAAAATATGTCCGGATGTAAAGCGAGAGACAGACCAACGAAGATCTGGTTCGATGGCATGAAACAGACTTAACCCGTTGACTCCCGCATCACATCCACCAACTGCAAAAACTTAACCCTTTGATTCCCTCACCCTATCCACCAGATTCCTGCAAGAGGTTGGTGGATAAGGTGATGGAATCAAAGGGTTAAGTTTTTGCTTTGCTGGTATGGGTTGACGATGCGCGGATGCTGGTGGACAGGGTGCAGGAGTCAAGGGGTTAATTAAACATCACGTAACATTTTTCCACCTCGGGAGTTTCAGCTCGTTGCTGACCGTCAGATCTTTCTCCCCGTGACGCTCATGATGGTGCAA
>CM060306.1:108410686-108415686 GCA_030674185.1 Monoplex corrugatus | reverse complement strand
AACATCATTCACGTGGATGCACTAACATCCGCAAGTACTCAGGAAGATATCGACAACTTCTACGAAGTATTAGAGATGGCCAAGGTCCAATGTAAATCACAAGAAGTTACAGTCATAATGGGAGATTTTAATGCTAAAGTGGGACAGGATAGGGTGGAGGATATAGTTGGACCTCATGGCCTTGGTACACAAAATGAAAGGGGAGGGAAACTTGTAGAATGGGCACAGATGAATGAGTTCATAGTAGGAAACACCTGGCTTGAGCAGCCTAATAGAAGAAAATGGACTTGGATGAGTCCAGGAGATAATACCAAAAATCACATTGACTACATCCTGATCAACAAAAGATTTAGAAATTCTTTCCTGTCAGCAAAACCCTACCAGGCGCAGACTGCAACAGTGACCACAATCCTGTAGTGGGAAGGTTTAGGCTGAAATTCAGTGCTCTGGAAGACGTTGGTGACAGTGAGGAACAATGGACAAAGTTGAGAAATTCGATAAATGAAGTTTGTGAAGAAATCCCTAAGGCAGATAGAAAAGCAAAAAAGAGCTGGATGACTAATGAAATTTTGGGCTTGATGGAGGAAAGGAGGAAGGCAAAGAGAAACGAGGAGATATGCAGGAAGATAAACAAAGAAATCAGGAATAGGTGCAATGAAGCTAAGGAAGCTTGGCTGAACATAAATGCAAAGAGATAGAAGACTGATACAAAATGGATCCTCAGGGTATGTACAGACGAATTGAAGAAATTGTCCACAGGAAAAATACATGCACATCAACTGGTTGTTTAAAATCGAAAGATGGCACGCTTATCATGGAAAAAGACAAAATATTAGACAGATGGGGATAGTACATTAAAGACCTTTTTGAGGATGACAGAAACGAAGAACACATTATAAAAAAGAACTTTGAAGGAACACCCATAATGAAAGATGAAGTCAGAGCAGCACTGAAAAAGATGAAACCAGGAAAAGCCCCAGGACCAGACAACATTACTACAGAGATGATTGAAGCCCTGGAGGAATTTGGCATAGAAAAAATAACAGTCCTCCTAAATGAAATTTACGACACTGGAAAAATCCCCAAAGATATGTCAAAATCAATTTTCATTGCACTTCCAAAGAAGACAGGGGCTATAGAATGCGAACTCCATCGCACAATCAGTTTGATGAGTCATGTAACAAAAATCCTGTTAAGAATAATCATGATGAGGACAAGGAATAGAATCAAAAGAGAAATAGCAGAAGAACAGTGTGGATTTGGGAAGGGAAAGGAACTATTAATGCCATATACATCCTAAGAGCTATCATAGAGATGTCAATTGAGATGATAAGGATTTGTATTTACGCTTTGTTGACTATACCAAGGCTTTCGATCGGGTAAGACATGAAGAATTGATCAACCAACTGGAGAGACTCAGTGTTGATGGAAAGATCTACGAATAATAAGAAATATGTACTGGGAACAAATAACTGCAATGAGAATAGAAAACAATAGAAGCCCTTTCCAAAACATCAAAAGAGGAGTCAACAGGGTTGTGTTTTGTCACCAGATCCGTTTGCATTTTACAGCAAAACATCATGAGAAACCTAGAAGAGACCTGGATTAAAGTTTCGAGGGAAAATGATAAACAACATTCGATACGCAGATGACACCGTGCTAATTGCAGAAAATGAAAGGGACCTACAAAACCTTGTGAATATACTAGAAATAGAAAGCAAAGGTAAGGGGTTGGAACTATACAGCAGGAAGACTGAAGTCATGGTGATCAGTAAAAACATGAAATCCCCTCATGCAAAATAACAGCAAATGGCACAACCTTGACACAGGTTAATATTTTTAAATACCTGGGAACGATCAATTTATCAGACGGCAGATGCACATCGAAATAGCCGGCAGAATCGGCCAAGCCAAAACAGCATTCAAGAAGATGACAAGCATTCTTACCAACAAATGCCTATCAATTAACATCAGGAAGAGAGTTCTTGAATGTTTTATAGAACCAATACTGTTGTACGGATGTGAGGCGTGGATAGTCAACAAGCAAAGCCAGAACAAGATTGAGCAGCCGAGATGTGGTTTCTAAGAAGAATGTTGAGAGTTCCATGGACAGCAAAGAAAACAAACGAGACAGTCTTATGGAGGCAGACACAAGTAGATCATTCATAAGGAAGATTAGGAAAAGACAGACAACATTTATAGGCCATTTTATGAGGAAGGGGGATCTGGAGCACCAGGTCACAAGGGAAAGCTGGAGGGAAAGAGAGCACCAGGTAGACCCAGGGAGAAAATGCTAGACGGACTTGCGGAGTGGCTGAAGACGAGGAGGGTGGAGGAGATGCTTGGGCAACAAGAGATAGAGACAGAAGGAAGTTCCATGACCGCCAACGCCATGCCGCAGGGCACCTGATGATAATGATATATATATATATATATATATATATATAATATATTATATAATAATATAATATATATACATAAAGATACACACGCACACAAAGGCACACACACACCACACGCACGCGCGCACGCACAGACACACACACATGCACATACACATACCTCACTCTACCACACACACACACACACACACACACACACACACAACCACACACACACACACACACACACACTTATTTGCACATACATTAAGAAAGAGAATGACAGAGACAGACATACAGATAGAGAGCGACAGACAAACAGGCAAAAGCAATGAGCAGACAGAGGCAGAATAAGGGTGGGACAGAGAAAATGAATACATGCAGTCTCGTATTACATCGACTCTCTCTGTTTGTCTCTCTGTCTGTGTCTCTCTGTCTCTGCCTGTCTCTGTCTCTCTTGTGTATAGAATAGCAATGGCAAGTTTGAAAAATGGCTTCTAGCCAATAGCTTTTACCGTTGGAAAATAAAGCATCATTGTCATTGTCATTGTCATTCTTTCTCTCATTCTTGCCACTGTCATATATTCTCTCTCTCTCTCTCTCTCTCTCTCTCTCTCTCTCTTCTCTCTCTCTTCTCTGTCTAGTTTTGTTCCCTTCCCTGCTCCCTCCCTGTCCCTACTTTCACATTTCAAAGAGTCAGACTGAAAACGACGTAGGTCAAAGAAATTACTGCTTGGCACATTATAGAACGAGGGAAGATACATGTCCCACAGACACAGACATGATCAGCTGGCAGTGTACATGGTCGCACATATGTCTGTCGATATACACGCGAGCACACACAGACACACAGGAATATATGTTCATCTCTCTCTTTCTGTCTCTGTCTCTCTGTCTGTCTCTGTCTGCATCCCTGTCTCTATCTCTGTCTCTGTCTCCTATCTCTTCCTCTCTCTCTCTGTTCTCCTGTTGTCTCTCTCTCTCCCGCTCTCTGTCTCTCACTCTATCTGTGTCTCTGTCTGTCTTCTTTTCTCTGTCTCTCTATCTTTCTCTGTATGTCTCTCTCTCTTTCCCCTTCTTTCTCTGTATCGTCTGTCTCTCTTTCTCTGTCTCTCTTCTCTCTCTCTCTTTCTCTGTCTCTTCTCTTCTCTGTCTCCTTCTTTCTTCTTTCTCTGTCTCTCTTTCTCTCTCTGTCTCCTTCTCTCTCTGTCTGTGATTGTTGATCTCCCACTTTGTGCATCCAGTTTTTCGTTTTTGGATCCATAAGCAAAGCGCAAACTTTTTCTTCACAACTTTCTGTTCACGGCTAAATTGAAAAGAAACAGATATTCTCTGTATCATTTGATTCTTTCCCTTATTTTCTACACTTCCTTTCTAGACAGCTCTCAGGAAACATTAGACAGGAATCTGTCACACTTCAACACAGGAAAGATTTTCCTTCCATTGGTTCAGCTGCATCGAGTTGGGATTTTTTTGGACCAAAAGAATTCTGTCATTGCCGTGCTTCTTGAAGTGATGCACAACCATCGTCAAAACACGTGTGGAGTCCACACACACACACACACACACACACACACACACACACACACACACACACACACACACACACACACACACACACACACACACACACACACACACACACACACACACACACCAGAGAGAGAGAGAGAGATTGAGAGAGAGAGATATTGAGGAGAGAGAGAGAGAGAAGATTGAGAGAGCGAGAGAGATTGAGAGAGAGAGAGAGAGACTGAGAGAGCGAGAGAGACTGAGAGAGAGAGAGAGAGATTGAGAGAGAGAGAGAGAGAGAGAGAGAGAGAGAGAGAGAGAGATTTTTTTTTTTACAATATGACGGTTCAACAGTCTCATGGATTCATATCATTCTGAAGGAATAACATGAGGCTTGAACACAAGCATACTGTCGGGATAGAAATCTAATATTGTGGGTAGACTGTATACAAAGGACTTCAGATTTTTTGTATTCTCACATTATTCTCCCAACAAAACACACAAATGAAGAACTCCCATCTGTATTCTCCAGTATTTCACCACCAAAATACAAACTCTTCGTGACAGGCTTGACAGGACACCCTGTCAACCATGCCCACCTGACCCTTCCTTCTCTGTCACACCTCTTACTACTTTTACCCCAGTCTCACAAGAAGAAATTCTCAACACAATCAGATCCATGTCGTTCAAAACCTGCGAACTGGATCCTCTTCCAGGTTCTCTCTACTCTGACTGTCTCCCTACTCTCTCCCATTCATCACTGACATCATCAACACTTCTCTTCAAACTGGAACTGTCCCAGATTCTTTCAAGTCTGCTATTGTTCACCCTCTCCTCAAGAAATACAATTTAGACCCAAATGAACTGAAAAATTACCGGCCTATCTCTCATCTCTCTTTCTTGTCAAAACTCATCGAAAACGTTGTCCTCAACCAGCTGAACTCTCACCTGTCTGCCAACAATCTCCTCAATCCTTTCCAGTCAGCCTACCGCCAGTGCCATAGCACTGAAACTGCCCTGCTACACATTCTCAACAATCTCCTCCTTGCAACTGATACTGGCAAAGTCTCTCTCCTCACACTCCTTGATCTGTCTGCAGCCTTTGAT
>CM060306.1:108403186-108405686 GCA_030674185.1 Monoplex corrugatus | reverse complement strand
TTGAATAAAAAGTTGAAGAAACAGTTGACCACCCGACGTAATTAGTCATATAAGTAAGAGGAAGACCCAAATCCGGCAAATAAACATAAGAACAGTATAAAGTGATATCTTCGATGGAGATAAACTTACATTAATTTAAAAAGTTGAACAAAAAGTTGAAGAAACAGTTGACCACCCGACGTAATTAGTCATATAAGTAAGAGGAAGACCCAAATCCGGCAAATAAACATAAGAACAGTATAAAGTGATATCTTCACTGGAGATAAACTTACATCAAATTATTGCTGTGTTGTTTTCTTTCTCCGACTTTCCCAAGCAAGGGCGATAAATTTCGCGAGGGATTTTTGATATTTTTCATCTTCAGTCATGAGTATTCTGGTAATGACCCTTTGACTCGAAATGTCCTCATCAAAGATTATGCATTTTTATCGTATACTTTCATACGACTTGCAAACAAACAAAAAATGCATTTCATCTTCTGCCTCTGCATCACACATGGGACAAATAGGTGTGCCGATGAATTTGAGTAAAACCATCTTGTTGTTGCATTTAGCCCTAGGGCTCTTAGTCTAAAACGAGCAAGATTGCTTCTGTGCCGTTTATTTGTTATGGCCTTTATATATTTTTCGGTTTGAAATATACTTTTAAAGGAAAGGAACCAATCATATTTCTCAGATTCTTCCATTTGAGCGTGCCAGTTTTGTTTGTACGAATCAACTAGTTTATCCCTAAATTCTGAAATAAATCCTTGTTCATAACCAACTCCCTAGCACATCCACACAATACCAAATCCATGTGTGGTTAACATTTTCTTAACGAAATATGCCCAGTTTTGTTTACCCGAATCTAAAATTGATTCAGTAACATTTCATATGCCTGCTTGCACAATCTTGACATTGGAGAGAGAGAGAGAGAGAAGAGAGAGAGAAGAGAGAGAGACAGAGACAGACAGAGAGAGAGAGAGAGACAGAGACAGAGAAGAGAGAGAGACAGAGAAAGAGAGAAAGAAGAGAGAGAGAGACAGAGAGAGTGAGAGAGAGAGGACAGAGAGAGAGAAAGAAAAAATGAGAGAGACAGAGAGAGAAAGAGAGAAGAGAGAGAGAGAGAGAGAGAGAGAGAGAGAGAGAGAGAGAGAGAGAGAGAGAGAGAGATGATGATGTGAACTTTATTTGCAAACATTACAAAACAGAATCACTAAACAGTGATGTTTGAAGGACAAAAAAACCGTGTGCTAAATGTTCTCTTTCTCTCCTTCTCTTTCACCCTCCATGTGTGTATGCGTGCGTGCGTGTGTGTGTGTGTGTGTCTGTGTGTGTGTGCGCGCACGTGCATGTGTGTCTGCGTGTGCGAGTGTGTGTATGTGTATGCGTGTGCGTGTGCGTGTGCCGAGTGGTGCTCGTATGTGTTTGTCGTGTGTGTGTGTGTGTGTGTGTGTGTGTGTGTGTGTATGTGTATCATATGTGTGTGTGTGTGTGTATGAATGAGATCTAAGGAGCCTCCAACTGAAACATGCTATTTGAAATATTGACATTTATTTTCCCTTTCTTTGAAGTTCTCAGAAACAACATATTCATTGCACTTGTGGTGACAAAAAAGCACATCTATTTTTTCATTTGTTTGTGATCCCAGAAGAAAAGGATATAATCCATAAACGATTTGAATAGAGCATTGTTAATTTAATTCATCTGACGAGTGCATTGAAGACCTCTCTCTCTTTCTTTCTATCGTTTTCACACTGTCTTTTATTCTCTCTCTCTCCTCTCTCCTCTTTTCTTTCTCTCTCTCTCTTCTCTCTCGTCTCTCTCTCCCTCTCCTTCTTCTTCTGTCTCTCTCTCTTTCTCTCCTTTTTCTTTCCCTCTGCTTCTCTGTGTCTCTGTCTCTTCCTCTCTCTCCTTTCTTTCTTCCCTCTGTCTCTCTCTTTCTCTCTCTCTTCTCCTCTCTTTCTCCTTCTCTTTTCTTCTTCTTCTTTCTTTTCTCTCTCTTTCTCTCTCTTTCTTTCTGTCTTCCTTTCTCTTTGTTCTTTTGTCTTCTTTGTCTTTGTCTGTCTTCTGTCTCCCTCTCAGTCTCTCTTTTTTGTGTTTATATCACACCGTTGTCTTTGTGTTCTCATTAGTCATCTGTCTGTATGTAGTTTCATTGCATGTTTACTCCGAGTGTTGTGGTCATTTTGTGTGTCACGGCCCTGTCTCCAACACAGATGATTCACATACACACACTTTCTTTCACTGGCACACACACACACACCACACACACACACACACACACACACACACACACACACACACAACACACACACACACACACACAACACACACCACACACACACACACACACACACACACACACACACACACACACAGACACACACACACACACACAACACACACATAACCACACACAACAACACACACATAACACACACACACACAAAATCAGCATCGATTTTGCAAGTATTGAGTAAGGTACTGAATTATTGCAAAAAAAGAATGAACGAAAATAG
>CM060306.1:108388186-108398186 GCA_030674185.1 Monoplex corrugatus | reverse complement strand
TGACATCCCTATCTCGACCTACTTTTGGTTTCATCTGCTTTTACAGGTGAATAGTGATACATGTTTCTGCATCTCAACAAATTATTTGCAGCCATTTTATCATTTCGGTTAAATCCTATTTCAGCCTAATTTTCACTAAAGAAAAAAATTTTAAACTCATTCTGTGCGTACAAGTTTGTGATGTTTCTAAACCGGAAGGAATGTATAGGAAGTATCAAGTGGAATCCATTAATTTCTGCATGGTTACCCGCGTTGGCTGAATACCGGCGCCAGTGAAAAAATACAGATTCGCTTGCACTCATTTTAGCCCTTCTTATCTACAGTTCACACAAATGGTCCCAGGACTGCACAAGACCAAAGCTAAGTGGTCTTAAGAAGCAGCTGTTTAGTCGTGATATGTGGGGTGGAAAACATCTACTTCCGCGCCGACACGGCCGGGTATACCGATAAGGCGTTAACAGGCGTATCCTCTTGTTGACAGCACTCCTCAAACAACGCAATTCACAGACAGCCATTTTATATTCTAGGGGCCTGGTCAAGGGTCAACGGTAACATGTGTGGTCTAGTGGTTAGGACGCGAGAAACGTGAGTTTAAAATCACCAATAGACGGATTTTTTTCTGCCCTAGATCTTGAGTGGTGGTCTATGTATTAATCTTTAGTGAAGCGGTAAAGCGAGATCTATGCAGCACGTATTCAGAGCACGCTGAAGATCCCTCGTCAGCAAATAAGCTCTCTATGGCAAACCTCTGTGACAAAATCCAGTTTCGTACGGAAAACAAAAATGCGCGCATACAGAAATAAAAGTATGTAGATCTAAATGGTAGCGCTTGCACTGCGACGATGCGATCTCCACGTGGAAAGCAGCTCGAACGTCACACAGTAAACACAATCTGACAAAAAATCAATTGAATAAAAATGAAAAGAAAAGGAAATACATATACAAATGCAACACATTTAGCAGATTTCCCAAACTCAATCCTGAGAAAAAAAGATGTAGACTATCAGCTGGTTTGTTAAGGGTGATAATTTGTTTAGCTCTCTTCTGATACAGAGAGATAAAGGAAAGTACACCTGTTGATATCTCCAGTATATTAAACAAACATCAGTGGATGAGTAGCTTCTGACTTGATAGATAACAGAAGATGGGTTTGTCTGGATTCAGCCCAGATATTCCAGATGTTAAGATGTTCAGTAAATATTGCAAAACACATGAACCATGTTGAAAGAAAAAGTAAGCATGTGTGGTTTAAGAGGAAGGTCTTTGTCTCTGATCTCTCTCTCTCTCTCTCTCTCTCTCTCTCTCTCTCTCTCTCTTCTCTCTCTCTCTCTCTCACTCACACCTCACTCACTCACTCTCTCTCACTCTGTCTCTCTTTCATTCACTCACTCACTCTCTCACTCTCTTTCTCGCTCTCTCTCTCACTCTCTGTCTCTCTGTCCCTCTGTCCTCTGTCTCTCTCTCTCTCACTCTCTCTCGCTCTCTCTCTCTCTCTCCCACACACACATACAGATGTCCATCCTCCTCACATACACACATATTACATTTAATGACAACTCTTAACACAGCATATATTCATAAAGAACTCCTCACACAACCACTCATACCACTATTCCCTTCACCACACACACACACACACAACACACACACACACACACACCACACACACACACACACACACACACAACACACACACACACACAGAAAAGCGTTATTGCAGACATTGGGTCAGCGCAATGTTCTACAAGTTGACAGCAGCTTCACAAACACTGATTGAAACTGATAAAAAAAGATATAGGAAAAATAATACAAATATATTTATAGATACAATATATATATATAATATATATATATATATATATATATATTTACACCTATATACCTTTATATGTTTACTATATATGCATATCATATCAATCCTTGCTCTGAATCCAGTGCGCTAAATCCAGGTGACATGCTAACAGAAGATAATAATATATTAATATCACCGAGTTCCTTTACGATTATCTGCATACCGGAAAACTGAAAGATTCTCAGTTATTCGTACATTTATATCCCCACTGATGCTGATGACAATAACTTGAAATGTGAAATCATGGGGTTGGGTAGTTTAGAGTTTGTTCAAGAGGGATTCATCGCACTCAGACAATTCCATATGCGCTCCACCCAAATCTGCCAACGGTTATCTGGCAGATTTCTTGAGCCTGCACAAAACCCTGTGCGCTGGCAAGGTCTTGAAATGTGGAGGGGAAGCGGTACTGAATTGTGGAAACATTAAGATGGGCAGCGAGCAGACCAGACTTTAATGTTACAGGCTGGGATTAACTGTCGATAATTTGTCTCAATTAAATGCAGTAAATCTATATATGTCTTGCAGCCTTATTTTTGGTTTTGATAACGTATACATGAGTTCTAAAACAGCATTCAAGAAAACGAATAGCGTTCTTACAACAAATGGCTATCAATTAACATCAGGAAGAGAGTTCTTGAGTGTTATGTAGAACCGATACTATTGTACGGGATGTGAGGCGCGGACAATCAACTCGCAAAATCAGAACAAGATTGAGGCGACTCAAATGTGGTAAAAAGAATGTTGAGAGTTGCATGGACAGCAAAGAAAACAAACGAGACAGTCTCGAAGGAGGCAGACACAAGAACAACATTTATGAAGAAGATTCGTAAAAGACAAGCAACATTTATGAGACATTTTAATGGCGCAAGAGAAATTAGAGCACCTAGTCACAACAGGAAAGTTGGAGGGAAGAGAACACCAGGTAGATCGAGGGATAAAATATTCGACAGACTTGCAGAGTGGGAGATGTACTTGCAGCGACAAAGGATAGAATCGTCTGGAGGGCCATGATCGCCAACGCCATGCAGGGAACATGATGATGATGATGATGATGATGATGATGATGATGATGATGATGATGATGATGATGATGATAATAAACGAGTTCTAAATTTTGAGTTTTTCACACAGACACAGACACACACACAGACAGACACACACACAGACACACACACACAAAACACACAACACACACACGCAACGACCAACACACAAACACAACCCCACACACACACACACACACACACACAAATACACACACAAATACACACACAAAACACACACACACGCACACACACACAAACACGTCCACACACACACACACACGCACACACACACACACACACACACACACAAACACGTATACACACGTGCACACTCACACAGACACACAAAGGCACACACACACAAACACGTACACACATACACACTCACTCTCACACAAATGTACACACACACTCACACACACAACACACACACAGACACACACACACACACACACAGACACACACACAGAGGGTTATTTTTCTATCACCACAATTCTTATCACCACCACCCACAAGAACAACAGACTTCACCATCTCTTGGGACAGGGGAGGACACGTCAGTCAACAGAATTAACATGGACCTCCAGAGGTCACATCGCTATTCTGGGACCAAACCACGAACACTTTAGCCTAATCAGAGAGCTGGTCTGAGTCTTGTCAGCATCGGTACCTTCAGAACGAACGAAAAAGGTGAGGGAGGAGGGAGAGGAGGAGACAAGGAAACGGGGGAAAAATAAGACTGGGGATAGGCGTGATGACGTTGGGGAAAGGGTGAGGGGGTGGGTGGGGGCGGGGGCGGGGTGGAGGGAAAGGGGCAGGCCAGCTTCTCAGCTGGTGAGATTAGTTTCCAGCTGAGAAAATCAGATTTCCTAGGAGAGCTGAACCAGACTGGATAGTCACTAAAATATGTAGTCTACGAGTGTTTTTGCCTCAATGTACGTCCCATCTATCACTACTGCTAGCAATGCTGCTGGTTTGTTTTTCTTGGACTGCTCACACTGTTGGTGGAAAGTGAAGAGTTATATTCTCTGTCCATCTGTTTTGTCTGTCTGTTCATCTGGCTGGGTAGCAGCCTGTCTGTCTGTTTGTCTGTCATCATCATCATCAGGTGCCCTGCCGCATGGCGTTGGCGATCATGGACTTCCATCTGCCTCTATCTCTCGTTGACCCTAGCATCTCCCCCACCCTCCCTGTCCCCAGCCATTTGTATGTCTGTATCACAATAATAATAATACCTGGTTCGCTTCCTGGCATTACTGAATTCCGCCAGTGACCAGGCAACAGGTGAGTGTCCTGCGGGCTCATTGGAAGACTGCCGCCACAAAGTCAAGTCTCATCCACTTCACGGATGCGTCGTTTGAGGGTCTTACTCAAATCTTCTGACCGTCACGCATATACCTGCATCTCTCGGGCCTGGTTAACGCCACGATATATTATGACAGAAAGCGTAGAGTACAGCCCTGTCATGCAGTCTCAGTCCTAGCTGGAACTCCATAGCATCGTGATTATCATCCTCATCGATATCATCATCATAGCATTGTAAAAACTGTGCCAGCTTCTGTGGTCATTTGAAATGGCGTGGAAAATCGAGAGAAAAGAGAGAGAGAGAAAAAGAGATGAGCACAAAGGAAATCTCCCCAGGTGCAATGATCCAACACACACACACACACACACACACACACACACACACACACACACACACACACACACACACACACACAGACAGACACACACACACACACAAACAACACAGCACGCACACATACACACACATATATATATATACACACAATCACACATACATACACACACACACACACACACACACACACACACACACACACCACACACACACACATATATATATATACACACACAATCACACATACACACACACACACACACACACAAACACACACACAAATTCCCTCCCCCCCCCCCCCGCCTCCCGACCATCAGTTCTCCCTAAAGAAAATGAAATGTTTCACCACAAGACTTATGATGATTGTAGCAGCGAACAACTAAAAAGGACAGCCAGAATGCAAGGCAAAGCACTAGAGTCCAAAAGCATCCGGCCACCACAAGAACCTCTTTGAAAGCATTGGGAGAACACTGCAAAGAAGACAGACATAAAGTCTCATGGGGAAGTAATAAATCTCTGGCGTCTGAAAATCACACTTCGGAAAAAAAAAAAAAAAAATTAGAGTCCACTGGAAATTATGGGAGGATGGCCATCACTGCAGCTGCTTTGTTAAATTAATGGGGAAGGCTAAAACACTGGCTGTTCATCCATCGACATCCTCCGGTGAATATTTTTATTACTCGATCGTATATCACCTATGTGTTGTGCTGTTAGGTTATTTTGAGAAGCACAGATCTCAGAAAACGTTGGATTAATTCCTGCACAAAAAATGTGACACTGCAGAGAAACAATAACACGTAGACATGAGAGTGATCCATCGCAGGGAAATTCTGGTGTGTAATATATTATGGAGTCAGAAAAAAACACGAAAAAAAAAAAGAGAGAGGAGAGAGAAGAGAGAGAGAGAGAGAGAGAGAGAGAGAGAGAGAGAGAGAGAAGAGAGAGAGAGAGAGAGAGAGAGAGAGAGAGAATAAGAACACGTATTTAATACAACCAGACAAGACAGGCGGAAATTTTCGGCCAACTGGCCTTTCTCAAGCGTAAGATCACAAACAAACAAACATCAGACAGAAATATGAGGAGAAAAGACTGAAACTTCCCCGCTGCTCCATCCAGTGAAAGAAAAGGAATAAACTTTGAACGCTATGGAGTTGTCAAAGAATAGTGGTACGAATACATACTTGGGCAAATTGAAATTGTTATTGATTGCAGATAGTTTTGTATTCTTTTGTAGGCATTAGATTTTTAAGGGTTTTTCATAAACCTTTGTGCCGTAGTAGTATTGAAAACATGATAAACAAATATATATATATATGTATATGTATGTGTGTGTATATATATATATATATACATATATATATATATATATGTATACACACACACACACACACACACACACACACACAATTTATATATATATATATATATATATATATATATAATATACCATCACAGTGAACACAAACATGAACCACCAGGTTCTAAGATTTGTTGGCGTGGTGCTCATAACACACTGGAATCCGTTCCCTAGCTGAACAGAAAAAAAAAAAATTTGAGACAGGGAAGCCAAAATCCCGCAATAGGCCTGCTTAATTCAATCCTCAATGTGCCTTGGTTCCAGTGCTCAGTGGTCAGACACTCTTTCCATTACTGAACAATGAGATTCAATCCAGATCAGTTTTGCTGCTTTATGTTACATTAGGTGTAAAAAACTCGTGAAAGCCAGCAATGTTGAAACATGAAAACCAGCAATTTTGAAACCTCGTGAAAACCAACAATGGTCAAACCTCGTGAAAGCCAGCAATGGTCAAACCTCGTGAATGCCAGCAATGGTCAAACCTCATGAAAACCAGCAATGGTCAAACCTCGTGAAAGCCAGCAATGGTAACACCTCGTGAAAGCCAGCAATGGTCAAACCCGTGAATGCCAGCAATGGTCAAACCTCGTGAATGTCAGCAATGGTCAAACCTCGTGAAAGCCAGCAATGGTCAAACCTCGTGAATGCCAGCAATGGTCAAACCTCGTGAAAACCAACAATGGTCAAACTCGTGAAAGCAGCAATGGTCAAACCTCAAGAAGCCAACAATGGTCAAACCTCGTGAAAGCCAGCAATGGTCAAACCTCGTGAAAACCGCAATGGTCAAACCTCGGAAAGCCAGCAAGGTCAAATTTCGTGATGCAGCAATGTTCAAACCTCGTGAAAGCCAGCAATGGTCAAACCTCGTGAAAACCAGCAATGGTCAAACCTCGTAAAATCGAGCAAAAATCAGACCTCGTGAAGCCAGCAATGGTCAGACCTCGTGAATGCCAGTAATGGTCAAACCTCCTGAAACCAGCAATGGTCAAGTCTGTGAAATAGTATGTTATTGGATATTCATGTAAACGTATTGCAAATATTCAAAGACTTTTCTTACTACTTTCTGATTGATCCACAATTCTATTTTAAAAGGTTTCTTGTTCAACGTTTCCCATCAGTGGCATCAGCATGTGTTCGTTTACAGAGTGTAATAACAAATACCATACCATCTACAGGAAATTTTTGTGCTAGAAATTTCCTCTTTTCTGTCACTCTTTGTTTCTACCTTGCTCCTTTGCATTCTGTCATCCCTTCCTAGTATTTTCTGCCTTGCTGGTCCATTTACCTGTATTTTTTTTAATTTTTTTTTTATAAAAGCCTTACATACTTTCAATTAGAATTGATAACTGGGTACATATGTTACGTGCGTTTTGGGGTCTAAGGAAATATGATGTGCGGAAGGAATTTTTGGAAAATTAGGCCAGTGTCAAGAGCCGGTGCACACTGAACAAGAAGATCATCATCATCATCATCAGGTGCCCTGCCGCATGGCGTTGGCGATCATGAACTTTCATCTGTCTCTATCTCTCGTTGCCCCTAGCATCTCCCCGCCCTCCTCGTCCCCAGCCACTCTGCAAGTCCGTCCAGCATTTTCTCCCTGGCTCTACCTGGTGCTCTCCTTCCCTCCAGCTTTCCCGTTGTGACCAGGTGCTCCAAATCCCCTTCCTCATAAAATGGCCTCTAAATGTTGCCTGTCTTTTCCTAATCTTCCTTTGAGTGATCTACTTGCGTATGCCTCCATGAAGACTGTCTCGTTTCTTTTCTTTGCTGTCCATGGAACTCTCAACATTCTTCTTACCACATCTCAGCTGCCTCAATCTTGCTCTGGCTTTGCTTGCTGACTGTCCACGCCTCACATCCGTACAACAGTATTGGTTCTATATAAGATTCAAGAACTCTCTTCTTGATGTTAATTGATAGGCATTTGTTGGTAAGAATGCTTGTCATCTTCTTGAATGTTGTTTTGGCTTGGCCGATTCTGCCGGCTATTTCTGATGTGCATCTGCCGTCTGATGAAATGATCGTTCCCAGGTATTTAAATTTATCAACCTGTGTCAAGATTGTGCCATTTGCTGTTATTTTGCATGAGGGGATTTCATGTTTTTTACTAATCACCATGACTTCAGTCTTCCTGTTGTTTAGTTCCAACCCCTTACCTTTGCTTTCTATTTCAAGTATATTCACAAGGTTTTGTAGGTCCCTTTCATTTTCTGCAATTAGCACGGTGTCATCTGCGTATCGAATGTCGTTTATCATTTTCCCTCCAACCTTTAATCCAGGGTCTTCTTCTAGTTTTCTCATGATGGTTTAGCTGTAAAGTGCAAACAGATCTGGTGACAAAACACAACTCTGTCTGACTTCTCTTTTGATCTTTTGGAAAGAGCTTACATTGTTTTCTATTCTCATTGCAGCTGTTTGTTCCCAGTATATATTTCTGATTATTCGTAGATCTTTTCCATCAACATTGAGTCTCTCCAGTTGGTTGCTCAATTCATCATGTCTTACCCGATCGAAAGCCTTGGTATAGTCAACAAAGCATAAATACAAATCCTTATTCATCTCAATTGACTTCTCCATGATAGTTCTTAGGATGTATATGGCATTAATAGTTCCTTTCCCTTCCACAAATCCACACTGTTCGTCTGCTATTTCTCTTTTGATTCTATTCCTTGTCCTCATCATGATTATTCTTAACAGGATTTTTCTACATGACTCATCAAACTGATTGTGCGATGAAGTTCGCATTCTATAGCCCCTGTCTTCTTTGGAAGTGCAATGAAAATTGATTTTGGCATATCTTTGGGGATTTTTCCAGGGTCGTAAACTTCATTTACAAGAGGATGACAGCCAAAAACAAGGCCCAGAGCAAAAAGTATATGCTGGCATCTCAGAGAGAGTAGTAGTTAATTGCAGGTATGTTCGCTTGCTAACAGTACATTTAGTACTATCGGCACAAACATTCGGACTAATAGTTTTCTCCAGTCACAAAACAATATTTAGATGTACTTGGACATAACTTAGCCTCGTATGTCTTCGATACATCATCCATGTTCACACTAGGGCTGTCTGATGGCATTTGCTCAGTATTGTTTCATAGGTCCCATTCTTTCCCTCCCCTCTCTATTTCAAGCCTCGCCAATGCATGGGAATTTCAGCAATTCGAAGGAATCTGCGGGATATCATTATAGGCATAAATAAATGAAGCGCGTATGGAAATTCCCAACTGCGATTAATTCCTCTTGAGCAAAATCCAAACTTTGAACTGCAACAGAAGACATGTAGAGATCTTAGACAAAAATACTATCATGCAGTTAAGGGAAAGAACCAACCATAAAGCAAGAAATAAAAAAAATTAAAAAAAGAAAAGTAAGGAAATTAAGCAAATCAGTGAAGACATACTTAAGTAATACTTAAGGGAAAAAGAAAGAAAGACGACTAACGCCTTCCACAGCCTGCGCTGATGTGTGTAGATTTAACAGAATCAATCTCTTGAACAGACACAAAGTATACAGTTAACAGTCTTGGTACAGTCACAATTTTAATGATGAAAATCTGTTCACCGGTAAAAACAAGCCATTTTACAATATCACTCCTTGGAATGTTGGCTACCCGCACTGCTCTACGGGTCTCTGTCCTCCATGTTTGTCTTTCTCCAACCGGCTTGAAAATCTCTGGACTCCTACGACCTGTCCACTGTTTGATGTTTCCCAGGTACTCTGTTCGTGGTCTTCCCCTTCCTCTTTTGTCCTCGATTTTTCCTCGGATGACATCTTTCATGAGGATGCATCTTTTTTGTTTTGGTTTCCACACACATTTCCAAAGAAGGTCAATTTCAAGAATGACCTATGCAAGTTCCTTTCGGGTTTTCAGCTCCTTCAGTATGCTCTTGTCACTTGAATTGCCATTCCAGCTCACCCTTAAGAGTCGTCTATAGAACCACATTTGAGCTGAATTTATTTTCTTTATGTTTTATTATTTTTCTTTTGAGGGTCCATCTTTCAACTCCGTATGTCATGGTGCTTCAGACTAGACGGAAAAATCATAAGAAGTAAACTTACTTAAATAGAGCATTCAGTAAGTGTGGATTATATAAAAGAAAGAAA
>CM060306.1:108368186-108370686 GCA_030674185.1 Monoplex corrugatus | reverse complement strand
TTGGATAGACTCATCATCATCATCATCAGGTGCCTTGCCGCATGGCGTTGGCGATTATGGACTTCCATCTGTCTCTATCTCTTGTTGCCTCAAGCATCTCTTCCACCATCCCTGTCTTCAGCCACTCTGCAAGTCTGTCTAGTATCTTCTCCCTGGGTCTACCCGGTACTCTCCTTCCCTCCAGCTTTCCCGTTGTGACCAGGTGTTTCAATTCCGCTTTCCTCATAAAATGACTTATGAATGTTGCCTGCCTTTTCCTAATCTTCCTTATGAATGATCTACTTGTGTCTGCCTCCATCAAGACTGTCTCGTTTGTTTTCTTTGCTGTCCATGGAACTCTCAACATCCTTCTTAGAAACCACATCTCGGCTGCATCAATCTTGTTCTGGCTTTGCTTGTCGACTGTCCACGCCTTGCAACCATACAACGGTATTGGTTCTATATAAGATTCAAGAACTCTCTTCTTGATGTTAATTGATAGGCATTTGTTGGTAAGAATGCTCTCCATCTTCTTGAATGTTGTTTTTGCTTGGCCGATTCTGCTGGCTATTTCTGATTTGCATCTGCCATCTGTTGAAATGATCGTTCCCAGATATTTAAATTTATCAACCTGTCTCAAGGTTGTGCCGTTTGCTGCTATTTTGCATGAGGGGATTTCATGTTTTTTAGTGATCACCATGACTTCAGTCTTCCTGCTGTTTAGTTCCAGCCCCTTGCTTTCTATTTCAAGTATATTCACAAGGTTTTGTAGGTCCCTTCCACTTTCTGCAATTAGCACGGTGTCATCTGCGTATCGAATGTTGTTTATCATTTTTCCTCCAACCTTTAATCCAGGGTCTTCCTCTAGGTTTTCTCATGTCTTACCCGATTGAAAGCCTTGATATAGTCAACAAAGCATAAATACAAATCCTTGTTCATCTCGATTGACCTCTCTATGATAGTTCTTAGGATGTATATGGCATTAATAGTTCCCTTCCCTTCCACAAATCCACACTATTCATCTGCTATTTCTCTTTTGATTCTATTCCTTGTCCTCATCCTGATTATTCTTAAGAGGATCTTGGTTACATGATTCATCAAACTGGTTGTACGATGGAGTTCGCATTCTATAGCCCCTATCTTCTTTAGAAGTGCAATGAAAATTGATTTTGACATATCTTTGGGGATTTTTCCATTGTCATAAATTTCATTTAGGAGGACTGTTATTTTTTCTATACCGATTTCATCCAGGACTTCAACCATCTCTGTGGTAATGTTGTCTGGTCCTGGGGCTTTTCCTGGTTTCATCTTTTTCAATGCTGTTCTGACTTCATCTTTCATTATGGGTGGTCCTTCAAAGTTCTTTCTTATAATGTGTTCTGCGTTTCTGTCATCTTCAAAAAGGTCTTTAATGTAATCTCCCCATCTGTGTAATATTTTGTCTTTTTCCATGAGAATCGTACCATCTTTCGATTTTAAGCAACAGTTGATGTGCATGTATTTTTCCTGTGGACAATATCTTCAATTCGTCTGTACATACCCTGAGGATCCGTTTTGTGTTGGTCTTCTATTTCTTTGCATTTTATTTTCAGCCAAGCTTCCTTAGCTTCATTGCACCTATTCCTGATTTCTTTGTTTATCTTCCTGTATATTTCCTCGATTCTCTTTGCTTCCTCCGTTCCTCCATTAAGCCTAAAATTTCTTTTGTCATCCAGTTCTTTTTGCTTTTCTAACTACTACAGGGATTTCTTCACAAGCTTGATTTATCGAATTTCTCAACTTTGTCCATTGTTCCTCACTGTCACCAATGTCCTCCAGAGCACTGAATTTGTTTTGAACATGTACATTAAATTTTGGACGTATCACTTCATCTGTCTTTAAGAGTCCAAGATCTAGTTTGATGTTGCTTTTGGTCTGTTTCCTTTTCCATAATTTCAGCTAAATCTTCCCACTACAGGATTGTGGTCACTGTTGCAGTCTGCGCCTGGTAGTGTTTTTGCTGACAGTAAATAATTTCTAAATCTTTTATTAATCAGATGTAGTCAATCTGATTTTTGGTATTATTCCTGAATTCATCCAAGTCCATTTTCTTCTATTAGGCTGCTCAAACCAGGTGTTTCCTACTATGAACTCATTCATCTGTGCCCATTCTACAAGTTTCCTCCCCTTTCATTTTGTGTACCAAGGACATGAGGTCCAACTATATCCTCTACACTATCCTTTCCCACTTTAGCATTAAAATCTCCCATTATTATAGTAACCTTTTGTGATTTGCTACACTATCCTTTCCCACTTTAGCATTAAAATCTCCATTATTATAGTAACCTCTTGTGATTTGCTCGCTATCCTTTCCCACTTTAGCATTAAAATCTCCCATTATTTATCTGTGATGACACATCTTTTGTAAATTTGCATTTGCTGGCCTTGGCCATCTCTAATACTTCGTAGAAGTTGTCGATGTCTTCCTGGGTACTTGTGGATGTTGGTGCATACACCTGAATGATGTTGATATCAAATGGTC
>CM060306.1:108353186-108358186 GCA_030674185.1 Monoplex corrugatus | reverse complement strand
ATGACGTGATCTGTGGAGATGTGTCCATTCATTTTTTTCTTTCTATTTTTTATTCTACTCCAATAAAGAGGTGGCCAGCAATTGCAAAATCGGTCATTGAGTGCCACGCATTTGCCGTACTTGTTTTAAATTGGAATATATACTTGCTAATTCATTGAGAAGAATTCTGAGCCATGTATACTTTAAAAAAAAATATACGCATTCCCACAATCAGCCATATATGACATACGAAAACATTTCCTCATGAAGATAAACACACTCTCGTGCCCGTCAGCTTGTCTGAATTCATCTCTTCCACGTTATAAAAACGGACAGGGAGTGGGGGGGGGGGGGGGGGAGTGGGGACACGAGGCACATTAGGTCGATCAGATTTCGCTAGTTCTCACTGGAAACAGCATCCCAAGTGGCAATAGAATGTACATACATAGCGCTGTTCCATTTCGTGTCAGCACACACCGTCTCCTGGCCGGTCTCCCCCCCCCCTCTCCCCCCCCCTCTCTCTCTGTCTGTCGCTTGCTGAGAGCTGGGGGAGGATTCATGGGTTAACATCGGCTTTTATGCCCTGCTTTATGTACGCCCAATCAGAAACGCAGGCACTGAGTTTAAAGAGGATCATCTCAAAGAAAGAAATGTGTGCCATTCGGCTCTCTTTTCATACCAGGTCCACTTCCAAGTGTGAAACTCTGCAGCTGAAAGAATCGAAATATATTTCATTTCACGCCTGTAGGAGAGAGATTGAGAGAAAGAGAGAGAGCGAGAGAGAGGGGGAGGGGGAGAGGGAAAGAGAGAGAAGAGAGACAGAGACAGAGAGGAGAGAGACAGAGAGGGAGAGAGAGAGAGAGAGAAAGAGAGACAGAGACAGAGGGAGAGGGAGAGAGAAGAGAGAGACAGAGAGAGAGAAAAAGAGAGACAGAGAGAGACAGAGACAGACAGAGAGGAGATAATAGAGAGAGACAGTGACAGAGACAGACAGAGAACTAAAGAAACAGAGACAGACAGATACACAGAGAGACAGAGAGAGAGAAGAGAGACGAGGAAGAGAGAGAGAGAGAGAGAGAGCAGAGAGAGGGAGAGAGAGAGAGAGAGGAGAGAGAAGACGACGACAGAGAGAAGAGAGGAGAGAGTGACAGAGACAGACAGAGAACTAAGAAAGAGAAGAGAACCAGAGACAGACAGATACACAGACAGACAGACGCAAGACCGAAGACGCTAGGATTTTTAAATACTTAAACCAAACATCCTGTCTCAATACCTAGAAAAGTTGGGGGTGGGGGGGGGGGGGGTGTGAGAAACAGGACACTAAAGAAAAAAATCATTTTATGATTATTTATCAAAGTGGTCAATCCGTTTCATTCAAAAAACACACACACACACACACACACAACACACACACACACAACACACACACACACACACACACAACACACACACACACACACACACACACACACACACACACACACACACACACCACACACACACACAACAACACAACACACACACACAACACACACACACACACACACAACACACACACACACACACACACATACACACACACACACACACACACACACACACACACACACACAACACACACACACACACACACACACACACACACACACACACACACAACACACAAACACACACACACACACAAACACACACACACACAACCACACACACACACACACACACAAACACACACACACACACACAAACACACACACACACACACACACACTCACACACACACACACACACACAACACACACACACACCACACACACACACAACACACACAACACCACACACACACACACACACACACCACACACACACACACACAACACACACACACACACACAACACACACACACACACACACACACACAACACACACAACACACACACACACCAACACACAACACACACACACACACACACACACACACACACAACACACACAACCAACACACACACACACACACAACACACACACACACACACACACACACAACACACACACACAACAACACACACAACACAACACACACACACACACACACACACACACACCACACACACACACAACAACACAAAACCCACTGATATGTCACAAATCCACATGTTCCATTACCAGACACCAGATGGCACGAAACACAAACACGATCAACCCACACAAGATAAAACGACCTAGACAAGTCTTGTATCATATGAGTGTAGTTTTTGACAATGATTTTTGCCCATGTTATCGCCATAAAGTATTAACGACAACAACAACATCAAACACAACAACAACACAAAACAAACATCAACACAAGTAACAAATTACTACTTTTACTACTACTTGCCTGTATGCCATGCTATTACACTACTACTAACTAGACAATAACGATAATAATAAAATGATAAAAACAACAATGACAAATAAAATAATTAAACAATAATATATATGATGTAATAATGTAATGATAAGAGATAATAATGATAATACAATAATATAAAAAAACAATGATAATAATCAATAATAAGTAGTAAGTAAGAATAATAATTAATAATGATAATAATAAAATAATGTATAATAATAATAATAATATAATAATAATATAATAATAAATAATAATAAATAATAAAATAATAATAATAAAATAATAATAATAATAATAATAATAAATAATAATAATAATAATAATAATAATAATTATAATAATAATACGGCGCCAAATCTTGAAAATTCAAATCAAATCGCACTCACGCACCAGGTATACGCATATAATCGACAAAGACCACCTTATAAAATTTAATACACAGACTGAGGGAAAGAAGTAGCTGTATTATTGTGTTTTAATCCATATATTCGTCATACGTTTGGATCTTTTAACAATAGACAACATATTCATTCAGGTCGTCTGTCTCATGGTATCCTTTTGAATCACTGTTATGTATTGAAACAACAACGAACAAAAGCAATAAAAAAAGCAGCAGCAGCAACAACAACAACATCACAACAATAACAATAACAACAGCAACAAGGAGCAGCAATGCACGACATATGCCAACACAGACAAGGAGCTTATTGGAGCATCCTTTTATACATGTCGATTCAGACCAGTGTCTATGGTTTACAGACGGATGACTTGATTTCATCCATCAAAACCAAAGAGCTCAGCAGACGGTGGAGATGTGCGTCCAGAAAGGAGCGGACAATAATGATGTTTACATTTGGGAAATCGTGCCAAGCGATAATGGACAATGCTGATCTCTCTCTGTGTCTGTCTGTCTGTTTGTCTGTCTGACTGTCTGTCTGTCTGTCTGTCTCTCTCTCTCTTTGTCTCTCTCTGTCTCTGTCTGCCTGTCTGTCTGTCTCTATCTCTCTCTCTGTCTCCTGTCTGTTTGTCTGTCTCTCTATCTTTCTGTGTGTCTCTGTGTGTCTCTGTCTGTTTGTCTGTATGTCTCTCTCTCTCTCTCTCGCTCTCGCTCTCTGTCTCTGTCTGTCTGTCTGTCTGTCTGTCTGTCTGTCTCTCTCTCTCTCTCTCTCTCTCTCTCATTCATATGTCTTTCGTTTTAAACCCCGAGAGGCTGACTTTGATGACAAACATTTATTGCATGTCTGCAGGATTTGAAAATGTTTTCTGACAGTAGCAACACAAGCCTCATCTTCTCACGAAGCATTTGGCACTCAGATAAAATAAAAAAAAAAAAAAAAAAAGGGAAAGTTATCAGAAACGCCTCCCATATCAGCTTTTCTGTATTGACATACAGGTATTAGTATTATCAGAGACAGTCTAGAGAACTTGCGAGTGCTATCATCTTCATATTCCTATGAAAAGCCAAGGCTAGTCTTGTGTGTTGCCATCAAAGGGGGCAACAGCAACATCTCCAGATAGTCTGGTACCGCTTGATACGTCTTTTGTGAGACAGTGATGTTATGGAAAGGCCTTTGCACCAGCGGAGATGAAAACACTCCGAGGTGCACTAAGTTACGAGTTGAATGGAAAAAAAAAAAAGGCTTTAAGGAATGTCATGAATGTGACAGGATCTGCACACGCACATACATACACACATATTTATGCCCGCACGCACGCACGCGCGCGCACACACACACACACACACACACACACACACACACACACACACACACACACACACACACACACACACACACACACACACACACACACACACACACACAGAGTGTTCTTTTGTTCCAAAGTGATACCGTTAATTTCAGCATTTCTTTTCTTTTCTTTTCTTTCTTTTTTGTTCTGCTTTGTCTTTCTGTCAAGCGTAATTTTCAGGTCGTTCTTCTGAACTTTTTCCTGTGTGTGTGTGTGTGTGTTGTGTGTGTGTGTGTGTGTGTGTGTGTGTGTGTGTGTGTGTGTGTGTGTGTGTGTGTGTGTGTGTGTGGTATGTATGTGTGTGTGTGTGTGTGTGTATGTGTGTGTGTGTGTGTGGAGAGAGAGAGAGAGAGAGAGAGAGAGAGAGAGAGAGAGAGAGAGAGACGCAAATGTGTTTCTATTCAATTGTGTATGTACGTGTCTGCGTGCGTGCGTGCGTGTGGTGTGTGTGTGTGTGTATGCGTGTGCGTGTGTGTGTGCACGTGTGTGTGAGCGCGCGCCGCGTGTGTGTGTGTGTGCCTGCGTGTGTGTGTGTGTGTGTGTTGTGTGTGTGTGTGTGTGTGTTGTGTGTGTGTGTATGTGTATGTGTGTGTTTTCGGGTCATGGTTTTTCTTTCTTCATTTGCGTAAAAAAGAACTGTTAGAGCGCTTAAAATGAAATCGGATCACGAAGAATCAATACGCAATTTCCTATACTTTGGACGCTGTGGAAAGGGAGCGCATAATAATCGTATTGCTAAGCCCGAGAACAGAAAATGCAGCTCTTGTAAGCCTGAAAGCAAAATGACAAGAGTGTTCTGACAGCTTATTGAAGACTGGATTGAAATTTAAGAGCCTTAATTATTTTCTTTTACGAAAAAATATCGAAAAAAACCAT
>CM060306.1:108325686-108343186 GCA_030674185.1 Monoplex corrugatus | reverse complement strand
AATATTGCAAAGAGTTCAGCTGTAAAGATAGATTTATCAAGTCCTATGTAGAAAGATTTTTCAATTTTGAGAGCAGGTATTAAAAACGCTGAGCCTGCTTTTCTTTCAATTACTGACCCATCAGTGTAAATTTTCAAATGATCAGAATATACGTCGTTTATATGACATTTAACCTGACTTGCCAGTAAGTTTATATTGTCTCCTTTTTTTAAATTAGTGTGGTGTACGTCAAATCGTGCTCTTTGGAGTTCCCAACTGGGTACTGGCGAAAAGGAAGGTCGTATAGATACAGGATCTACGTCTAGATCAATTCCTGAGCCTTTCATGACGTCAGATGTGTATGTTGCAAGTGTGACCTGTGAAGATATTGTGTGTGTGTAAGTGTGTGTGTGTGTGTGTGTGTGTGTGTGTGTGTGTGTGTGTGTGTGTGTGCACGCGCGCGTTCTTGTGTGTGTGTGTGTGTATTCATTTCGGTCCAAGATTTACTGTGGAGATGACAACATTATCGTTTTGTGAGGCGTGTCTTTGTCAATGGATGTCTGTGAGTTCCTGTCCTAGTTGGTTGAGTTTGGATATTTTCAATCATCAAAATCCACGTTAGCTCGTGTCAAAACACAATGTCTGTCCTAATCTGAGATAAATTAAAAATCTCAAACCATTCACGATTACTTGTTTGGTTATTTAATTATTTATTCATATATTTATTTGTTTGTTTATTTATTTATTTATCTATTCATTTATTTATTTATTTGTTTATTTAATTTGTTTATTTGTTTATTCATTCATTCGTTTATTTCTTAGTTTATTCATTCGATAATTTATTCCTTATTTATTTATTTATTTATTTATTTATTTATTCATTTATTTATGTATTTGTTCATTCGTTTATTTATTCATTTATTATTTATTTATTTATTATTTATTTATTTATTCATTTATTTATTCATTTATTTATGCATGCAGTTGTTCCTGTTGTATTTTGGGGCAAACTGGCAAAGAAGTCTCCAGTTTAGTCTACTCGCCCACCTACGATCAACTTGTTTGAAGAGCTTATTTATTTATTTATTTATTTGTTTATTTATTTATTTATTCATTTATTTATTTATTTATTTATTTATTTATTTTTTATTTATTTATCTATTTATCTATTTATTCATTGATTATTTATTTATTTATTTATTTATGCCTTCACTCATTCATTTATTTGTAAGTTTTCTTATCTATTTCTTGATCTGTTTATTTACTGGCATGTATATTTATTTATTTATCTATTTATTATGTATTTGTTTATTTGTATGTTGATCTGTTTATGGAGCGGTGTTTATGTGATAGAAAAAAAAACCCACCTGCAGGCATGTTTCTTTATGGGATGTCAAGTTTTATCATGATTTGTGAACGAGCATTTCTCAATGAAAAAACATCTTACACCATTGTTGCACAGAGAGAGAGAGAGAGTGAGAGAGAGAGAGAGGGAGGGAGAGAGAGGGAGAGAGAGGGAGGGAGAGAGAGAGAGAGAGAGAGAGAGAGAGAGAGAGAGAGAGAGAGAGGAGAGAGAGAGAGAGAGAGAGAGAGAGAGAGAGAGAGAGAGAGAATGTGCTGTACACAGTGTTTAGGGAATTGAAAATTTCATGAGCTGTAGACAAATCTGGCTAAAATGCCTTTCAAAATCTGAGATGCAAATTACATATTTTTTTTTATGTCTGAACCATATGATGATTGCATTGCGACACTCAATTTATGGTATTCCATTACGTTGGTCGTGAGCCCGCATCAATTACAGCGCACGCAGCTTGTGATATTTTACTATAGAAGTCATAATCAGGACACGTGACAAAACAAGTGAAAATGGTATAGCTGTCGCATTTGCAAAGCATTAGATCTAGATTAAAATATTTGTTGGCACGTACGGGCTTTCTCTCTCTCTCTCTCTCTCTCTCTCTCTCTCTCTCTCTCTCTCTCTCTCTCTCTCTCTCTCTCTCTCTCTTTCTCTCTCTCTCTCTGCCTCTCTGTGTGTCTTCTCTCTCTCTCTCCCTCTCTCTCTCTCTGTCTCTCTGTCTCTGTCTCTTTCTGTCTCTCTCTGTGTCTTCTCTCTCTCTCTCTCTCTCTCTCTCTCTCTCTCTCCCCCCGCTCCCTACCTCTGTCTCTCTGTCTGTCTGTCTGTCTGCCTGCCTGCCTGTCTGTCTGTCTGTCTGTCTGTCTCTTTCTGTCTCTCTCTCTCTTTCTTAAGCAACGGCAGACATGAAAAAATTACCGGATACTTTTGCATCACGTAACTGTTTTTTACCGCTGGAACATACATATCAATCATTCAATCATCTCCCCTGTTCTGGTTTTTCACATCCTATTATTTTGTGACAGATAAAACAGAATCTGACTATGGTTGAAAATATAGTAATTGTTATAGGTGTTTTATTACTAAGTCAGAAAATGATCCATCACAGTTGTGCATTTGCTTTTAACACTTAAACCAAAATTAAACGATTGTTAAGTCTGTTTCTGGTGGCTATATTTCTGGCAAGCGTTCTTACCGACAAATGCCTATCAATTAGCATCAGGACGAGAGTTCTTCAGTGTTATGTAGAACCGATACTGTTGTACGGATGTGAAGCATGGACAGTCAACACACAAAATCAGAGCAAGATTGAGGCAGTTGAAATGTGGTTTCTAAGAAGAATGTTAAGAGTTCCACGAACAGCAAAGAAAACAAACAAGGCGGTCTTTCAGGAGGTAAACACAAAAAGAATATTAATGAAGAAGATTGGGAAAAGACAAGCAGCATTTCAGGACATTTTATCAGACAAGAGAAATTAGAGCACCTAGACACAACAGAAAAGCTGGAGGGAAAAAGAGCATCAAGTAGACTCAGGTAGAAAACATTGGATGGACTTGCGGAGTGGATCAGACGGGATGGAAGATGTACTTGCAGAGACAAAGGATAAAATCGTATGGAAGGCCATGATCGCCAACGCCATGAGGCAGGACACATGATGATGATGATGATGATGATGATGATGATGATGATGATATTCCTGGCGGATGAACACTATGCATAGGCCAGCGTAAACGAACTGTTATATTAATACATACTTTTAAAGGCATGTTACATACGCTCAAATTTCAGCTAGTGTTAAGGAAGACAGACAAAAACTCGTTATCCTACATGACCAGATCGACAACTCGTTAAATACAGTGATATCACAGGCAGTGTGTATCAGAGGAAGTAATTTGCAGGGAGCTCACACATCGCTTCACCTAGATATCTGTTGTCATTTAATCTATCCTCCCCACCCCGACCCCCACCCCAAGAAAAAGAAATCACAAAAATTCAAAATATTGTTCTTGTGTTCTCGAAAAAGTATCTGATGAGAAGAGAGCTGCTCTGTCCCAGGAAATTACTAACTCTTCTTCTCTTTCCAGTTTTCTGATAGAATTATTTCTGTATGCCCTCTCTCTCTGTCTCTCTCTGTGTCTCTGTCTCTGTCTGTCTGTCTGTCTCTCTCTATCTCTGTGTCTCTCTGTTTCTCTGTCTGACTGTCTGTCTGCTCTGTCTCTGTCTGTCTGTCTGTCTTTCTCTCTCTCTCTCCCCCCTCCCTCTCTCTCTCTACTCACTCTCCAGTCTCCAGTTCTTGGATTTTTCAGAGCAGAGCTTGGAGAGTAAAAGATGGTGAATTTTCTGATCTTCCGGATCAACATGCGTGGGGTCCTTCTAGTGCCAAGACCCTCTTCGGATATACCCACAGGGAACATCAAATATGTATATATACAAATGCTTCACGGTACGTTCTGGCCTGTTAGAGACTAAAGGAATATCAAAGAGTAAAGACTCGCACCATCACTGCCATGAGATTTGTGCAAAATTGACCATTGCCTGGAGTAGGAACTACGGACCAGGTAGTGTGTAAGCAGACAGTAAACAAACATAACGCGGATGGAACGGTGGTGTAGTTTACAATCTGTCTCCCCTAATACTCCTCAGGAGTATTTGAGGTTCAGTATTTGTATACATTATGTTTTGCACCATAATGTAATGACATCAGTGTTGGGTCGTGCAGATTGATCAACTACGCTGTATTTGGTGTGTAAACTGTATGTGTGTTCGAAACAAGTGTGACTGCCCGCGATCAAGCAAACAGGAACCAGAAAAAAAACACAAAAAAGAATAAAAACGCATATTTAATCTCGTTGTATTAAATACGCGTTCTTATTCTTTTTTTTTTTTTTCGTGTTTTTTTCTGGTTCCTGTATGTGTGCTCATAAATGATCTCAATAAAAATTGCCTCAAACATCACTTAAATCTGATTGCAATGGGATAATCAAGTACATAGTGAAGAAGAAGAAGAAGAAGAAGAAAAAAGAAGAAGGAGGAGAAGGAGGAGGAGGGAGCGAGGAGGAGAGAGGAGAAGGGAAAGAAGAAGAGAGAGAGAAAAAAGAAGAGGAGAGGAGGAGAAGGAGAGAAAAGGAGCGAGGAGAGGAGGAAAAGGAGAGAAGAAGAAGAGAGGAAAAGAGAGGAGAAGAAGAAGGGAGGAACAAGAAAAGGAAGAGAGAAGAAGGAAAGAAGAAGAAGCGAAGAAGAAGAAGCGAAGAAGAAGAAGAAGAAGAAGAAAAGAATGGAAGAAGAAGAAGCGAAGAAGAAGCGAAGAAGAATTGCGAAGAAGAAATTGCGAAGAAGAAGAATTGCGAAAGAGAATTGCGAAGAAAATGCGAAGAAGAATTGCGAAGAGAAGAAGAAGAAGAATGGAAGAAAAGAAGAATCAGATTGCGTGCAGATTGACAAAGGTATTGCGATGTAGAATGGGGAAAAGTTGCGAAAGAAGAAGAAGACAGAAAATAAATCGCGAAGAAAAGAAAAAAAGAATTTAATCGTAAGAAGAAAGAGATTGCGAAGAATTGCGATAGAATGATAAAGAAATTGCCGAAGACATCGAAAATTCGAAGAAGAAAAGAATGCGAAGAAGAAGAAGAAGAAGAAGAAGAAGAAGAAAGAAGAAGGAGGAGAAGGAAGAAGGAGAAGAAGGAAAGAAGGAGAAGAGAGAAGGAGAGAAGGAGGAGGAGGAAGAAGGAAGAAGAAGAGGAAAGAGGAGAGAGAAGAAGGAGAGCAGAGGACAGGAGGAGAAGAAGAAGAAGAGAGAGGAAGAAGAAGAGGAGAAGAGAGAGAGAAGAAGAAGAAGAAGAAGGAAGAAGAGAAGAAGAAGAAGAAAGAAGAAGAAGAGAAAGAAGAGAAGAAGGAAGAGCAAACAGAACCTAAACTGTTTCAAGTCCAACGCCTTTTATGACATCCCAACTTCTTGAAAAGCTCAGTTTGGCTCCATAGCTTTTCCAGATAGATTCAGTAAAAGGGAAAAAAAGCCACTTTCTATCTGCATTGTATTTCTCTCGGCTGTTCAGGCGAAAAAGACATGATGAGATAATACCCCCTCCCCTACATTCGTGTAAACTAGTCACGTTTCGTACTCATAACAGTGTTTCAGAAAAAAGTTTCTCTTATGTTTTTCAAGCTTGGCTGAACATTTTCCAGATTCAATGTAGCAATCGGTTTTGCACAGAATGCACTTGTAGTTTGTTTTCCTTAAGGATGTTGCTTGTTGGAAAACCACAGACGCTTACAGAATATACATCACGAGACTGATGACAGGCTGTGGACGTTCAGGCTATGATACATGGACCGAAACTTATTGGAATTTTTACAAAAGTCCAGGGTAGTATGTGGGGCAATGTGAAACTGGGATCTCTCGACGAGGGCAGGCCTTGGTGCTATTTTTTGTTTCTTGAGAAATGCACAAGTGGATAATTTTACCCACTTGAAATTGCATCCGTCTTTCTGCCTTTGTCTTTCTCTGTCTCTGTCCGACTGATTGTCTGTCTTTCTATATGTATATCTCTCTGTCTGCGTGCCCCTCTCTCTCTCTCTCTCTCTCTTTTTTCTGTCTCTCCCCATCCACCCAACGCTACGTCTTCAGAGATTATTAGTATTACATGTTTTCATTTTTTTCCCGAAGTTACCATTTACACAACTCTCCATGTTTGTAACCTTTGGGCGATCACCTTAAAAGGATACCGCGACACAAACATCTGACACGCCCGTCTTTTCTGCGTCGACAGTCCGACCGAGATAGTGTCGTAAGAGACAAGAGTAGACAACTTCTACCGTCCCTGCTATCGTCTTCACACTGCCATGAAAAGCCAGGCTGGTTTTGCATGTGCCGATAAAGGGGCAACGGCAGCATCCTCAGACAATCTGATGCCACTGATACTTCGTCTCTTGCAGCCAGAGGACGTTGAGGAAAGACGTTTGCGCCAACAAAGGTAGAAGTACTCCAACTTGCACTTAAGTGTTATGAATGGTCTAGAGAAAGAAATCCTACGGTGATGTAACGTGGAAAGGGTTTGCTTTGCTTTGCTTTGCAAACACGAATGGCACTTACACACACAACACACACACACACACACACACACACACACACACACACACAACACACACACACACACACACACACACTCACTCACTCACTCACTCACTCACTCACACACATACTTACACACACACAAGAGACAGAGAGAGAGAGAGGAAGAGAGAGAAGGAGAGAGAGACAGAGACAGCCAGAGACAGAGACAGAGAGAGGCAGAGAGAGAGAGAGAGAGAGAGAAGACAGACAGAGAGAGAGAGAGAGAGAGAGAGAGAGAAACGAGAGCGAGAGGAGAAAAGAGACAGAGAGAGGCACAGAGAGGAGAAGAGAGAGAGAGACAGAGAAGGCAGAGAGAGAGAGAGAGAGAGAAGAGAGAGAGAGAAGAGAAGAGAGAGAGGAGAGAGAGAGAGAGAGAGAGAGAGAGAGAGAGAGTGAGTAACTCTCAGACATTACCTAACATCTTTCATTGATAATATGCCTGCTTCTGACCATTTTCGTGCGGCAGATATTGATAATACACAAGCAGACAACAGCATCTATCTTCTAAGTATCCAATGACATCAAAGTCTTGCACCATCCAAATGTCTCAACAACCGCAGTAAAGACTTTTATTGCAAATACCCAAACTTTCAACCCCCCCCACCCCAGAAACATACGAAAACAGAATGATGCGCATATGTATTTCACGAAACAAGACAAGCACAGATGATCTTTTCCAGCTAAACGCTCAACAACAGATCAGGGAAATTAACTGATTTGTTGTTTTTGTGCTAACTCAAGTGAATTTGTTTGTGTGTTGATTTTTGTGTACGCTTAACAAAGGCCAGCTAAACGCTCAACAACAACAGATCAGGGAAATTAACTGATTTGTTTGTTTTTGTGCTAACTCAAGTGAATGTGTTTGTGTGTTGATTTTTGTGCACGCTTGACAAAGGCCAGCTAGCCAAAAAGTGTATTTACGCCTGTCTTCTTCGTTAATTAACCCTTTGACTCCCTCACCCTATCCACCAGCTTCCTGCAGGAAACTGGTGGATAGGGTGAGGGAGTGAAAGGATTGCAGGAAACTGGTGGATAGGGTGAGGGAGTGAAAGGGTTGCAGGAAACTGGTGGATAGGGTGAGGGAGTGAAAGGGTTGCAGGAAACTGGTGGATAGGGTGAGGGAGTGAAAGGGTTGCAGGAAGCTGGTGGATAGGGTGAGGGAGTAAAAGGGTTAAGTTTTTACAGGTTATAGACAGGCTGCAGGCGTCAAAGGGTTAAAACTCGCTCTTACTCTATATTTTCTGGTGTTTCCAGTTTTCATCTAATGCTTCAACACTGTCAGTCACTTTGAGACTCAGGTTGCATGAAGACATACATAAACTGGTCATCGTGGCCAAGTGGGTAGGCAGCAAACTACTGACTGGAAAATCGTGTGTACAAACCCATGTCTGTTCCGAACATTTTTGTGGAATTTTTGGGCCCTGACCCCAGTTCCTACCACAGGCTCAGTGCGAATGCTGGGACCACACAGCCGAGTCTCATCCACTCTACCGATTCATCATTGAGAGTGCTGATCAAACTTTCCTGATTTCATGGTGAGCTCAGTTTCGGTTTCCTTAGTCGCTTTCAGAGTTGAAGTGAATTCAGCTTCGAGTCTTTGGTACCGGTGGTTGATGGGGGTATGTTGTTGGAGGGTCGTGGTGTTGTCTCCTTTATCCAGGGTAGGATCACTCGGTCTGGCTCCGTGACTGAGCAATGAATGTTGTTAGTTGTGTGCTTAGCAGGTAATGACTCCATTAAGATGGATCAGAGCAGACGCTGTGTTCCTCCACCGAAATGACCCGGCAGTAGTGCAGGGTCTACTCTGGTAGGGGTCCTGTGGTGGCTTGAGAATCTTTGGCTCCCGTGGGCTTTCTAGCATTGGGATTTTCGACTGAATGAACTTGGTCGTGTGTTGTGGGGCTGGAATGAGCGGCTTAGGGCCAACGCCGCTGGGGCGGTGCAGAAGTTGGGATAGTATGGATAAGTAAGCCAATAGATAAACAAACAAACAAAGAAATAAATGAATAAATAAATAAATAGTAAATAAATAATAAATAAATAATAATAATAAATGAATAAATAAATAAATAATAAATGAATAACTAAATAAATAAATAGATAAATGAATAATAAATAAGTATATAAATAAATAGATAAGTAAAAAAAACCATAAATGAATAAATAAATAAGTAAATAAATAAATAGATAATTAAAAAATAAATGAATAAATAAATAATAAATAAATGAATAAATAAATAAATAAATAAATACACAACAATCTTGAAACCACACTATTTCTTTCAGCAAACTCTCTGCTTTTCCCCTAAGGTTGTTACTCTGTGTGTGTGTGTGTGTGTGTGTGTGTGTGTGTGTGGTGTGTGTGTGTGGTGTGTGTGTTGTGTGTGTGTGTGTGCTGTGTGTGTGTGTGTGTGTGTGTGGTGTGTGTGTGTGTGTGTGTGTGTATGTGCGTGTGTATGTGTGTGTGTGTGATGTGTGTGTGTGTGTGTGTGTGTGTGTGTGGTGTGTGCGCCCATGCGCGCGCGCGCCAAAACTTATCCACGACATGTAAAGGAAAAGACAACCAAAGAACAAAAACCCAAAAGATAAAAAAATAAAAAGTGATCATCTGCCCTTTCAAGCAGTTTTCTGTCCATCGTCCCTTCCGTGTTGAAAAGTGTGTGCCGGGTCAAGGGTTCCATTTTTCAAAGTGAAACTGTCAATGTTGATAAATTCTGCCTTTTCTCTAGTGTGTTTTCTTTCTGTTGTTGTTGTTGTTGTTGTTTGTTTGTTTGTCTTTTTCTGGTTTCCTTGTTTGTTTGTTTCTTTTCATTGGGTTTTTGTTTGTTTGTTTTGGTTGTGTTTTTTTTATTTGTTTGCTTGTATCTGTGTTTTGTGTCCCTTCAGTGTTTGTTTTCTGTTCTTTATTTTTCTTGTGCATTCTGTTTGCTGTTGCTGTCCTTTTAAAAAAACTAGATTGACGTTCCATTATTGTTTTTCCTTCTCCCTTTCTTCTTCTTGCAATTTGGGTTCCATTTTTCAAGTTGACACAAAACAAACCAACAAAGCAAAATAAACAAATAACCAACTTAACAAACAAGTAAGCATACAACAACAACAAACAACAACAACAACAACAACAACAACAACAACACAACACATACACAATCAAAAACACCATCATTACCAAGAACAACAAAAAAGCAACAAAATCGTTGGAAATATTACAGAAAATTAAATGCAAAAGAAGACTGAAAATGGTTTAATTTGTATTAACGTATATACTTATCAGTGACAATTATATTATTCAAGTTGGTGTGTCAGCGTTTGCCAAGTTCAAACACTACAACCACCACCACACCACAACGACGACGACGACGACCACCACCACCACCCACCAACCAACAACAACATTAACAACAACGAAAACAGCAACAATTGCAGCAAAACAATATATCATTAAAAATAATTACAAGAAAGGAAACCAAAAGAAGACTGAAAATGGTTTAATTTGTATTAATGTGTACATTTGTCAGTTTCAATTAGGTTATATGTGTTGTTGTGTCAGCGTTTGTCAAGTTCTAACAATACCGACAATAACAGCAACAAAAACAAATGTAATATCGTTGAAAGTAATCATAGGAAAAGAAATGAAAAAGCAAGACTGAAAATGATTTAATTTATGTGATGTATATATCTGTCACTTCCAATTGAATTATTTATGTTGGTATGTCAGCGTTGCTAAGTTCCAAAACATATTTATGTTGGTATGTCAGCGGTTGCTAGTTCCAAACATATTTTGTTGGTATGTCAGCGGTTGCTAAGTTCACAAACATATTTATGTTGGTATGTCAGCGGTTGCTAAGTTCAAAAACATATTTATGTTGGTATGTCAGCGGTTGCTAAGTTCAAAAACATATTTATGTTGGTATGTCAGCGGTTGCTAAGTTCAAAAACATATTTATGTTGGTATGTCAGCGGTTGCTAAGTTCAAAAACATTTATATGGTATGTCAGCGGTTGCTAAGTTCAAAAACATATTTATGTTGGTATGTCAGCGGTTGCTAAATTCAAAAACATATTATGTTGGTATGTCAGCGAGTTGCTAAGTTCAAAAACATATTTGTGATGTCACGTGCTAAGTTCAAACTATTAGTTTATGTCAGCGGTTGCTAAGTTCAAAAACATATTTATGTTAGTATGTCAGCGTTGCTAAGTTCAAAAACATATTTATGTTGGTATGTCACGGTTGCTAAGTTCAAAAACATATTTATGTTGGTATGTCAGCGGTTGCTAAGTTCAAAAACTCACACCACACTGACTGTTAGGTTATCCTGTGTCCCAGTGCAGGACACTGTCCATCGACAAACAACAGAGACATCTCAGAGTCAAATCGTTTGTCAACTAATAGTCTTTGATGGCCTGCCCAACTCTTTGCCTCTTGTGATGATATATGAACAAATTGAAAGGCTGTGTGTGTGTGTGTTGTTTGTGTGTGTGTGTGTGTGTTGTGTGTGTGTGTGTGTGTGTGTGTGTGTGTGTGTGTGTGTGTGTGTGTGTGTGTATGTGTGTGCGTGTGTGTTATGTGTAGGTGGTGTGCGTGTGTGTGTGTGTGTGTTTGTGTGTTGTGTGTGTGTGTGTGTGTGATGATGATATGTGTTAAGTGTGTGTGTGTGTGTGTGTGTGTGTGTGTGTGTGTGTGTGTGTGTTGTTGTGTGTGTTGTGTGTGATGTGTGTGTGTATTTGTGTGTGTTTGTGTAGTGTATGTGTGTGTCGTGGTAGTGTGTGTGTGTTGTGTTGTGTGTGTGTGTGTTGGTGTGTTTGGTGTGTTTGTGTGATTTTGAGTGTTGTGTGAGTTGTGTGTAAGTGTGTGTGTGTGTGTGTGTCTGTTCTCTCTTCTTCTCTCTCGTAGTTTCTTCTCTTCCTCTGTGTGTGTGTTGTGTGTGTGTGTGTGTTGTGGTGTTGTGTGTGTTGTGTGTGTGTGTGTGTGTGTGTGTGTGTGTTGTGTACGTTGTTCGAGTGTATGTGTATGTGTGTGTGTGTGTGGATCAAAGGGGAAGGCGTGCGTTTTTCAGTATGTTTTGTGACCCAGCTTTCTTACAGATCCATAGGCTAAACGTTGTTTTGAGTCTGTCCGATAGAGATTCGAACCTCTGTCTTCTTCTTTGTAGACTAACACCTCTAACCTTTCAGTACCCATAAATCAAAAGGAGTCAAAACAAAACAGTGTCTGCAATGGAAACACCCCTGCTAGATAACACTCATCTTCCCGATTCTTTTGTTTGCTTAAAAAATATTTTTATAAGAACAGACAAAAACCATAGAATAAGTAAGCAAAGACGAAAACAATACAAATAAAGAGAATAAACAAGCGGAGAAGCGATCAGTCACTCTTACAAACAAACAAACAAGTAAGCAAACATACAAAGAAACATAAAAGTCCAAAACAAACAAACAAACATAGCGAACCAACCACGTAGACCTTTTGTGGGCGTTAGATTGCTTGTGGCACTGACTGGATTTCATTCGATCAACACCTCTTCCACGGTGATTGGTTTTGGGCCGCCAAAAGGGGAGCATTGTAGGCGCTTTCTTGGAAACTTTTTTTTTCTCTTTCTTTTAGTATTCTTTCCTTTCTCTGTTGCTCGCTATCTTTGACTGACATGAAATTCTATAAATGTCAAGAAAGTGTGCGCGCGTGTGTGTGTGTGTGTGTGTGTGTGTGTGTGTGTGTGTGTGTGTGTGTGTGTGTGTGTGTGTGTGTTGTGTGTGTATGTGTGTGTGTGTGTGTGTGTATGTGTGTGTGTGTGTGTGAGTGAATGTGTGTGTGTGTGTTCGTGTGTACATGCGTGCGAATATGCGTGTGAGTCTCTTGTGTGTGATGAGAGAGAATGAAGAGAGAGAGGAGAGAAGACAGAAAGACAGACAGACAGATAGACAGAGAGAGAGAAGACAGAGTGACAGAGAGACAGGGAGAGACAGAGAAAGAGAAAGAGAGAAAGAAAGAAAGAAAGAAAGAGAGCGAGAGAAAGAGAGAGAGAGAGACAGACAGACAGACGGACAGACAGAGAAGAGAAAGAGAGAGAGAGAAGAGAGACAGAGAGAGAGAAAGAGAGAGACAACAGAGACAGACAGAGACAGACAGAGACAGAGACAGACAGACAAAGAAAGAGAGAGAAAGACAAAGACAAAGACAGAGACAGAGTGAGCAAACAAACAAACAGACAGACAGACAGAAGACAGACCAGAGACAGTGAGAGGAAGGGAAGGAGCGCAAGTGCGTAATACAGACTCTGAAAATAAGTCAGTTTACGTGAAATGAAAACTGAACAAGAATACGCATACACACACACACACACATGTACACATATGCAGAACGTACCACCACAGTCACAGCTTACCACAGATTTTGTCAGTCAATCTATTCAACTGATAGAACGCCTAGAACTGGTGTCTAGGTAGGGCTGTCAGAGTCTGGCAGTGATCTTCCTGCGTTGTCTCTGTCTGTGCTGCATATTATTATAAAGAGCAGCAAATAACAGTGACTAACGTGTGGGATTCCCCAGGCAGTGACTGACATCTTGCAAGCTGGAAAAAAAATCGAATCCTTGTTTCCCTTACCTGAAAAAAGATTCTTATCTACTCATGTCCTCATGGACATTGTCTGTTCATTGCCCTCGATGACATTAGGTTCCTGCAAGAAACTAATCTGTCATTATAAAATACGTCCATTTCTCCGCTTGTCAGTTTACATGTACTAATGGAAAGCGCGAGAGAATGAACTAGCTAGAGAAGAGAGAGAGAGAGAAAAAAACAGACAGACAGAGCAAGCGAGCGAGAGAGAACTCGAGAAAGAGAGAAACAGACTCAAAGGGAGAGAGAGAGAGAGAGAGAGAGAGAGAGAGAGAGAGAGAGACAGACAGACAGACAGAGACAGAGAGACAGACAGAGACAGACAGATAGACAGACACAGAGAGAATGACAGAGAGAGAGAGATAAAGAGAGAGAAAAGAGAAAGAGAAGAGAGAGAGAGAGAGAGAGAGGGAAAGACAGACAGACAGACAGACAGACAGTGTGACGTGTGTTGACAGTAATCAGCGTGCGGATAACAGCACGGCATGATATTCGTTTAAATGATAACTGATGCTGTTCACTGTGAAATGTATATATAGACAGTTGAGAATCAGACAGGGAGGAGTAAGACGAAGAAGCATGCCCTGTCTTCCGAGTTGGCTGTAGAAAGAACGAAACAGACAGAGACAGAGACAGAGAGAGACAGAGAGACAGAGAGACAGAGAGACAGAGAGAGACAGAGAGACAGACTGAGAGAGAGAGAGAGAGAGAAAGAGAGAGAGAGAGAGAGAGAGAAGAGAGAGAGAGAGAGAGAGAAAGTAATTTTCAAATTGCATCACATCAGCACCAGGGTGAAAGTCATCAGTTCTCTCCGTGACGTGAAGGATACAGATATCAAGAATAAAGACTTGTCAACATTACTGTTATTGGATCTGTGCTTTGCTAATATAGCCTTGAGCAATAATCGCCAGGAAGAAAGACTGTCAGCATCAATGATTGTAAGGTCGTGGTTGTAAACAACCATCAGTCCAAAGACTTTCTGTGGGATTTTTTTCGGCCTGATCGTCCCCTATTCTGACTTCGAGCGTGCTTATGTACTGATTGGGACGAATGGGACGGCTCAGTCGAGTCACGTCCATTTTCCGGATGCATCACTGAGCGTGCTGCTCAAATTTCCTGACTAAATTTACAGATGTCTGTATGTCTTGGGCCTGGTAGATGCCCGGATATTTCAGGAAAGTAAGCACTGAATACAACACTGCCAAGTAGTTGAATGGTAAATGGAATCCATAGCATCATGATCAACGATCCCATGCACCATCATGAACTATCAGCGATCATTTAGAGCGTCGTGGACATTGTCTATTCATGCCTCGTTTGATATTGTCTATTCATGCCCTCAAAACATTGTCTATTCATGGCCTCAAAAACATTGTCTATTTATGCCCTCAAAAACATTGTCTATTTATGCCACTCAACAACATTATCTATACATGCCCTCGTGGACATTGTCTATTCATGTCCTCATGGATATTGTCTGTTCATGTCCTTGTGGACATTGTCTATTCATGTCCTCAAAAACATTGTCTATTCATGTCTTCGTGGACATTATCTGTTCATGTCCTACTGGACATTGTCTATTCATGCCCTTGTGGACGTTGTCAGTTTATGTCCTCGTGGACATTGTCTAATCATGTCCTCCCAAACATTGTCTATTCATGCCATTGTGGACATCGTCTATTCATTCCTTTGTGGACATCGTCTATTCATTCCTACTTGAACATTGTCTATTCATGCCCTTGTGGACATCGTTCTCCCATTCATTGTCCTTTGTGGACATCGTCTATTCTGCCTACTTGGACATTGTCTATTCATGCCCTTGTGAACATCGTCTATTCATGCCCTTGTGGACATCGTGTATTCATTCCTTGTGGACATTGTCTATTCATGCCCTTGTGGACATCGTCTATTCATCCTTGTGGACATCGTCTATTCATGCCCTTGTGAACATCGTCTATTCATGCCCTTGTGAACATCGTCTATTCATGCCCTTGTGACATCGTCTATTCATGCCCTTGTGAACATCGTCTATTCATGCCCTTGTTGAACATCGTCTATTCATGCCTACTTGAACACTGTCTATTCATGCCCTGATCTCATGGTGACCTTAGTTTTGGTTTTTCTCCACAGCTGTCATGTCTGAGATGAATTCAAGTTGGTGCTGTAGGTGTCAGTGACTCATGGCCGCTGTCTTTGGAGGGCTGTGGTGGTGGTATCCTTACAGAGGCGATTTCTGACGTGGTGTGGGTCCACGACTGAACAATTACTGTGGTCAGTAAGGAGCATAGAGGGTAGTGTCTTTACAACTGACTCAGACAGGCGCCATACGGTTCCTTGACTTCAATGGTTCCCGTGGGCTTCCTGGCTCTGGGACTTTGTAGACTGAATGACTGAACTTGCGGTAGGTGGTGTCAGCGGTGTGGAACGAAAGCTCTTCAAACAGCATTGGAAATGAAGGGATGCGGAATACCATCAGCATCGCTGTAGCGAGATTTATTATGTGAATTTCATTGCTCGTGCAACGAGTGTCCAAGAATAAAAACTACTCAGCATCGCTTCAGTGAGATCTGATATTTACTGCCATTGCTTGGAGCGATGGACGCCAAGAATAAAGATTGTCAGCATCACTGTTATGGGATCTGTGATTTACGCTTTATGAATGGAGCGAGGATAGCATCTAACCGCTCAGCTAACAAACATTCGTAGAGCGAATGGTGATGGAGTTTATAAAACTATTGCCCCAGACATTCCCCGGCTGCAATCATGCACGAATATGTTTATTCACTCACACTGTTGAATGTATCGGAGTCTCTGTACTGTGCATGTTTATGGGTATAAGAATTTCCACATCTGCATCTTAATGGAATGGCGTCTGTATTGGGTCGTCTGGGTTGGCTAATTGCCATGCTGTGTTGGGCTGTCTGGTTGGCTAGTGATCATGCTCTGTTGGGCTCTGGGTTGGCTAATTGCCATGCTGTGTTGGGCTGTCTGGGTTGGCTAATTGCCATGCTGTGTTGGGCTGTCTTGGTTGGCTAGTGACCATGCTGTGTAGGGCTGTCTTGGTTGGCTAATTGCCATGCTGTGTTGGGCTGTCTTGGTTGGCTAGTGACCATGCTGTGTTGGGCTGTCTTGGTTGGCTAATTGCCATGCTGTGTTGGGCTGTCTGGGTTGGCTAATTGCCATGCTGTGTTGGGCTGTCTGGGTTGGCTAATTGCCATGCTGTGTTGGGCTGTCTGGGTTGGCTAGTGACCATACTCTGTTGGGCTGTCTGGGTTGGCTAATGATCATGCCGTGTTGGGCTTCTTGGTTGGCTAATTGCCATGCTGTGTTGGGCTGTCTGGGTTGGCTAATTGTCATGCCGTGTTGGGCTGTCTTGGTTGGCTAATTGCCATACTGTGTTGGGCTGTCTGGGTTGGCTAATGACCATGCTGTGTTGGGCTGTCTTGGTTGGCTAGTGACCATGCAGTGTTGGGCTGTCTGGTTGGCTAGTGACCATACTGTGTTGGGCTGTCTGGTTGGCTAGTGACAATGCTGTGTTGGGCTGTCTGGTTGGCTAGTGACCATACTGAGTTGGGCTGTCTGGGTTGGCTATGACCATGCTGTGTTGGGCTGTCTGGGTTGGCTAGTGACCATGCTGTGTTGGGCTGTCTGGGTTGGCTAGTGACCATGCTGTGTTGGCTGTCTTGGTTTGGTTAATGACCATGCTGTGTTGGGTTGTCTGGGTTGGCTAGTGACCATGCTGTGTTGGGCTGTCTGGGTTGGCTAGTGACCATGCTGTGTTGGGCTATCTTGGTTGGCTAGTGACCATGCAGTGTTGGGCTGTCTTGTTGGCTAGTGACCATGCAGTGTTGCTATCTGGGTTGGCTAGTGACCATACTGTGTTGGCTGTCTGGTTGGCTAGTGACCATGCTGTGTTGGGCTGTCTGGGTTGGCTAGTGACCATGCTGTGTTGGGCTGTCTGGGTTGGCTAGTGACCATACTGATTGGCTGTCTGGGTTGGCTGGTGACCATGCTGTATTGGGCTGTCTGGGTTGGCTAGTGACCATGCTGTTTGGCTGTCTGGTTGGCTAGTGACCATGCTGTGTTGGGCTGTCTGGTTTGGCTATGACCATGCTGTGTTGGGCTGTCTGGGTTGGCTAGTGACCATGCTGTGTTGGGCTGTCTGGGTTGGCCAGTGACCATGCTGTGTTGGGCTATCTTGGATGCCCTAATGACCATGCTGTGTTGGGCTGTCTGGGTTGGCTAATGACCATGCTGTGTTGGGCTGTCTGGGTTGGCTAATGACCATGCTGTGTTGGGCTGTCTTGGTTGGCTAATGACCATGCTGTGTTGGGCTGTCTGGGTTGGCTAGTGACCATGCTGTGTTGGGCTGTCTGGGTTGGCTAATGACCATACTGTGTTGGGCTGTCTGGGTTGGCTAGTGACCATACTGTGTTGGGCTGTCTT
>CM060306.1:108298186-108320686 GCA_030674185.1 Monoplex corrugatus | reverse complement strand
TAATGATGGTGATGATGAAAATAGTAATATAATGATGATGATAAGAAAAAAGAAAGAAGATGATGATGATAAGAAGAAAATAGTAAAATACACATCTCCATCAGTATTTCTCAACTGACTTTGAAAAGAGAACCTGAATGACAAAATTTTCAAAACTATGTAAACACTGAAAACAAACAAACAAACAACTATTGTAAGGAAAAGGTCAACGAAAGAAAAGAAAATTTGTTCTTATACCACAGTAACCATTATGCCAATCCGCAAAACCACTCCACAACTCCTTGTTTCTCGTTCCACCTAAGGAAGTTACTATATCTTATTGTCTAAAATTGTCCATTACTTGAAAAGTCAATTGAAGAGACAACCAAAAAAATGAACAAATAAATGAATAAATAATAAATACATAAATGAATAAATAATAAATACATAAATAATAGATAAATGAACAAATAAATAATAAATAAATGAATAAGTAAATAAATAGATAAATAGATAAATAAATAAATAAACAAATAAATAAATAAATAAATAAATAAATAAATAAATAAATAAATTGGAAAGCCAAATCAAAACATGTGTGGTTTGGTCGAGTCGTTTTTGTTTTATTATCATTTTTTTTCGTGAACCTATCAATTTCAGTACATTTTTTTCTTTATCAGTATCTTTTTCGTTCGTTCAAATCTTTTTGACCTTTTTATTTTATTTCACTTCGTTTGCTATCATTGTCGTCTTTGAAATACGAGCTGTGTTGACGTTTCTATTTTCAGTTCTGTGTTCTTTTAGTTTCGTTTATTTTTCGTTTGTTTGTCTGTTTTTTTGTCTGTCTGTTTGTCTGTTTGTTTGTTTGTTTTTTGTTTTGCTGCTGCTGCTGTTGTTGTTGTACTTGTTGTTTGGGGAGTTTATTGATGTTGTTGTTTGTTTTTGTTTGCTTGCTTGTTTGTTTGTTCGCTTGTTTGTTGTTTGTTTGCCTGTTTATTTGTTTGTTTGTTGTTGTTGTTCTTTGGGGGAGAGGGGTGCTTCCTCTCTTCTTTCATGTACTTTCCGAATTTTCCTTTTCTTTTCTTTGTGAAACAGAAAACAACAGAGAAAAAATCGTGAAGACAGCAATGATAAAAACAACAACAACAAAAACAACAAAAAAAACAGTTCAAGCTTCCACTTTTCTAACAGATCTTTGACCTGTGACCAAGTGCCTCACAATGTCCATCCAAAGACATGAAAGGGAGTCGTTGCAGTCAAAACATGTCAACTATTGATCACTGTCACCTGTGCTCTTCTATCCTTAACTCCACCAAGTGGATTGTAAACATCACAGAGTCTTTTCTTTTTTCTTTTTTCTTTTTCTTTTTCTTTTTCTTTTTTGTCCGTTTTTTTCTTCGTGTTATTTCTCTGTTATTAGACCGGTAATGAAATTTTGTTCAAGACTTGCACAATAATTATAATAATAATAATAATAATTACAATATTTATATAGCGCTTAGATTTGATTTTATCAAGATTTTGCGCTATATAAATAAAATATATTATTATTATTATTATTATAAAATCTTGATAAAATCAAATCTAAGCGCTGAAACAGACACACACGCACGCACGCACACACACGCGCACACAAACACACACCACACACACACACACACACACACACACATACACACACACACACACACACACACACACACACACACACACACACACACACAGCTATATATGGGGAGAAAGAATAAAAGCAATGGAAAATTATAGAGAGCATTTTATATACAATTATATATTACAATGTGATTCCCCTCCGAATCACAAGGCTGTGAACTGTTTGCGAAATGTGATTCCACGTCGGTTTGATCCCCATTCGAACCTTAATCTTCCGTCTTGGGAATTCTTAGGACCAGCCAGCCAGTCATCACTTGCGAATAGTTAATGAATTTACGAGTTAAAACACTGTCGTTGATACTTATGAGTTCATACATTGTCGTTCATAGACGCAGTTTTGATAATATTAGTTTTCTGGTTGTTTGAAGATTCGAAGCTCTAACTGGTAATATGATTACAACGGCAAAATGCAAACAAACAAACAAACAAACAAACAAACAAACAAACAAACAAACAAACAAACAAATTAACAAAAGTGGGCCTGTTGTTTGTATTGAATTGCATGTGCCACCGACTAGATTCAACTCTATAAATCAGTTCTCCGGCCCAACAGAAAAACCACTTCACTTTAGCCACAAAACTAGGGCAACGAGTGATTGGCGTTTTCTTTTTTGACCTTTTTTCTGTCTGCTGAAAATCTATGTCTTTAAATTTTTTCCAGTTTAAATCCTTTCTTTGTTTCACGGTAAATTACCTGAACTGCAAATGTAATAATCACATTTTTGTCATGACTGGCACATGTCATTATTTCAGCGGGTTTATTCTCCTGATCCCAAATCGTAATCATCAATGGCATCTTTATATCGTCATATCCTATCAGTCACAGCGTCATATTCGTACATTCATATCTCACTGATCTTAAAAATCATCATCATCATCATCATCATCATCATGGTGCCTTGCCGCATGGCGTTGGCGATTATGGACTTCATCTGTCTCTATCTCTTGTTGCCTCAAGCATCTCTATCCACCTCCTTGTCTTCAGCCACTCTGCAAGTCCGTCTAGTATCTTCTCCCTGGGTCTACCCGGTGCTCTCTTTCCCTCCAGCTTTCCCGTTGTGACCAGGTGCTCCAATTCCCCTTTCCTCATAAAATGGCCTATGAATGTTGCCTGCCTTTTCCTAATCTTCCTCCTTATGAATGATCTACTTGTGTCTGCCTCCATCATGACTGTCTCGTTTGTTTTCTTTGCTGTCCATGGAACTCTCAACGTCCTTCTTAGAAACCACATCTCGGCTGCCTCAATCTTATTCTGGCTTTGCTTGTTGACAATCCACGCCTCGCATCCGTACAACAGTATTGGTTCATATATAACATTCGAGAACTCTCTTCCTGATGTTAACTGATAGGCATTTGTTGGTAAGAATGCTTTCCATCTTCTTGAATGTTGTTTCGGCTTAGCCGATTCTGCTGGCTATTTCTGATGTGCAGTTTTAAGTCAACCATGATCACAGTTGTCTTAATCATGGCAGTCTCCAATTAAACTGACCGCTAAAATCACAGTTACAGCAGACAGAAAGGATAATAGATACATGAATAATGATGATTTGAAAACAAATTGGAATAATAATATAACAATGACTTAATGAAGTTTCTCCTTGTTTTTCAGATCTAAGACATCGCCATCACCATGCTATTGTCAAGAAATCACACAGCCCAGCTGTATGGTGGCCTATGAGTTACATAGTTATCTGTAAGGCCAACTGGAAAAAAGGAAGAAGACTGCTTTTGACATGTCGAAAGAAGAACTGAAGGCAAGCAGGGAAGAAACAGACCACAAAATATAAACCGCCAATAATCATGGTATAATCATCCCCCCCCCCCCATCCCAATCTTTCACATACAGAAGAAGCACACCAGTTTAAAATCGCAAGATAATTTAAAACGAAAGGGGAACAACTTGAGCAGATGTGTGCCATAACAACAAAAATAACAACAACAAACAAACAACAACAACAACACAACAAACAAACAACCAGCAACAACAAATACAACAAAAACAGAAAAGAGAAGACAAATTATGGCATTTTTTGAATGATTAGTCATCATCATTTTGGGGGGTAAAATAAAAAACAAAATAACTACCCTTTCCATCACCACCCTAAAATGTGCCTCTAAAATGTCATTGTCCATCCTGATTTCTTTTTTCACAATAAAGGAATCGCATAGACGTATGGAGAACATCATTTTCATCACATGTTGTGTGTATTGCAGGCACATGATCTCTGTGTAGGAACGCGTGCATGCGTGCATATTGTGTGATATAATATATATATATATATTATATATATATATATATATTTTTTGTGTGTGTGTGTGTGTGTGTGTGTAAAGAGAGAGAGAGAGAGAGGGTGTGTGTGTGTGTATGTCTGTGTGTGTGCGTGTGTGTGTGTGTGTGTGTGTGTGTGTGTGTGTGTGTGTGTGTGTGTGTGTGTGTGTGTGCGTGTGTGTGTTGTGTGCACAGAGAGAGAGAGAGAGATTTTACAGATGCTGAGCACAGTCAATGATTAATTACACCATGATTTCATTAACTCTAATTTTTCCTCGCCACATCAAAACCCAAGTAACAGGAGTACATGTATATGTCTGTATTCCAGAGCTTCAACCATGATCTTTCAAAACAGACGAAGCATGTGGCATTATAGAGAGATTATTTTTCCCCCTATTCAGTAAATCATCTCTTCATTGATCTATTCAATCAATTCGCAATTAAAATGTATTCAGATTCGCTGTAAATCTTCTGCAGACTTGAAAGTCAAGGAAACGAATTCTGATAAGATTTTGTTATTAACGGTGAAAGGAAACTTTAAGTAAGTTTTCGAACTTTCGAAACTGCACATAGTTATGCATAATACGTCGGCTATCAGAAACGCTAATTTTCGATAGATTTTTAAGAAGCCTTCCAACGGCGTACAAGTTGCAAATTCCGTTCCAGTACTGTGCATTAAAAACTAATTCCCGGGAAAGTCAATAGAATAGCTGGCGCTAGGCTGTTTTGAAAATGATGATAATGTTAATGGTTACTTACATGGCGTCTCATTTGACAAGATAAGCACTTCACAAATGAAGCAAAATGCCACTGCAAAGGTCATACTCTCCTCTCTCTTTTTCTTTCTCTCTCTCTCTCTGTCTCTCTTTCCGTCTGTCTGTATTTCTATCTATCTGTCTGTCTGTCTGTCTGCCTGCCTGTCTGTCTGTCTGTGTTTTCTCTCTCTCTCTCTCTTTCTTTCTCCTCTCTCTCTCTTTCTTTCTCTCAGCTTTATCAATATGAGTATGACACGTGAACTTTGACCATCGTATGAACACACACAGCACATACCACTGTCACAACGTGATGTAGTACCTACTGTTTCTATATAATATTAATATATATACTATTATATATATATATATATATATGATAATACATATGTATGTATGTATATATATCGACCACAGTACATGTTAATTGTGATGAGGTAACCACGCTCAACGATTTATGTCAATTCTTCTAAAATGTAGGGTAAAACACTCACAAGAAGTTGACTGGCAAGTCATTGTTCCCTGGTGCTTGTAGTTCCCTAAAACTCTACATTGGTGTTCCGTCGGTCACGAAGACAGGATCATAGTCTGAAGTAGGCATGGTCCACACAACAAGCACTGGTTGATACAGCTATGTTTCTTCCTTTCTTTTTCATTATCAAAAAAAAAATTATCATGTCGACCGAGATAATATGTGTGTGTGTGTCTGTGTGCTCTGTGCGTGCGTGTGTGTGTGTGTGTGTGCGTGCGTGTGTGCGTGTTAGTGTGTGTGTGTGTGTGTTTGTGTGTGTGTGTGTGTTGTGGTGTGTGTGTGTGTTTGTGTGTGTCTGTGTCTGTGTGTGTTCTGTGTCTGTGTGCTTGTCTGTCTATGACAAAAAATGTGTGAAAATTTCCTCATTTTCATTATTGATCGAATTTCACCAGATTCTAATCACAGCTGTGGAATGCTGAGTCGTACACGCGTAAATTTGAAAGGTAAAAGCTCCAAGGCAAAGTGATACTGGCGTAAAAGAATGTGTCTAAGGTCACCGTTTTCTGAGTAAATTGTATGATCAACACTTTCTCACAAGAGTTTTTGACAAGATTTGAAATCTTTATTCACTGTTGTGACAGTCTACCATTATCTGCGATACACGCCAACTTTTATTTCGAATGAGTCTCCTCCAAGGTCAAAGTGGATTTTCTGTAAAGTTTTTGTATAAACAGGGACATTGTTAGAATGTCTTGATTATTTTATGTATTGTTTCTTTCTCTTTTTGTTCTCTTTTTATTCAGATCTTTCCTTTTTTTTATTTCTTTTTTTATGGAGCAACCTGTTTGAGGGGTTTTTGTTTTTGTTTTTGAGAAAGTATAAAATAGCCAGAAAGTTTACAGCCAATGTCAATTCAAGACACATTGTCTGGAATAGTTCATTGGGTACTCCAAAAGTCTGTGATTCAGTTAAATAAGCATATCCACGTTTCCTTCTTGATACTATTCTTGGCTGGTTTCTAAAATAGAAAAGTAACGAAATTACCAATCTTGTCCAATTCCGTCTTCACACCAGAAGTTTTATTTTGGGGAAACAAAAGTACTTTCTGTTTGATGCTTAGATTTTGGTTGGATAGCTCAGTTTAAAAATAAATCAAACTTTTCTTTGCTGTTAAATTTAATCTAACTTTCCCTGCACAGAAAGCAAGTTCGCTCATCTCAAGCCTATTGGTCTGGAAATTCACACAAGTGTATTGATTATACATCAGTGGATGCCAGGAGGTCGTAGAGAATTTGCACTTGAGTGATGAGCTATGGAGCTAGGAACCTGCAGATACTATTTCACAGTGTCATAGGTAATGTGATGGCAAAATGCAACTGTCATTTTTCTTCTGCTCCATAGATAAATCTTGGTGTAAACTGTTCATGTTAAATGAGGTGGATGATCTTACATACAGTCTCATCTTATCCTTTCAGTCGTTATAGTAATTGGAGCCACGACCACCCCCCCCCCACTCCTCACTCTGTCTGTCTGTGTGTCTGTCTGTGTGTCTGTTCTGTCTGTCTCTGTCTCTCTCTGTCTCTGTCTGTCTGTCTCTCTGTCTCTCTCTCTCTTCCTCGAACTGCCAGCTTATTTCATATTTGGCATGTAAGACATACATAACTACGTGAAATTCTCACGTACACGGTCTTCAGCCCGTAATAGTAACAATAGTAAAGCATTTTCTTTTTCTCTATACCCATTTGGATTCACTGTGCGCTACACGTTTACAAAACACAAGGTGGAATATATTCTGAAGCAATGATATTACACACACACACACACACACACACACACACACACACACACACACACACACACACACACACACACACACACAACACACACACACACACGCACCCACACACAACACACACACAACACACACGCACGCTCACACACGCAACGCACCAACACACACGCACACACACACCACAGATATATATATATATATATATATATGATACATATATATGATAGATAGATAATTGATGGATAATACATACATACATACATACGTATCATACATAGATAGTGCATACATACAAGATATAGATATAGATACGCACGCACACACACACACACACACACACACACACACACACACACACACACACACACACACACACACACACACACACACACAACACACACACACACACACACACGCATCAGTATATAGATCTAGAGCATACACTTACACAAATGAATGCATACTGGAAAAAGTCGAACCACTCATGAACACACACATATATATATGGTCATGAATGCACACGTACATGAATGATTAGACGATTCTACATGAATACACTTAGAGATGGAAGTACAGTTTTAGAACTAGAACCTGAATTTGCATGCGTTAGTTTTCCTTCTTTGTGACCATTACTAACACTACTTCGGTGCCATTGCTTCCAAGTGAAATGACTAATGTGAATACTTTTGCTTGGCTGATTTGGGATTTTTTCCTTCAGTGGTCTACATTGTTCACTGTCTGCCAGTCTGCCTAGTCCTATTCCTACTCCTGTCTCTCTTCTGTCTGTCTGTTGTCTGTCTGTCTCTGTCTCTCTGTCTCTCTTTCGTCGTTTTAGTAATGGAGCCACGAATCTCTCCTCCCCCTCTCTACTCTCTGTCTGTTCTCTCTGTCTGTCTCTCCTCTGTCTCTTTTTTTCTCTCTCCTGTCTCCCCACTCTTGTCTCTCTTCCTCTCTGTCTCCTGTCTGTCTGTTGTCTGTTCCCTGTGTCCGTGTCTGTGTCTGTCTGTCTGTCTGTCTCTCCTTCTGTCTTTCAGTCTGTCTTCTGTCTCTCTTTTTTCTTTCTCTCTCTCCCTCTGCCTGCCTGCATGTCTGTGTGTCTGTGTCTGTTCTCTTCTTCTCTCTCTCTCTCTCTTTCTCTCTCTCTCTCGTTAAAATATCTCTAATCATGTCAGTATGTCAGTGACTGGCTTATGGAAACATGAATTACCCAGCATGCACACAAAGGCAAGTCTGAAAAAAATGGTTTTAACCAATAACTTCTACCGCTAAAAAATATAATTTCATTGTCATTGTCATTCTGTCTTTCTCTGTCGGCCTGTGTCTTTCTCTGAACAACACACCCGAGTGCTCGCGCGCGCACCGCACACGTACACGCACATTTTAATGGTGAATTTGAAAAAACTCTTTCCAGTCAGTAACAATTATTTTACAACACAAAGTATCACATTTCCATTATACCCTCGGGTTTTTCGTCCAATCACCCAAGATGTTTTTTTTTCTGTCGTTTTAGTGGTGTTTTTATGACAATAACTCTGTCAAACTTTAAATTCCCATTAATCATCATTTATCCTTAGAAATGCTCCTAGTATAACCTACATTAAAGTCTACATGGTTAAGATTTGAACAAAATCTCAAGCTACAGTACAAGCAAGAAAATAAACATAAACAAAACTAAGCATACGAATAAACAAATGTTTAAAATAAACGACCATTCATGCAAGGAACGAAACAAGAAAGAAACCAACCAACAAACAAACCTAAACAAAAAGACAAGCAAATAAAACAGAGACTCAGCCAGTAAGCAGATCTAGTTTTAACAATGCTGCCACACGATGCGTAGCTTAGTTGACGTTAGAAAACTTTACGTATTGCCTCAAGTTTAAATCTCCATTGTCATCCAATGCAAACTTCAAACTCCTGCTAGGCTCAGCAGACGAGAATATCACAGTTGCATGATAAAAGGAACATTAAGGGTTTCTCCAAGAAACTAATGCTTCCGCGTAAATTACTGATAGATTGCATCCATCTACGCCCCCCCCCCCCCCCTTTTCCTCTCCTCTCCATACTGCAATTTTCTAAAGCCCTGTTCTGGAACTTTTCAGAGTACATGGGCTCGACAGGAAACTGACATAAATGGACAGAGAGTAAATCTTTCAACAATTTTCACCGCGTCATTACTGGAGGAAAACGAGGATTCCTCTGGCCAACAACAACAATTTATAGTGACCGCCCCCAACACAGCGGGCCGCAGGTAGTAAGTAGATGGTAGATGGGCGTCATGTATGGAGGTCAGCCACGAAATAAGCCAGGTTGGCCTTCACAAATAAGCAGCCCCGGTCCGACTGGTAATGGTTTCTATCACACAAGGCAGGCTGGCACTTGGCAACACCGCTACCTAGAAAATAGATCCATCCGGGGGATAACGACTGTCTACAGCCCCCTTCCCCACTCCTTCCCCTCCTCCTGTAACCACAAGGTAGGTAGGTATCTTGGCCATGAGCTAAGGGTGGGATAACTCCTACAGAACACCTAAAGCTAAAGGGCAGAAGTCAGAGGCGCCATGCCTGCAAGCACTATTTGATAAACCATGACGCTGTACAATATAATGCAACGTCTATAGGACTATCTACATCGGACGGGGATGGCGCTCGATGCACTGAAATCCCTTCAAAGTAAAGCAACCCTGGGTCCTGCGCCTCAACCACAATGGTAGCTCACAGGAACTGAAGAAAGGACTATGTTCATCTCTAAATGTTGTCTGGCCATGTACAAGGCGAACGAAAAATGAATAGGAAGATAATGGCAATCATGACTTGCTGCTGGTTTACGAAGTAATATCGTCGCACACACTAAAGAGGCTAAACCAAATAACAAGCCTTATTCAACAAACAAATGTAAAAGGACAATACGTTTGTACTCTCTCGGAGATGATGGTTTAACATCCTCGTCAAATGTAGATGATTTGATTGATGGAGGGAGTTTTTTTAAATTAAAAATCGCACAACATTCACTTGAATAATATGATGTTCGTACATTGTGTGTAAGCACAAATCGAGGACATTCATTATAGACAAAGTAACTGTTAAAAACAGTCATTTGAAAAATGAAATACGGTTGAATTATTATATGAGTTCGTCTTTGGGTAGTTCAAAGTGAGGCAGTTTTCATCTTTATCTATAATTAATAATCGCCTATGTTAAATGACCAACACTTACTGCACTTTCATTAAACCTGTCACACAGGTTGTACCTACAATGACATGCATGCAAGTCATTAAATCTAACTTTGTCAAATGTACTGCAGAAACAACATTACTGCATGACAAGAATGTTACTACTAGACTAAAACAACAGAACAAAAACAACTTGACCACATTACAAAAACAACTCACTGCGTGATAAAAACAGCATCACTTCATAAACATAAACAACATTATTTCACGACAAAAACAACATTATTGCATGATAAGAATCTTACCACTAGACAAAAACAGCATAACAAAACCGAAATTACCACATGACAAAAACAATATTACTGTATACTAAAACAACAACAACAACAACAACAAAACAACACTTCATTATTTTATGACATAAACAACATTACTGCATGACAAGAAAGTTACTACTAGACAAAAATAACATAACAAAACCAAATTTACCACATGACAAAAACAATATTACTTAATTATGAAAGCAACAATGCTTCATTATTTCATGACAAAAACAACATGACTGAATGACAAAAACAATATAGCAAAATGAACAATATCACATGATGAAAACAAAATAAAAATATCACCGCATAACAAAAACAACATTATACTGTATGACAAAAACAACATTACTACATGATGAAAACAATATGATAAAAAACGAAACTGCATGACTAAAGCAACATTACTGCATTGCAAAAGCAATAGTACTGCACGATGAAAAACAACAATATGGCTTAATTTAACAAAAACAATACTACTTCATAATAATAATTTAAAAAAAAAAAAAAAAAAATTCACAGCACCACAAAAAGAATGACTAAATGACTTCGTGTTGTCACCCACATTATCAGTGAGCTATGCGTAAATTTCTCCAAATCGTCGATCGTGCGCTGAGTAGAATTTCGTGTGATTCTTCTATCTCTCTCGCACAATTTTCGCCCTTGTAGACAAACAATGGAACCAACCACGCAACCGACAATAGTGTCTGATAAGGCATCATTCTTGGTCAATATTTCAGTTAGCAATGATTGCCGATTGTCTCCCGAGCTTTCATTACGTTAGCTGGCGAGCATTTGAGCACACGATTAGCAAGGCTTCACAAGGTACTGACGGACACGTATGGCGCCTTTGACACAGTTTGTGTGCTATGGGAACCCATGTCGGGTTACATTATTCTTTATCAAGACGGCGATACCATGGGAGTGTGCAACAATCAATAATGATTTGTGTTTTTTATTTGTTTCTGTGTGAGTTGTGTGTGTGTGTGTGTGTGTGTGTGTGTGTGTGGGTTTTGTGTGTGTGTGTGTGTGTGTGTGTGTGTGTGTGTGTGTGTGTGTGTGTGTGTGTGTGTGTGTGTGTGTGTGTGTGTGTGTGTGCGTAAGTGTGTGTGTGTGTGTGTGTGCTTGATTTAACGTCTTTTCACTATAAGTGATATTAGACGTGTGTGTGTGTGTGTGTGTGTGTACGCGTGCGTATATATATAATATATATATGTGTGTGTGTGTGTGTGTGTGTGTGTGTGTGAGTGTGTGTGTATGCCAGTGTGTGTGTGTGTGTCTGTGTCTGTGCGCGTGTGTTTGTTTGTTGTTGTTTTTTTAATTGCATTAATTTTCTGGTTTAGTTGTTTTTGTATCGATGTTTGTATGGCTCTGGTTGGTTGGTTGGTTACTTGGGTAGTTGCTTGGTTCAGTGGTTGGTTAGTTGGTTGGTTGGTTGGTTACTTGGGTAGTTGCTTGGTTCAGTGGTTGTTTGTTTGGTTAGTGGGTTGGTTGTGTGCGTGTGTGTGTACGTGTATGTGTATGTGTGTATGTGTATGTGTATGTGTGTATGTGTGTGTGTTGTATGTGTGTGCGTTGTGTGTGTGTGTATGTATGTGTGCGTGTGTGAGTGCGTGTGTGTGTGTGTGTGCGTGTGTGTGAGTGTGTGTGTGTGTGTGCGCGCGTGCTGTTTGTTTGTATGTTTTTTTTTAATTGCATACATTTTCTGGTATGGTTGTTTTTGTGTAAGTCTTTGCATGGCTCTGGTTGCTTGGTTAGTTGCTTGGTTAGTTGCTTGTTAGTTGCTTGTTAGTGCTTGATTAGTTGCTTGGTTAGTTGCTTGGTTAGTTGCTTGGTTAGTTGCTTGGTTATTGCTTGGTTAGTTCTTGGTTAGTTGCTTGGTTAGTTGCTTGGTAGTTGCTTGATTAGTTGCTGTTAGTTGCTTGTAATTGCTTGGTTAGTTGCTTGGTTGTTGCTTGGTTAGTTGCTTGGTTAGTTGCTTGGTTAGTTGCTCGGTTAGTTGCTCGGTTAGTTGCTTGGTTGTTGCTTGGTTAGTTGCTTGGTTAGTTGCTTGGTTAGTTGCTGGTTAGTTGCTTGGTTCAGTGGTTGGCTGGCTTATTGGTTTTTGTATTTTGTTGTTTTGTTTGGAAGAGTTTAGAATCAGTCAGCTTTTATGTTGGTTGTTTTGGTTGATTGTTGGTTGGTTGGTTGGTTGGTTGGTTGGGTGGTTAGTTGGTTGATTGGTTAATTGTTTGGTTTGTTGGTTGGCTGGTTGGTTGGTTGGTTGGTTGGTTGGTTGATTGGTTAATTGTTTGGTTTGTTGGTTGCTGTTGGTCAGTTGGTTGTTAGTTGGTTGGTTACTTTGCTTGCTTGCTTGCTTAGTTGGTTAGTTGGTCGTGTGGGTGATCACTTGGTTGATTAACTGTATGGATTTGTTCACGGAATGCACTGAGAACACAGCAATAATTTCTCATGTAGTGAGCAGTACGCAATGCCTTAGTGAGTACCATTGCTGTCAACAGGTCGCAGACAACAAAGACACCAATTAAACCAGTTAAACATGGAGCATCGGATGAGGTGCAGTTCTACATACATTGGAAAATCATTCTGATATCTTATCATTAAAATGTAACCATTTCTATCTAACCATGGCCCGAGGCCATACTTATCCCAACTGATGATAGAAAATTACTTGATGAAGACTTTATATGAAAACGTACCCAGGAGTGTTACGAAATGACGTACCCAGGAGTGTTACGAAATGACCAAATCTGGATTTGCAGATTTCATCTTGAAATCAAACAGTGAATAGTTGGTCATTTTTTTTTCTGCTGAAGAGCGGCAGAGAGAGAGAGAGAGAGAGAGAGAGAGAGAGAGAGAGAGAGAGAGAGAGAGAGAGAAGAGAGACAGACAGACAGACAGAGAGACAGAGAGACAGATACAGAGACAGAGACAGAGACAGAGAGAATATCTGTTTCAGAATAAAACGCGAAAAAGACTATCCGCTACATGAGGACCACGTGAACGTTACAGGCACGTATGCATGTACATTAGTATATGCTGCAGGTCTTTGAAGCTTGGTTCCATATATACGCAAGACAGGACTCTACTGCCTAAATGTATACCATGACAACAACACCATTGCCCACGTAGCAGCATACAGCAAATACAATTTCGAAGAAGCGTGTTTGCTGCTCGTTTCATTTCCATCCTAATCGCTAGACATTATTCTCTTTCCGGTTTCTTCCTGGTCCTATTGGTTTAAAAAGGAACCCTTTTTGAGAGCGCGGATGAAGACATACTTCGTGAGCGCTGCTAATGATTATCTGCTTTTATCCTGGACTGATGCATGGGACAGATGGTCCAAGTACGTGTGCAAGTTTAACATACGGTAAAAAAAAATCTTCTGTAGTCTGCTGAGCTCAGAAACTTTGAAAGTATCCCAAATAACATTTTTTTTTCTCTCGTAAGATACACTATCTTATGAAAACAAAAGTTCTTGTAAAGAAGGAAGGAGAGACGGAAGAAAATGGGCAGAAAACTTTTTGCAGGAATGTCATTTACAGAAAGGATCTGCATCGGTGAGGGAGGGCAGAAGCAAAGAAAAGCTTTGTCATTTTTTTTATACCAAGTGTCATTATTTGCTTTTCAGGTTCCTGGTTTCTCCGGATTTTGTTGCTGTTAGTCATTTGAACAAGCTGTGTTCTCGTGTCCCCCCCCCAAAAAAAAAAAAAAACAAAAACAAACAAAACCCCAACAAAAACATATCATTTCTTCGTATACAGGGACAGGATTTGATCCATCGTCTTCCTGTTTATTCCCACGACGAATCGAAAAACCAAAAATATATCATTTTCAACGGAAAACGAATCCACCATCAAAGACATCACATGCAAAATCTACATCTCTCAAGGTGGGTCGGTAGGTGAAATTTTATTTGATGTTCACTTCAGCGTAAAATATCAATCTCTCCACAGGTGTTGGCCGGTATGTAAGAATCCAAACAGACATCGAGTGTATTCTTTAATCATCACTTCAGTCAACAAAGTCTGGCCGATCGCCGAGAGATTCAAAGACCGATAAAATTATTACTTCCCACAAAACGTGATTACTTAAAAAAAAAAGTTGGAATGCTTTTCTTGCAGATTAAACATTTTATTTATATGTTTGTCAAGTAGGCACCGTTCTTGTGAGACAGAAAGGTTACTGAAAGTGGAATGGTGAGAGCATGCGGAGGCCAGTTGAAGGAGATTAATACCTTGGTAAGTCGGAAATTCTCTCTCTCTCTCTCTTCTCTCTCCGTCTCTCTCTCTCTCTCTCTCTCTCTCTCTCTGTCTCTCTCTCTTCTCTCTCTCTCTCTCTTCTGTCTCTCTCTCTCTCTCCTCTCTCTTCTTCTCTCTCTCTCTTCTTTTTTTTCGATTTAGCGATGAAAGAAAAGCAGAAAATCGAAGAGCAAAGCCAGATCAGTTTCATGAAATTAATACGCAGCATTGTTCATTTAGAGTGAAAAGAATGATGTTAAGGACTGCGTTCATCAAGAGAGAGGAGAGAGAGAGAGAGAGGAGAGAGAGAGAGAGACAGACAGACAGAAGACAGACAGACAGACAGACAGGGCAGGCAGGCAGGCAGGCAGACAGAAAGAGAAAAAAGAAGAAAGAGAGAGAGAGAGAGAGAGAGAGAGAGAGAGAGAGAGACAGACAGACAAGACAGAGACAGAGACAGAGACAGAGACAGAGAGAGAGAGAAGACGAAAGAACAGGTAGAAGGGAAAAGGAGACAGTGGGCGAGAAGCAGCGGAACGTACTGACGTCATTCATGTGCAGGACTGGCTTTACGTCACCGTCAGACATGCATGTACATCAGCGTATACCACCCCAGCTAGGAAGCTTGATACAATCCCCCCCCACTATGACAATCTATCGCCTTCATCTTCGCCAATGCCCACACAGCAGCAAACAACAAATAACTTTTTTCGAAGAAATTCATTTGCAGCTCTTTTCCTTCCCGCCCTGTTCACCTGACTCCTCTCCTACCCCCACCCACCCCCTTCCTACTTTCCGTTCACGCTGGGTAAGAAAGAGAACTTTCACAGCACTGAAGATGAAATGCATTGCCTTTACTGGCCTTGCTAAGGGTATATTTACTTTAGCTTGGCTGATTCCTGGGACAAATGGTTCGATCGCATGTGCAAATGTAATAGAAGGTTAAAAAATACTCTCTGAAAAGTGAAGTAATCTGGAGTCTAGCAAATCCAGAAACGTATTGAGCAGCCCACGTAATAACGTTTCTGTTTTTCTTTGGATGGAGGGTGTGAGGAAGCAGAAAAGATTTTAAGAGCCATAACTTACAAAAGGAGTTTATCTGGGAAAAGCAGAAGTAATAGAAAGCGTTGTCATTCTTCTCCAACCATAGCTGCAATTCCATAGACGTGAAAGCGAAACGAAAAAAATCCACTGGGCGAAATTTGTTCGCCAAATTTGCTCGCGAAAATCACAGGCCAGAATATTCTACATGTATACGCGTGCTGTTTCCTGGCATATTTGTGCTTTTTTGTTGTTGCTTTTTTAAGCAATGGCACAGGCACAGTCACAGGAATCATAGTCGAGAATGACATGATTTTGATTACTGTTTTACCTGTGAGAAAAAAGAAATGTGCAGCAAAGAAGTTAAAAGAGCAACGATTTCAGGTGAACTTTGGCAGACGATTTATAAATCGTCGGGTTGTAGCGCTTGAGTTCAACTTAATTTTTGTAATTTTTCTTTTGTTTACTGAAGACATGTTACTTGTTTTTCTAAAGGAAGTGGTTAGAAATTAATTTGGCGGGAACTGTGCCCCATCCTTTTCTTTGCGAATTCGCAGGCGAAGAGGAGAGTTTCATTACTCGGAGCAGAAAAACAGTTTCGGTGCAAAATTTGCACGATTTTTGTGTCTACAGATGTGCACAATGACTTTAACGTGGAACGTGAAAGATAAATGTTTGTGTGAATTTCGCCCTAGATTTTGTTTTTGTTTTTGTTTTTTTGCCGCAAACCAAATCGTTCAGTTCTCAAAATAATGTCCCTGGAACTGGTTGTCATCAATCGTGATTTCTTTATTGTCAGCCCAAAAGACAAGTTTACGTCTTGTGATCCGATCAAACACAGTTGTTGTTTTTGTAAAAGAGAATGATGTGTTTGAAAGTGGCAAAAGAGGTGGAAAGACAATGGGTGTGTTACATACAGACAGACGAATACCCCTACAACCGAGATTAATATTCTCAATGGAAAATCGATTCACCGAGAAAGGCATAAACTACCCTACGTCTCTCAAAGTTGGTCACTGAATGGAATCTATCTGAGATTTTCTTCAAAGTAGGATCTTAGTGGGGTGTTTATTTCAGAAATGTAGGCCAGTAAAGCATCGTGCGTATTATTAGCAATTACTTCAGTTAGCAAAACCTCTCTGATTACGACGAGAGATTCTCAAACACCTGTAGTTATTATCCCCATAAAACACGATTCTTGAAAGCTTTTCGCAGATTAAACATTTTTTCTGTTAGACAAGTAGGCACCATTGGTGTGAGACAGGAAGTGTTAGGAAAATGAAATGGCCGGGACAGAGTGGAAGGGATACTGGTGAGAGCGATTGATAACTATAGTCAGAATTAATCTCTCTCTGTCTGTCTGCCTGTCTCTCTCTCTCTGTGTCTCTGTCTGTCTGTCTCTGTCTCTCTTTGTGTGTTCTCTCTGTGTCTCTGTCTCTGTCTGTCTGTCTGTCTCTGTCTCTGTCTCTCTCCCTCTCTCTCTCCTGTTCCTTCTCCAGGAAGTGTTCGGAAAATGAAATGGCGGGGGCAGAGCGTAAAAGGCGGTGGTGGTGAGGGCGATTAATAACTATAGTCAGAATCAGTCTCTTTCTCTATCTGTCTCTCTGTCTCTGTCTGTCTCTCTTTGTCTCTCTGTCTCTATGTATGTCTGTCTGTCTCTCTTTGTCTGTTTGTCTCTCTGTCTCTGTCTCTGTCTCTTCTTTCTTCCCCTCCTGTTCCGCCTCCTCCTGATCCTTCTTCTTCCTCTTCTTCTTTTTCTTTCTTCTTCTGTTTCAGTTCGCTCTTTCCACGATCAGGCTATGTCTGGTAAGAAACAATTAAGCTGTCATCAACAGAATGATTACAGCAATAAGATGAACAATAAACAGGCCAGTTTTTATATTTCGGGCTGGATTTATATTGGAAATATGTCATCTCAAGTCCATGGCACCATCAGCTGAACCAGCCACCTGCCAAAAGAGAAATTGATTCATCCATGCAATTTTTACGTCGGCACCCACCTCAGGTGATATGTCCAAGGGGGATAATCATCCCAAGGAAGTGGGGGGAAAGGGGGGTTATCTAATCCTATACCGACATCACCAGAACAACAATGATGTTAAGATGGGGCGGTGCGGAGGCCAGTTTTAATGTAGCACACCCTTTAAAACTGACAACACTGATTAAAAAAACCCAACCCAAACCAAACAAAACAAACAAACAAACAAACAAACACAAAAACAATAAAGCAAAAAAGAAAACTTTTCGAATATTTGTGGTTGTTTTATTTCCACTTTGCTCCTGTGACATATCTTTACTCCAACTTCTTTCTGTTCCAACTGGTTTAAAAAAGAAAGTTTACTTCTTTCGTTCGAGCGTGGTTCGTCTCATACAGTCATTACGATGATCTGGATGAAGAATGTTATTTCCATGAAGTTCTCTTTGTTGTCCAAGAGCTGTTCTTCCAGAATTGCCCGATTTGGCCAATGCTTTTTTTTGTTTGTTTTGTTTTGTTTTGTCTCTGAACAGTGAGCAAAACGTGCTCCGAAGACTGTGGTCCTGTCCAAGATGGACATTGGAACTTCGTTTGAAAGTGCTGAATGTGAATGCAGAGCCTTCAAAAACGCCGCTCATGATATATCCACTTTAATCTGGGCTGATGCGTAGGACGGAAGTATTGAGGGCATGTGCAAGTGTGTATGATATAAAGGAAGGTTCTCTGCAAAAGTGGAGTAATTTACTCCCTACATGTATATCTCGTAGATCTAGAATTGTATTGAGCAGCCCAACTAAGAAATTACATTTCCCCCTCACGAAAATGTGTAACAGAAGGTAGAAAAGTTTTCCAAGTATGTAAACCTACAGAGAGGAAATGGATGGGGACAGCAAAAGTAATATAAAGTAATGGAATTTTAGTTAAACTGATTCCATTAAGTTTCAGGACTTTCCATCCACCAGGACCCCCTCCCCCTCCCGCACCCCCTTTTTCTGTTTGTTTTCTTTTTGTTTGTTTGTGGTCCCATTAACTTAATGGTTCAGAGCACTGTGTTCAAAACGCAGGGGTCGTGGGTTCGATCCCCCCGACGGTCCACAGTATTCTGTTTTACTTTTAACGATAGAATCCAAGATAGGACCTCAGCACTTTTGCCAGGTCATATGGCTCATGGTTTTTGTCATTATTATTTTGAATCTTTCTGTTCCATCACATGTTATTTGTGCAATTTGTTCCTAGGTGAGAGACGCTATCCTGAAAAAATAAATCCGAACTCTGTATGAAATACTGAGGTTCTCTAATGGGTTGAGTTGTTGTGGTGTTGAAACAACAAGTCTGGAGTAATTTCAACTGATCATTGCCGAGCGATATCACCATAACTCTTTAAAGTTTAATGCATTTTTAGGGTACATTTGACTGTGAAATTCATTGCACACAATTCCGTTCTGACAGGCCTTACCTTAGGACCGTTGCTGTGCTGGCCTGAGCTTGCCTTCAGAAAATATGGGGCGTATGACATCTTTGTTGTTTTTTTTAAATAGCACCTCACATTATTGAAAGAATTACAAGAAAGTCTACATACTTATGGTAAAATGACTGGGCAACTTGAATCTGCCAAAATGAAATTTGTATATAGCGAATAAAAGATCAAGTTCCCCGGATATATCCTACCACTTTTGTAGGCTGTATCTCGGTACACTCGCATGCGACTTACGTTCTCGTTTGTGGGAATGATTACGCGGGGTCTTGTTGGCTGTTCTGGTAGAACTATGGTCTCAAGATCTGATATCTCGAGTTCAATCCATGCTGCAGCATTAAAAACCGACCTGTTTGCTGTCCATCTTACTGTTTCCATCATTCCAGCGGTGTCAGCTCAGTATTTCAAAAGTCCTTTCTCTCCCCCTCCACATTACAAGCCCTTGCCGGCGCATAGGATTTTGAGCAGGCTCGGAGAGTCTATCAAATAACTGCCAGTAGTTTTGGGTGAAGTGCATATGGAACTGACCGCGTGCGATAAATCCATTTTAAGCAACTCCAAACTTCAGATTCCAGCTTGCGATGATGGGCCGGTCATAATTGATCATAGAAGATGAATTAACATGAAACTTTTATCTGTAACTGTTCAATATCCCTATTGCATATCTAACGACCCATATTCATTTTCTCCGTGGAAAACAAACGAACAAACAAACAAACAAATAACATATAAACGATACTAATTAAATACATATACATGTCTTCCTCTCTCAATATCGCTCATCGATTTAGGATCTCGCCTCCTTTCTTTTTACCGTAGATTTGTTGTTGTTATTCCAGAAATGTAGCGAAGTACACACAAACCCTGACATTCAGTGTGATATTATCTTTTACTTCAGTGAGGACAACGTTGCAAATTGTATCCGAAAGCTTCGCAGAACTTAAAAGATTGTGAAAGCTTCAGAACTTTTCATAGATTAAAACTTTCCTATTTGCCCCATTAGTGTGAGGCAGAAACTGGAACGGTGAGAGTGACCAGGAGGCGGGGGTAGAGACGTTTAATACTTTTACTGATTAGAAATGAAATTCTTTTTCTCTTCCTCCCTCCCTCTCTCTCTCTCTCTCTCTCTCCCTCTCCCCCCCTCTCTCTCTGTCTCTGTCTCTCTCTGTGTCTCTCTCTGTTTCTCTCTCTCTGTGTCTCTGCGTCTCTGTGTCTGTCTGTCTATCTGTCTGTCTATCTCTCTGTCTCTGTCTGTCTGTCTGTCTCTCTCTGTCTCTGTCTCTCTGTCTCTCTCCTTTGCTCTCACTCTCTGTCTCTCTGTGTGTCTCTCTGTGTGTCTCTCTGTGTGTCTCTCCGTGTCTCTGACTGTCTCTCTCTCTGTCTCTCTCTGTCTCTCCGTGTCTCTCTCTGTCTCTCTCTGTCTCTCTCTCCCTTTTCTTTGCTCTCTCTTTCTCTCTCTAAATAACTGAAAACATCTTGTCATACAGTAAAACATGTCACTGTATTCTTAAATAATTCTTTTTTGACTCACACTCGTATGCGAACACATACGCACACACAAACACACACGCACACGTGCAAATAAACACGCACGCACACGTTCATGTATACATGTATATATATATGTGTATATATATGTATATGTATACATATACATAATGTATATACATATGTAAATGTATATATGTATACATATATACACATGCACACACACGCGCACACACATACACACACGCACACACACACATACATATATATATGTGTGTGTATGTGTGTGTGAATGTGTGTGTGTGTGTGTGTGTGTGTGTGTGTGTGTGTGTGTGTGTGTGTATTCAGCAAAGTACATGATGATGAGGAGGACATACATAAGTTGGTCTAGGTGCTGGTATCTATATCCAAGTTGAAAAAAAAATCATTTCATTTCATCATTCATCTCCTTTCATTTCTGTTTTATCCACGATAAAAGATTAGTAGAAAAGAGAAGAAAAGCCAGTTAAATCTCACATGTATTAACACATTTCACTCATTTAACTCCGAAAGATTAGTTGTCTCATAGTATTAATGCATTTTTACTCATTTCAACTCCGAAAGATTGATGCCAGTAATTCCTTTTATAGGGAAAAAAAAACCCCGCCATTGAACTGCTCTTAGATACAGAGAGAGAGAGAGAGAGAGAGAGAGAGAGAGAGAGAGAGAGAGAGAGAGGCAGACAGATAGACACGGACACTGACAACAGATATACACACAGAGATGGAGAGACAGAGAAAGTTTGAGAGACAGGATTTGTGTCCATGACAGACAAAACACAAACAAACACACGGTGGGGGGGGGGGGGGGGGGTAAAAGGCTGTAGATAAGACACAGAGGATTATTGACATCATTTACATTAAATGGGAACTATTAACATCGAGGCTGGTACTGTCCAGAATACCAAACTCTAGTGGCACGATGAAGTAATGTCTGCAATGTTTGTCACAGATAACAGATACAATCAACAGGAATTCTAGATGTGTACACATTGCAATTTACGTGTACAGTGAAAAAAAGAAAGAAAAGAACCAACCTACCAACCAACCTACCAACCAACCAACCAACCAACCAACCAACCAACCAACCAACCAACCAACCAACCAACCAACCAACCGACCAACTAATCAATCAACCAACCAACTAATCAACCAACCAACCAACCAACCAACCTACCAACCAACCTACCAACCAACCAACCAACCAACCAACCAACCAACCAACCAACACCAAAACCAACTAATCAATCAACCAACCAACTAATCAACCAACCAACCAACCAACCAAGCAAAAAACCAATCAACCAACCAACCAACCAACCAACCAACCAGCCAAACAAACAAACAAACAAACAAACAAACAAACAAACAAACAAACGCACACACACACACACACACACACACACACACACACCGTCTAATATCACTTATAGTGAAAAGACGTTAAAATCAAGCAATGAACGAACACACACATACACACACACACAAACACTCACACACACAAACACATTCGAAAGCACTGGCAGATACATCTATGCGCTCAAAAACAAGAACATATCTAAAACGAAAACTACACACCATCCACTTACATAAACAGTGGAATTTACTGTTAAGCGTCCTTGAGATAAACGTGGCTTGTAGAGAGAAGACCAACAGGTACAAATTGTTTGTAGAACGTGCTGTTTTCTTAGCGAACGTGCGCACATAGCTCTATTAAATTTCAGATTCCCGGTATTCAGTCATGAAAAACAATAATATATTATAAATCGTTCTTGCTTAGCGCTGTTCTCCTAACTCATTTTGACTCACTACT
>CM060306.1:108293186-108295686 GCA_030674185.1 Monoplex corrugatus | reverse complement strand
ACCCAGTCAGCAGTTACCTTGTTTCAGGCCGACTGGTAAAGTGGAAAGATGACAAACTCTGGGACATAGCCACACAACGCTCACCAGCCTAGTCCTGGCCAGCTTGTTTAGAAGCCGAATGGTTTCAGTCGTGTCTACAAAATAGACGCCAAACTTTATCAGCAACATATCAGAATCGTAACTGAACCATTCTCGTACAAAGCCCAGACTGTATTCACGAAAGGAACAGAACGCAGTAATACTATTTTCCCGCTTTGTGAAGTTTGTGAAAAAGCATGTAATTACCAGCAACTTCTGCAACCTCGTTTTCGTGGATCAAGAGAATTTGGGGCCATGTAAACAAAATCTCATTTTGGGAAGTCTCAGAAGCATGGGGAATAAGACATTTGCTCTTTGACAATCAAGCGGTCTACATAAACAATGAGAGCACTGTGAGAATTCCAAGCTGACGTCGAAACTTGTTCCACGTAACACCTGGGATTCGATAAGACTCGCTGTCCACTAGACAGACAAAACCATAGGTCGTTCTTGTACAGCGCTATTCTCCAGAATCATGTAGACCAGCTGCCTGTTACAGAATCAGACCTTTTAGTGGATCACAGAGCACTCAGGCTGTTAGGCAAGCTGACTGCGTCGTTCTTGTACAGCGCTATTCTCCAGAATCATGTGGACCAGCTGCTTCTTACAGAATCAAACCTTTTAGCGGATCACAGAGCACTCAGGCTGTTAGGCAAGCTGACTGCGCTCTGCTATGTTGTTGCACGGTATACATTTTCGGTAAGCAAGCTTGGCGTTTCAATATTGCCATAAGCCAGTCACTGACATGATTCACAAGATCGTAAACGTGTATATTTTATACTCTGCATGCGTGTAAGAATAAAGGCATTGGCAGCTCTGCACACATGTTGACCTGGGAAATCGGAACATTATCCACCTTTCCCCCACCAGACGGAGGCGTCACATAGATCGAACCCAGGACCTTCCTAAAGGAAGTCCAACGTCTACCCATTTGACTACAGTGTAGGAGAATGAGCACCAGTCAGATAACGTTTGTCTGCAGGATGAGAGCCTTACATCACAATCAGTGAGCAACAGTTCCAGTAAACTTCACAAGTTATGCGTCTGAGAACATAGTTACCAAAATTAGAAAGACAGACGGAAACTGAGACTAGAATCCAAATAGCCAGTGCTGTCAGAGACCATATATAAACCTTCCCAAGCAGGAATCAGAAAAAAAACACGAAAATAGAATCAGAACGCGAGTTTTATACAAGACAAGACAGGCGCAAATTTTCGGCCAACTGGCCCTTGTTGAGTGTAAATGCAAAATCGCCAAACGAACAAACACCAAATACAAAAATTAGGAGAAAAATACTGAAACTTCCCTGCTGCTTCGTCCGATGGAAAAAAAAAGGACTTAAAAAACGCAACCAAACGTCCATGTCCGAAAAGCCTGTCTCATAAGCACGATCTTTGTACCCGCACTGACTTATCGGTACTAGACCTGGATTTAAAGCACTTGAAAGATAGATCACCATCTGAGAGACAAGATGTCTGTGAGAAGATCAGCAGGCAAGGCAAAGAGAGAGACATGCTTACGAACGAAGAGACACTGAGAGAGAAGAAAGAGAGAGAGAGAGTGCATACATGTAAGTAGGAATGCGTGGCTGCAAGTGATGTGTGTGTCTGTGTGTGCGTGCGTACGCATGTGTGTGTGTGAGCTTGAAGAGATGAGTGAGAACAACTGTCAACCATTACATCGCACAACATTGAATCAAGTGGTTTGGCCAACCCCAATTGCAACCACCAACAGACCTCGACAGTCTACCACAACACCCACACACAACCTTGGTTCATTGTCAACCCTTGCCACGCGTAGGTTTTCGAAGCTCAGGAAGTCTGCCAGAATGCTGCAGATTTTGGTCGAGGCATGTGAAGGGTCCGAGTGCGATGATTTTCTTGAACAAAATCCAAATCCAGAGTCAGGGCGATGACTATGAGTGGTGACATAACAATGGACTGATCGAGTAGGTGGACATACCAATGGACTGATGGAGTGGTGGACATACACAAATGGACTGATGGAGTGGTGGACATACCAAAATGGCTGATGGAGAGGTGGACATACACAAAATGGACTGATGGAGTGGTGGACATACCCACAATGGGCTGATGGAGAGGTGGACATACCCACAATGGACTGATGGAGTGGTGGACATACACAAAATGGGCTGATGGAGAGGTGGACATACACAAATGGACTGATGGAGTGGTGGACATACACAAAATGGGCTGATGGAAGGTGGACATACACAAAATGGACTGATGGATGGTGACATACCCAAAATGGACTGATGGAGTGGTGGACATACCCAAAATAGACTGATGGAGTGGTGGACATACCCAAAATGACTGATGGAGTGGTGGACATACCCAAAATGGACTGATGGAGTGGTGGACATACCCAAAATGGGCTGATGGAGAGGTGGACATACCCAAA
>CM060306.1:108285686-108290686 GCA_030674185.1 Monoplex corrugatus | reverse complement strand
AATATTGTCACAGAATGTTGCTATGGAATCTTTAACGCGCGCTGAATGTGTGCTGCACACGAAACGTCGGTTTATCGTGTCATCACTTAAGATACAGTGGAGGTGGTTGGGAGATGTAAAGAAATTTCTCTTTCGATCTGTGATCCGAACCCGGGTTTGTTGCGCCCTAGGCTGGTGTTTAACCACTGGGCCACATATTACAGCGTAAGAGTACAACCAATATCCATTCTCCCGTGGGGATGCCGGCGGTTCTTTCAGTTTAAATAGTATCCTTACCTTTTGGAAATTCTGTGCTAGAATTTTCCTCCTCTCTGTCACTCTGTATGTTCTGACTATTTCCTTTGCTTTCTGTCATTTCTTCTTATCATTTTCTGCCTTTCTGGTCCATTCATCTGTATGCGTTCGAAAAAGTTTTACGTATTTTCTCTTGGGGATGGATGGTTGGGTACATGTGTTGGGTGCAACTCATGGCAGAACTAATCATTAGGGACAAAGATTTTTATTTTTTTAGCAAGCCCCAGGGACGTAAAATAAATTCCCTGACAACCTCAGACATTTTGGCTCCCTCATCTTCTTCAATTCTGACCTTCAAACTTATTTCTTCTCTTAGCAATAGGTCTGGTTGTGGCATGTCCATCTAACAATATGTGCTTCTGCATATGTGTGGTATGTCTGACTATGTAAAAATGTGAGGAATGTAGTGAAATGGGAATGCGGGTATATTTTTTCCTTTACTGCTGGGTATTGTAGCATGAGTGTGTCTTTAAATGCATAGTATGCTAGATGCATTTTGGTGCTTATATGTGTAATATTGTGTCATTGTGTGAGATATGATATTATATGTGTCGTGTACATCTACTCTGTATTTATATTATTTCTGTATGTAAGGCACATAGAGCAGGCTTCTGGATTGTGTGATCAGCGAGTATCCATTATTACGATTATTAATGGTGAAACAATGCAGGCTTGGTTCTTATGGCTATATCTGGCAGTACTGATTCAAAAATGCTGGTCTGGTTAACTTATCGAACACACAAAATGGCAATCTATAAAAACCATTCTTCGGGGTACTCCGGGTGGAGGCTGTCGCAAACATTTATCCCTTTGACTCCCGCACCCTATCCACCAACAGCAAAAACTTCACTCTTTGACTCCCTCACCCTATCCTCCAGCTTCCTGCATGAAGCTGGTGGATAGAGTGAGGGAGTCAAAGGGTTAACATTTTGTTTAGCTAGCATGGTTGACAATGCAGGATGCTGGTGGACAGGGTGCGGGAATCAAAGGGTTACAGCGAATGTAAAGGAATGGCCCAAACAGTTTACCGTCTTCCGAATGAGACGATCAACTAAGGAAGTCCCGTGTACGGCACGCATTCAGCACCCGTTAAAGATCCCATGGCAACAAAGGAGTTATCCATGGCCAAAGTCTATAGAAGAAAATTTACCTTGAGAGGGTAAACAGAAATACAGGCATACAGAGAAAAAGAAGTAAATGCGTGGCGCTTCGCTGTGGCGATGCGCTCTCACCGGACGGAGCAGCCCAAATTTCACAAAGTAAATCAGTTGTGAGAAAAAATGAATATGCGACTAAATAACTCAATGATTAGATTAATACATAAATACCAGTCGCCTTGGTGTAGTGATTAGCACAACAGACTACCAACTGGAAGGTTGTGGGTTCCAATCCCCATCAGTACCTTCAAAAATCATTGTGGGATTTTTCGGCTCTAACCGGCTCCTACCCGGAGTTGGGCGTGCTATGGGCTCATTCGGAAGACTGGGACCACACAGTCGAGGCTCATCCACTTCACGGATGCGTCATTGAGGGTGTAGTTCAAATGTTTTGACCAGTATCGCAGGTGTCTGTATCTCTCGGGCCTGGTTGACGCCAGGATATGTTATGATAGTAAGCGTAGAGTACAGCCCTGTCACGCAGTCGCAATCCTGAATGGAACTCTATAGCACCATGATTATTACCCTCATCGTCATGATGATCATCGCATTGTAAAAACTGTTCCAGTTTCTGTGGCCATTAAGTTGGCGTAGAAAATGGGACAAAAAAAAACACACACAAAAAACAAACAAACAAACAAACAACAACAACAACGACAAAAACCAGCAAAGACTAATATATAATATGTAAATGAATGACATAAATGAAGTCAGGAAGTACGGTAAATGCAAATAGTCAAAGGCCCAACAGAGAGAAAGAAGGGTTGTCTCCCTCTGGAACTACTAACATCTACAGTTTTCCTTACTCTGTACTCGGTCTCTGGCAGTTATTCTCTTTTTATAAGTAAACTAAGCAGGCCTGACAGAGATAGATGATTCTGTCTGCTGCTGCTGTGCTCCACTAGTCCCTTCAAACACCACACGGGCCCAGTGACCAGATGAACAAATCACCTTTATAACCCAGACGGTGTCATGAAAAATTCTTTTTATGAAACCTTGGGACCATTTTGCAGATTAAAATATACTCCTGGGCTAGTAGGAACTGGCGCTGGGATACAGAAATTTTGGGGAGAATGGGAATAACAAAGAAAAGAGGTGACATACTTTTCAGAATACTTTCTCTGTGTCTCTCTGTTTCTCTGTCTCTGTCTCTGCCTGCCTGCCTGTCTGTCTGTCTGTCTGTCTGTCTGTATCTCTCTCCCTGTTTCTCTCTGTTTCTCTCTTGTCTCTGTCTGTCTGTCTGTCTGTATGTCTCTCCCTGTCTCTCTCTCGCTCTCTCTCTGTTTCTCTCTTTGTCTCTGTCTGTCTGTCTGTCTGTCTCTCTCTCTCTCTCAGTCTCTCTCTGTCTTTGTCTGTCTCTCTGTCTCTGCCTCTGTCTCTGTCTGTCTGTCTGTCTGTCTCTCTCTTTCTCTCTCTCTCTCTCTCCCAGAAATACACAAACATATCTTCAATTTCATTTAATGTCTATCCACAATAATGTGATATTAGACGAACACAAACATACAAATCTACGCACAAACATGTAAATCTACACACATGCACAGATATGTTAATTACTGCTTTCTGGCTGAAGTATTTACTCCCGGTTTATCTTCCGCATCTATTTTGTAGATTAGAAGCGGCAAATATGAAAAGCGTTTTTTGAATCAATAACTTTATACCACTGGGAAAAATCATTAGTGTCATCGTCACTTAATCGTCTCTCAAACGATAGTAGACACGATCAGCCTTCGATTTCCTCATGTATTATGCCTTAACGTATTGAGTTATGGATGTATTTATGTTTAGTGTTTGTGGTTTTTGACAGATAAACAGATTAGTGACGACCAGTTTGAAACACAGGCCTTTAGCTATTCATCTCAACCACTGGAAAAATAAAGCATCATTGTCATTGCCATTCTCTCTCTCCTCCTCTTCCTCCTCTTCCTCCTCTTCCTCATGATCCATCTTCTCTGTTCATCTATCTAGTTTACGCAAGCCTGTCTGTCTCACAACTTTTGACCCCACACACACACACACACACACACACACACACACACACACACACCACCCACACACACACACACACACACACACACACACACACACACATAATTATGTATATATATATGTATATACATACATATATACATACATACATACATATATACATACATTCATACATACATTCATACATACATACATACATACATACATATATGCATACATACATACATACATACATACATACATACATACATACATACATACATACATACATACATACATCATCATCATCAGGTGCCCTGCCGCATGGCTTCGGCGATCATGTATTTCCATCTGCCTCTATCTCTCGTTGCCCCTAGCATCTCCCCCACCCTCCTCGTCCCCAGCCATTCTGCAAGTCCGTCCAGCATTTTCTCCCTCGGTCTACCCGGTGCTCTTACCCTCCAGCTTTCCCGTTGTGACCAGGTGCTCCAAATCCTCCTTCCTCATAAAATGGCCTATAAATGTTGCCTGTCTTTTCCTAATCTTCCTTATGAGTGATCTACTTGTGTCTGCCTCCATCAAGACTGTTTCGTTTGTTTTCTTTGCTGTCCATGGAACTCTCAACATTCTTTTTAGAAACCACATCTCGGCTGCCTCAATCTTGTTCTGGCTATGTTTGTTGACTGTCTACGCCTCGCATCCGTACAACAGTATTGGTTCTATATAACATTCAAGAACTCTCTTCCTGATGTTAATTGACATGCATTTGTACATACATACATACATACATACATACATACATACATACATACATACATACATACATATACATATGCACACAGCCATGGACCACTGCAGATATTTAACATGTACAAAATGTTTTGAAAAAAATAAAAGTACTTCTATCTTGGTTATTCAGATACCGAGTTAAATCAAACGGAAGCCATACATTTGATGTCATTAATAAACTTGTCACTAAAACCTTGCTTTGTGGAGGTAAGCATCAAACATTGGTTACAGGCTTGCTTCTTTCCATCGCTCATCCCGAGGTGGTGGTATCGCCATTCTCTACAACGACTCACTCCATTCCCGCCTGTCTTTCTCGCAGTCTCTGCCTTTCTCCCATCCTTCTTTCAACCTGCATACCTGACCTGTGGTGTTCCACAAGAATCTGTCCTTGGCCCTGTTCTTTTCACTCTTTACACCTCCCCCCTGTCCACCATCATCAACTCCCACTCTATAAAACACCAGTTCTATGCTGATGACACCCAACTTCAAGACAGTGACTCACCTGACAATATACAGCGCCTCCTGACTCGCACCACTGAGTGTTACTCGGACATCAAAAATTGGATGACATACAACAAACTTCAGCTAAATGATGACAAGACAGAAGCTATCCTCATTGGCACCCGTCAGAAACTTTCTCAGCTGCCTCCTCTTTCTCTCCCATTATGTAACACATCAGTCCCAATTTCTGATTCAGCTAAAAACCTTGGTGTCTGCATTGACTCTATCCTCTCCATGATTGTAGCACATGGTGTCTAGTTTGTACTGTATGCGCTTTGATACAGGGAGCCA
>CM060306.1:108268186-108283186 GCA_030674185.1 Monoplex corrugatus | reverse complement strand
AAGTGACAATCAAAACCCTGCCTAGACCAAGATGATCTCCCAGTACCGGTCACTGAACAAATCTCATTTGATGTTTGCTCTGGAACGGATTATTTTTGTTTTCTTTCCCTTTTTTCTATGCCAGTTCAGTGGACCACAGAGTCTGGGACATATTTTTTCACAAATTCTCATACGATGCATGAGATGGCAAAGATTATCACGGTGCTATTGAGTTCTGTTTTGGATTGAGACTGCGTGACAAAGTTATGTTAAACGCTTGCTGTCATAATAAATATAATCCTAGCGTCAACCAGAACCTAGAGATACAGGGGTGTTATAAGTAAAAAAAAAAATAATTCAGGAACACACTCAGTGATACATCCATGGGAGAAGAGTGGCAGAATGGTTCAGACGTTCGCCTACCATTAACTAAACTCGAGGTTCAAGGGTTCGTTCCCCATTGAGGCCTTGACTGTCCTCCTCAGTTTGACCGGAAAATCGAACTGAACATCTAGTCCTTCCGAAGGGGAAAACAAACGAATCGGACCCGTGTGCCTTCTCGCCTGTGCACGCTAAAGATCCCAGGGCAGTTGCAAATTGTGACTTGCAGGGCGTTTGCCCCGATGTAATGGCATAAAACATTGGAGAGATATAATGGTTTCCCAGATCCCTCTCCTTGAAGGCCAATAAGCTTTGTTGCCTTTCTGAAGTCTTGGTTAAAAAAATAGGGTAATAATTACAATATTTATAATTACAATATTTATATAGCGCAAAATCTTGATAAAATCAAATCTAAGCGCTGAAGCAGACACACACGCAAGCAGCACGCACGCACGCACGCACGCACGCACACACACGCACGCACACACACCACACACACACACACACACACACACACACACACACACGCATGGCTATAAATGGGGAGAAAGAATAAAAGCAATATATAAAAGCAAGAATAAAAGCAATGGAAAATTATAGAGAGCATAGCATATACAATTATATATTATAACCATGTGATTCCCTCCGAGCGAGACAGCTGCAGAGGGGGGGGGGGGGGGTTTGAGTGAAGTTAGGATTTTATGCGGAGGAGAAAAGGTGAGTTTTGAGAGCGGACTTGAAGGAGACAAAAGTAGGTTGCTGACGGACTGACAGAGGAAGTTGTTCCAGGAGAGTGGACCAGAAACAGAGAAGGGCTCGTGACCATAGGTATTGAGCTTAGTGCGTGGAAAGCGAAAAGTTAGAGGATCGCGCACTGCGGCGATGCGCCCTCAAAGGTGAGAGCAGCCCGAGTTTCACATGTAAAATCCATTGTGACAAAAAGAATGAAAATGAATATGAATATAATATGAATATGGACATGAATATGAATATGAATATGAATATGAATATGAATGTGAATATGAATGTGAATATGAATATGAATATGAATATGAATATGAATGTGAATATGAATGTGGATATGAATATGAATATGAATATTCATGAATATGAATATGAATAAAATGATGTGGGTGAGACTGGACTGTGTGATTGCAGTCCTACAAGTGAACCTTTAGCACAACTTAAACTGCTGGACAAGGGGTCGGTGGAAACTGAACCCCCCCCCCCCCCAATGGTTTTAACAGGACAGATGAAGTTCGAACCTAAACCTTCCTACTTCTTAGTCTGTGTAGCTCTAGCCACCGCACAACAACGAGTGGTCTAGCACACAGTCTTTGTTGTTCCAAAGCTAGAGACTGGTGCATATGAATAATAATGTCTGACGTGGTATTAAACGATTATTTCAGTAAACATAAATCCTCCGAGTCTGTCTATTAGAGCGTTACCCCAGACACCGTATTATTACCAGTACTGTCACTATGTGTGCTTTGAGCAATTATCATTTAGCAATTATTTGGGGGGACACTGACAGTAATGTTACGTTATATAGTGTCCTGTTTTTAACATAATTGCATCAAAAGTGGCTGGTCTGAACAACTGGGAAAATGTCACCGCCGCGATGCAGGGTCTCAGTTTATGATTTGATTTAATTTGATTTGATTTAATTTGATTTGATTTGATTTGATTTGATTTGGTTTGGTTTGGTTTGGTTTGGTTTGATTTGGTTTGATTTGATTTGATTTGATTTGATTTGATTTGATTTGATTTGAATTGATTTGACTTGACTTGACTTGATTTTATTTTATTTTATTTTTTAAATTTCACTTTATCTATTTTATTTTATTTTGTTTTACTTTGTTTTATTTTGTTTTAGTTCGTTTTATTTTATCTTATTGCCTTCCGCATAAATTTACTTTATTTTGTCTTATTTCATTTCATTTTGGATTAAGAAAGGAGAAACCAGCTGAACTGAATTCAAGATCTTTTACTTGCGTGTTTGATGTTCTATAATACACAGCAATGGACTTCAGGTACTAAAGGGTCTGCATATGCTGACACGGAAGATCGGGAAAACATCCGGCCTTTGCCCACCTACACAGGACTGAAATTAGACCTTAGACTGGATGTTTGGTGTCCTAACCATTTGGCTATCACGTCTGTCAATCTGCTTCTAATTCCACGATCAAACGAGGTGTGTGTGTGTGTGTGTGTGTGTGTGTGTGTGTGTGTGTTTTGTGTGGTGTGTGTGTGTGTGTGTGTTGTGTGTGTGTGTGTATGTGTATGTGTGCGCGTGTGTATAGGTGTGTGTGTGTGTGTGTGTGTGTTTGTGTGTGTGTATGTGTATGTGTAGTGTTGGTGCTGTCGTGGGTGTGTGGTGGTGTGTGTGGTGTGTGTGTGATGTGTGCGTGTGTGTGGGGTGTGTGTGTGTGTGTGGTGTGTGTGTGTGTGTGTGTGTGTGAGTGTATGTGTATGTGTGATGTGTGTGATTGTATGTGTGTGCGTGTGTTTAGAGGTGTGTGTGTGTGTGCGTGAGTGTGTGTGTGTGGGGGGGGGGGGGCGGTCTGATGGAACGCAACAACAGCCATACTGACATTCGTCCAGTCTTTGATATTTTGCTACCAAGTTTTTTCCTTCTGTCATTCTTGTGACAGCCGAGAGCCTCTTTCCCAGGCACTAGGAAGACGGTCATGGACAGTGTGTACTGTGGGTGACGTGACAAACCATGGAAGACGGTCATGGACAGTGTGTTACTGTGGGTGACGTGACCAAACCATGGAAGACGGTCATGGACAGTGTGTTACTGTGGGTGACGTGACCAAACCATGGAAGACGGTCATGGATAGTGTGTTATTGTGGGTGACGTGACCAAACCATGGAAGATGGTCATGGACAGTGTGTTATTGTGGGTGACGTGACCAAACCATGGAAGACGGTCATGGACAGTGTGTTATTGTGGGTGACGTGACCAAACCATGGAAGACGGTCATGGAAGTGTGTTATTGTGGGTGACGTGACCAAACCATGGAAGACAGTCATGGACAGTGTGTTATTGTGGGTGACGTGACCAAACCATGGAAGACGGTCATGGATAGTGCTGTTATTGTGGGTGACGTGACCAAACCATGGAAGATGGTCATGGACAGTGTGTTATTGTGGGTGACGTGACCAAACCATGGAAGATGGTCATGGACAGTGTGTTATTGTGGGTGACGTGACCAAACCATGGAAGACGGTCATGGACAGTGTGTTATTGTGGGTGACGTGACCAAACCATGGAAGATGGTCATGGACAGTATGTTATTGTGGGTGACGTGACCAAACCATGGAAGATGGTCATGGACAGTTGTTATTGTGGGTGACGTGACCAAACCATGGAAGATGGTCATGGACAGTATGTTATTGTGGGTGACGTGACCAAACCATTAAGATGCTCATGGACAGTGTGTTATTGTGGGTGACGTGACCAAACCATGGAAGATGGTCATGGACAGTGTGTTATTGTGGGTGACGTGACCAAACCATGGAAGATGGTCATGGACAGTGTGTTATTGTGGGTGACGTGACCAAACCATGGAAGACGGTCATGGACAGTGTGTTATTGTGGGTGACGTGACCAAACCATGGAAGATGGTCATGGACAGTATGTTATTGTGGGTGACGTGACCAGACCATGGAAGATGGTCTCATGGACAGTGTGTTATTGTGGGTGACGTGACCAAACCATGGAAGACGGTCATGGATAGTGTGTTATTGTGGGTGACGTGACCAAACCATGGAAAATGGTCATGGACAGTGTGTTATTGTGGGTGACGTGACCAGACCATGGAAGATGGTCATGGACAGTGTGTTATTGTGGGTGACGTGACCAGGCCATGGAAGATGGTCATGGACAGTGTGTTATTGTGGGTGACGTGACCAAACCATGGAAAATGGTCATGGACAGTGTGTTATTGTGGGTGACATGACCAAACTATGGAAGATGGTCATGGACAGTGTGCTATTGTGGGTGACGTGACCAAATCATGGAAAATTGCCTCGGTTAACTGACAAGTTAATCAGCGAGAACGATTACACATATCTTGAGAGCAAAATCAATGTATTAGTTGTGTACAATAATGGAAGAACAAAAAGTAGAATAATGTTTGCACTGCTGGTTTCAATTTCAGTTTCAGTTTCATTTTCTCAAGACGACGTCTCCCCGCTCGAACGAATTTCATATGCCACAGGTGCTATGTGCTCGAGAAGATCCAGAATGATCACGGCACAATCCTTAAGCCTGCACATAAACCCATGAGCTAGCCAGGTCCTGAGGCCCTACCTAGATAGTTTCTTAACCCTGTCGTCGTAAGGGAGTGAGGTGGCAGAGACCCCAACTTTTCCCAGGGCCAGCACCAGAGGGCGGCGCCCATCCCCTCTCCCTCGCTTCAAATTCATATTCATATTCACATTTATTTACCAAGATTTCAGAAGGGCAAGAAGGCTCAGTGTCTTCAAGGGGTGGGACCTGGGAATTCAACCTATCTCTCCAATGATTTATACCACGGCAGCCGGGGAATGCCCTGCTCTTTGCGATTTGCAACTGCCATGGGATCTTATGCGTGCACAGCCAGAAGCCACACAAGTCCGACTCGTTTTTCGTTCCCTTCCGAAGGACTAGACGTTCAGTTCGATTTTCCGATCAAACTGAGGAGAAAAGTCGTGGCCTGAACGGGAAGCGAACTCTGGAACCTCGAGTTTAGTTACTGGCTGGCGAACGTCTGAACAATTCTGTCATTCTTCTCCTGGCTGGAATATATAGCACACACAGATTATTTCGACATACAACAATCACGGCTTATCAAATAGATATTATTTTTTTGACGGAGAGATTAATGTGGCTAACGGGTTGGTTAGTCTAGCGGATAAACGTTGGATTTCCAGTGCAAAGATCTGGGTTCGATGCTGTTTGACTAGCTCCCGACTGATGGGTAAATACTGCAGATTTTTCCAACCTTCCAGGTAAACGTGTCCATTGATTTGAACACGAAAGCGAAAGCGTAAGGTCTTCTTTTGGGGAGTGGCACTGAGGCGACATAGCACTGATAGTTTGTGCTGACTTCCTACCACGGGTTTGGTAGTGTGTTGGTGAGCTGGTATGGGCAGTGTAAGAGCAATACTGCTGAAGTTGTGTGTGGAAAAATTGGAGAGCAATGAAAATATGTATTAATGTCATGATATCACTTTGCACGAAACTTTAGACCATTCTATAGATTAAGCTATCATGGGATATCAAGCGGACACGCCAAAATGCTATACATAATGTTGCAGTGAGGAATGTGCCGAATGTTCATCCATTTTCTATAAGAGACAGATACAAATTTGCCTTCAAAGCCATACAGGGATACAAATCTTTCAAGTCCAGTGTGCTGGATAAACTTTCATTTGATGTAAGAGAGAGAGAGAGAGAGAGGAGAGAGAGAGAGAGAGAGAGAGAGAGACAGACAGACAGACAGACAGAGAGAGACAGACAGAGACAGAGAGACAGAGACAGACAGAGAGAGACAGAGACAGAGACAGAGAGACAGAGAGAGACAGAGACAGAGAGAGAGAGAGGCTTTGGCGCTTGACGCGCTTAGCGCGCCATTTATTGACGTAACCATATACATAGTTTTAGGAGAAAAGAGAGAGAGAGAGAGAGAGAGAGAGGAGAGGAGAGGAGAGAGAGAGAGAGAGAGAGAGAGAGAGAAGAGAGAGAGAAGAGAGAGAGAGAGAGAGAGAGAGAGAGGAGAGAGAGAGAGAGAGAGAGAGAGAGAGAGAGAAATTCACCCTTAATAAAAAGATTCATTACCATGCACGGATCGAGATCTCAAGATTGGTCGCTGGGTAAACCCTCGTTTTGGTATTAATACTGACACATAATATTTGTCATTTCCTAAAGTAGAGGCCTATAATCAGGAATAACAACGTCTAGGGCTGAAATGACTTATCGTTTAGTTCAGCATAAAACCGCTGATTATTCCTAGAATGTCACGAATGCAACATTTTCGTAGACATCGTAATGCAAGATTATCTATTTGTCTGGCTCCAGCACTAAGCAAATACAGTCAGTAGCAGGGAATAATCAAAGAGATAGCTTTCTGGGTATAATGAATCAGTGAAGGTATTACTGAACACCACCTAAACGATTAAACAACAATGCGGGTCCTCTTTTGGTGGGGGAATCAGTTGAATCTTTATTTTCCTACGGTATTAGCACACAGACCAACTTACATATCTGCCGTTGTAAATCATCGTTTGTATTAATGCAACAAGCAAATAGCAAGGGATACTGCAAAATTCAGATTTAGATATTGTTAAAAAAACAAACAAAAACAAAAAAATAAAAAAAGCAAATAAGTAAAACGGTTTACCAAGGGTGCATGAAAGTGTAGACGTGATATTTGAATGCATGTGTACGCGCGCGCGCGCGCGCGCGCGTGTGTGTGTGTGTGTGTGTGTGTGTGTGTGTGTGTGTGTGTGTGTGTGTACACGAGTGTGTGTGTGTGTGTGTGTACACGAGTGTGTGTGTGTGTGTACACGAGTGTGTGTGTGTGTGTGTGTGTGTGTACACGAGTGTGTGTGTGTGTGTGTACACGAGTGTGTGTGTGTGTGTGTGTGTGTGTGTGTGTGTGTGTGTGTGTGTGTGTACACGAGTGTGTGTGTGTATGTGCGCGCGCGCGCGTGTGTGTGTAGATATATGTATGTGTATGTGAATGTGTCTGTGTGCGTGCGTGTGTATGTATGTGTGTGAATGTATGTATGTCTGTCTGTGTGTGTGTGTGTGTTTGTGTGTGTGTGTGGTGTGTGTGGTATGCGAGTGTGTGTGTGTGTGTGTGTGTGTGTGTGTGTGTGTGTGTGTGTGTGTGTTGTGTACACGAGTGTGTGTGTGTGTGTACACGAGTGTGTGTGTGTGTGTACACGAGTGTGGTGTGTGTGTGTGTGTACACGAGTGTGTGTGTGTGTGTTACACGAGGTGTGTGTGTGTGTGTGTGTGTGTGTGTGTGTGTCGTGTGTGTGTGTGTGTGTGTGTGTGTTGCGTGCGTGTGTGTGTGTGTTGTGTGTGTGTGTGTGTGTGTGTGTGTGTGTGTGTGTACACGAGTGTGTGTGTGTGTGTACACGAGTGTGTGTGTGTGTGTGTGTGTACACGAGTGTGTGTGTGTGTGTGGTACACGAGTGTGTGTGTGTGTGTGTGTGTGTGTGTGTGTGTGTGTGTGTGTGTGTGTGTACACGAGTGTGTGTGTGTATGTGCGCGCGCGCGCGTGTGTGTGTAGATATGTATGTGTATGTGAATGTGTCTGTGTGCGTGCGTGTGTATGTATGTGTGTGAATGTATGTATGTCTGTCTGTGTGTGTGTGTGTGTTTGTGTGTGTGTGTGTGTGTGGTGCGAGTGTGTGTGTGTGTGTGTGTGTGTGTGTGTGTATGTGTGTGCGAGTGTATGCGAGTGTGTGTGTTGTGTGTGTGTGTGTGTGTGTGTGTGTGTGTGTGTGTGTGTGTGTGTGTGTGTGATGTGTGTGTGTGAGTACAGCATTAATTCATCTGGGTGTATGGGGTGTATGGAGGGGTAGTACCTCTGGTGGAGAAGCACGTCGTGCTCTCATCTCGGGATTAGTTCGTCCACCTTTGGTCCCCACTCGGTACTCAGCTCTCACCTGTGGCTCCAAGAAGCCGTGTAGCATGCACAGCCTCTACACCCCGGGCAACGGCTTCGACTGGCCGGCTAAACCAGGTGAAGGTAGCCGACTAGTCTCAAACCCTCGGTGAGTTAGGGCTTGCCTACATAAACATGTGAAAACTGGATTCGGCGGACTGCACAGAAGAAACCACTACACTGAATCAACGGGTTGGATGACGATTATCAGCAACGCACTGTGGAGTGCAGACAGCAAGATGAGGCACGTACAGGACATCTTGGTCATCTAGTGCATCCGTCTCCATTTCCAGTCGTCTTGACTTTGTCTTGCCACTGGACACAGGTGGTGCCAGACGAGAGAGTGAGGTCGACGTTGTGTTATTCCTGTTCGCTTCAATCAAATCATCACGCAAGTCATCAGCCATCCTTCATCACAGGCAATGAGTGTCTGCGGTAAACAAGTTCACTTGTCTTTGGCAGCACCTTCTCCAGAAATATTGTTGTCGATGATGATGTGAATGCCAGATTTGCGAAAGCGTGTAGTCCTCGAAGAGCGACACGTGTGATATACAAAAGGCATCGTACAGGAGACTAAGATCAAGGTGTACCGGGCCGTATTTCTCACAACGCCGCTCTGGACAGTCTGTCAGCGTCATGCCTGGAAGCGGAACTGCTTCCATGCCACCTGGACTCAGAAAGCTTTTGGAATAAAGTGACAAGACAAATCCCAGACACTGAGGTTCTCGCTCGCCCAAGCATGCCCAGCTTCCACACCATCTTGGTGCAGTCACAACTGCGATGGGCAGGACGTGTCAGACTACCAGTCCCAAAGATTCCGTTATTTGATGAACTAACACAATGCAAACGTTCCCAGGAGATCAGAAGAAGTGCTTCGAAGACTACACTGAAAGCGTCACTGGAGGTCGTCAACATCAGCCCTGATACAGGGGAGGAGACAGCTCTGGATAGAGGAAAGTGGCGATCAGCTGTCCGCAAGGACTCGAAAATTTACGAAACCAACAGAACCAGTAAAGCTGAAGAACGTACATGTAAGCAGTCCAGGAAAAACACAGCCAACAACCCACCATCTGTGGCCACCATTCCCTGTCCACACTGCCAAAGACCTTTTCCGGACACTGATCAAACTGATCAGCCACTTCCATACCCACTACACTCAACCACCCTAACCCCTGAATGACTGGATGGGCTTCGATCACCCGACGGACGAACGAGAAGAAAAAGACTTAATGTGACAATAAAATTAACGGTTGTTGAAAGGTGAATTGTTGTGTGTGTGTGTGTGTGTGTGTGTGTGTTCGTTCTTCTGTGTCTCGTGTCTTCTCTCTCTCTCTCTCTCTCTCTGTGCGTGTGTGTGCGTGTGTGTGTGTGTGTGTGTGGTGTGTGTGTTGTGTGTGTGTTGTGGTTAGTGTGCGTGTGTGATGTTTCTGTGTGTTTGTATGTATGTGTGTCTGTGTCTGTGTGTTGTGTATGTGCGTTCGTGTGTGTGTGTGTGTGTGCGTGTATGTGTGTGTGTGTGGTGTACTGACAACTTCAACAAACTTCCTGACACCACGGTTATGACAAATGAACCATGACTTGGTGGGGTGCGCTGGTGGGCTGGAACAGCGAACACAATAACAACTGAGCTACAGCTTGGTGGGAAATGGAACATCAAACTAAAATAAACACGTCAGCGCTGTCACAAAATGTGGCGTATTTATCAAATCCTCGTAAAACCAGCGACCCTGTCACTAATATGATTTTCTAAGGCAATCAAAAACAGATCAGTCTTTTAAAAGGCTTAGCGAGTAGATTAGCATGAGAAAGGCTTAAAATTTTATAACAAAAATAACGAGACTTCAATCTTCACGTATCAGATGATAAATTCATTTCTCATGAAGGGGTGTGAAAGACAGAATGTGAAAAACAACTGTAAACCGTAACATGAAAAGAAAAGATAAAGACCGACGAAGAATAAAAACCAGATGGGGTGTGTATATGATACTACATTATTCATTCACTCAGAAAACAGTACAGTAAGCATGATGTTGACCATAAGAGGAATGAGACACGTGTATTGACCATGATATGCAAATTCCCCTCAAGCTCTGGTTGCCCTGGTAGATATTCAACACATGTCTTAGTATGTGTGTGTATACAGGTAATACAGACATACAAAAATAACTGATTATGGTTTAAAAATGTGATGTCTCTGACATCAAAATTACAAGCTCTATAATAGCTTATAAGAATATGTGAGGGTTTGTGCGCTCGTGGTGGTGTGTGTGGTGTGTGTGTGTGTGTGTGTGTGTGTGTGTGTGTGTGTGTGTGTGTGTGTGTGTGTGTGTATTTGTATGATGTGTGTATGTGTATGTATGTTGTGTGTTTGTATGTTGTGTGTATGTGTTGTGTGTGTGTGTATGTGTGTGTGTGTGTGTGTGTGTGTGTGTGTGTGTGTGTGTGTGTGTGCTTGTGCGCGCTCGCGCGCGTGTTTACTTTTGTGCGTGTATGTGTGTGAATGGCCACCACGTAATTAACGTCGCGACTAATGAAATGATTCTTACACAAAATTGATTTTTTTCTATAAACCAAGACTCAAAGCCTCTCAAAATGGGTCGCCGTTTGAGATCTCATTAATCTGATGTCAACTTTCGAATGGCGTCTTTGTCATTCTACGATTAGAGACCAGTACACAGGAATAATAGCGTCCGGAGAGCATTGGATCATCATTCTTGTAAGTGTAGAGTCGCTGACTATACAGCTCGATGGTGTCACAGTAGCCCAGACAAATTTTGTTTACATTGTCAGACGGAAACCCTCACTCCAGCTCTGAGACTAAGCAAACACTGTTGTTTGTTGAGGCTGTAGTAATAGTGTCCTGATCATATTTGGTCAGGGAGCGGGTCTGGTGGGCACCATGAAAATGGTCCAGCGACAACAGTGCATGAACAGGCACTGTTGACTTTCTGTCTCTGGGTAATTGAGTGACTGACTGAACGATCCTCGATTTGATGGTGTGACTGACGTGCTGGAATCAGTGGTGTCAGAATAATCCAACAAAACAATACGGAAATGGGATACCAAACTTGAATTTTTAAAAGACAGTAAAACTTCACACCAGCACTACCACCGAATACATATGTGTATGAAAGCCAGAGAAAGCCTGACATCATGAAATAGATATAACATTGTATAGACACCAATCCTGTGAAAGATAGCAGGGAAAGAGGATAAGTATTACAAATTATTTGACCATTAATATTCATATCTCTTTTGTAAGATGAGACAAAAGATGCGAGAGAGAAAGAGAGAGAGACAGACAGAGACAGAGACAGAGAGGCAGAGACAGAGAGACAGAGACAGAGAGACAGAGATAGAGAGACAGAGACCGAGACAGAGAGACAGAGAGAGACAGAGACACATACGGACAGACAGACAGACAAACAGACAGACAGACAGAGACAGAGAGAGAGTGGGGTGGGGGGATAGATAGACATGGACAGAAAGTGAGACTGTTTATCCCTATTACTGAAGGAGGATTTGATGTGATGACCAATCATAAAAAACCCAGACGAGGCCTATTAAATTATTCACAGTGTTCGTTTAACATTGAGATAAGCATGGCAATTGACACCAAGAGTAATGTTGATCAGAATCGAAATGGCAACCATGCAGTGCCCTTTAAAATAATGAAATCATTAGCACTGTCTGCAGATTGAAGTCTTGATCTGTTCACCCAGGTGAATACAATGCATTTGGAGTTAGCGGTGCACCCATGTATCTCCCAGTTATCCACTGGCAAGTACCGTGAAACCTACAGTGTATCGATCACAGACAAGCAAAGACAACCTGTTTTAACAGAAGCAGAACAAAATGCTAGATGATTGGAGCAGGTCAACGAAGTTTTGAACAGGCCGCTACCAAGAAGAAAAGCGGACATACATGATACATGTATTAGAAGCAGAAGCTGACCAAGATGCTTTGTTATTGTTGTTTTTGTTTTATTCATCTTTTTAGGATCATCGCACTCAGAGAGGTTACCTTTGTGATCATCTTTTTTTTCGTCCCATTTTCTGCGCCACTTTAATTTAAACTAGCCTATACAGTCACGCTAGGAAAAAGGGGTACACAAGTGGAATGGTGCACCTGATGGCTCTATGACAGGTTTGGAAACAAAGCTGTTGGAGACACACATAATACGTTGCTTGAGGCATTGTATGGTGCGCAGAATTCCACAATTTTCTTTTCTGTTCTTGCGAGCATGCACATCTGACTTTTGGAAGTGTTGTTTTTTTAGGTTTGAGGGGATATTGCTGTTGTTGTTGTTGTTGTCTGTGTTTGTTTATTGTGCTTATGGTAGTGTTATAAAAAAATTGTTTGAATTTGTCAAGCCGTCTTCTTGCGGTTCAGTTTGCTGTGAATTGCTGTGTGTGTACAGTAGCATGGTCGGTTTAGATCTTGGGGACAGAGGGGTGGGGGGTCGGGGGGTGGGGGGTGTTTTTCATATGTTAGCATTGTCTGATACTCAAAATGCTCGAAGACAACAGAAAACGACCTTAGCAAGCTATTGGTCTTCCATACAGACTTCTTTCCAAAAATCGTATGTATCTTCTGGCCCAACACCATCTCCGAACAACAGCTACTCGAACAGTATATATATATATATATAGAATCATTCAGGTAAAAAAGAGAAAACAACAAGTACTCCGATACAAGTCCGAGCTTTCGGCTTTTCAGCCTTCCTCAGGGCACTTTAATGGATAGATCACAACTGACACGGCCAGTCAACCCTTTCTTAAAACAGTTCACTAAAATCTTTTCAAAAGTAGAGGATGAAAAAAAAAAAGGGGGGGGGGAAGAGGGTTCAGGGAGGCAGAGAGCAAAGATGGTGGGGGTTGTGGGACACGAGGAGGGCAAGAACTTGCTCATAAAAAAATAATAATAAAAAAAAAAAAATAATAATAAAAAAAAACCCAGGGGGGGGGGGGGGTGGCGGAGGAAGCGGGCCCCCGTCTTCCAAATGAATGTCCTCACTCCCTTCTCTGGCGAACCGATGTGTGGGATAAGAGGAAGAAGGGGCAGGGAGGGAAAGAAAGAGAGAAGAAGAAAAAGAACGGAAGAAAGAGGGAGAGGGGGAGGGGGGAAGAGGTCTATAGGGGAATGAGAAATAAGGAATTTATAAAATGAATGAAAGGAGAAGTAAATGAATTAATATATAAATTCCTACCCAAAGAGTTAAAATTATTTAAAATACAGGGGGTTTGAAATATAGGATGCGAAGAGCACCCAATACTGTGTTCCGGATGAGCGCCCCTCCATACTCAAAAACCGATTACAGCAGGCACGCCCAAGTGGAACTGTTGTGCCTAAGAATATATAAGGCTCTTAAACCTCTAAGATGTTAAGACCCAGGGGGGACAAAGTTTGTAGTTTAGTGATCCAAAATTGTTCTCTTCTGAGCTGGAACTAAGATTCTGGCCATGCATTTTCTCTAAAATGACACACTTCATGTCAGACAGGGAATGGCCACTGGAATTAAAATGTTGGGTCACTAGGGTTCCTGTGTTTTTTCTTATGTTCGACCTGTGTTGATAAAATCTGACCTTCAGGGAGTTTTTTGTTTCTCCGACATATTGGGTGTGGGCGCATTTATCACAAAATAAAAGATAAATGATACCCTCGCTATCACAGTCTAATCTTTCTCTAATTGTGAATTTCTCTGTGGTTCTGGAGCTGGAAAACTCCTTCGTTGTATATATATATATTTATATACATACATACATACATACATATATATATACATATATATATATATATACATATATATATGTATATATATATATATATATATATATATATATATATATATATATATATGAGTGTGTGTGTATGTGTGTGTGTGTATGTGTGTTTGTGTTTGTGTGTGTGTGTATGTGTGTGTGCGTGTGTGTGTGTGTGTGCGTGCGTGCGTGTGTGTGTGTGTGTGTGTGTGTGTGTGTGTGTGTGTGTGTGTGTGTGTGTGTGTTGTACGTGTGAGCGCGCGCTCTCTCTGTCTCTGTCTGTCTGTCTGTCTCTATCTCTCTTTCTCTCTCTCTCTCTCTCTCTCTCTCTCTCTCTCTCTCTCTCTCTCTCTCTCCCCTCTCTCCCTTTCTCTCTCTTATTCTCTGTCTCCTTCTTTCTCTGTCTCCCTCTCTCTGTCTCTGTCTCTCTCTCTCCCCCCCCCCCCCCCTCTCTCTCTTCTTTCTGATTTTTTTTGTCTCTTGGGATTGTAACATATGTTTAAAAGGAGTATAAAATATTCTCTGCTGAGAACGCTCAAACACTGTTATCGATTATGATAACGACCAGTCTGGTAGTGAGTTATTGATGTTGTTGTTGTTGTCGTTGTTGCTGTTCGTTTTGTTATAATGGCACTACTTGTGTTTTATCTCTCATCTTCCTCCTGCTGACATCGCAAGTGGCAACGATAAATGAATGTGGAAGGGAAAGGGCGGAACAGGGGGGGGGGGGGGGGATGGACTTGGAATGATGCTACATACAATGGAGCACTGCAACCGCTTTGATTACCTTTCTTTGAACTTGCACGCTCCCCATTTGGAACAATAACAGACGAGCAATTCCTTATAATACATATTTCATATATGTTTTGCTCTGAGAGAAACCAGTCAAACAGCCCGGCCATAGAAATCACGCAGCCTTTTCACAGTCAGCCGCATTTTTTTTTTCATGTGGGATATTGAAAAAGACATGAAGATAACTGCATTAACGACAAAATGGATATTCATGAACCTCGCTTGAAATGGAAAAACAATTTTTCATTGATAAAACACACACACACACACACACACATACACACACACACACACACACCACACACACACACACAACCACACACCACACACCACACACACACACACTACGTATATATGTATATACATAATTATGTACACATATATGTGTGTGTGCAAGAGGGATAGATAGATAGATA
>CM060306.1:108260686-108263186 GCA_030674185.1 Monoplex corrugatus | reverse complement strand
CCTACAACACATATCTACCTGGTCCAGCCCAGCTACCAGTTCAAGAGAGAATGAAAGAGCCCTTAGGTGCCTTACTCTGGGCCTTTGTTTCTCTATTGGGCAGAGTGCCCTGCCACCAGCTCACATAGCTTCCAGCTTGTCATCGTTATTGTTATGTTGTTAAAGCCCAGCCGACTGCGTAGAACCATATCAGGGCTATTACTGCTTCAAAACATACAAACTTCAACAGGAAAGAAAAAGAAAAGAAAATTAAGTACACATATCAATGCATTCGCTCACATAATCTAAGGACATGCCCTTGGAGTTGACGACTCTGGCCAATTTATCGCACAAGGGATTTAAGAAAAAAATGAACACACATGAATACAAATATAAGCATATCTAAGGACGCCAAAACATATACAAAAACAGGCATAAATTATCAAAAATTGCTTCCGCATATCTCACCTCCCAAGAGCCAAAAATGCACTTAATACCCAGTTATCAGTCCTAAGAAATAGTATGTAAGACTTTATCGAACACATACAGGTGAATCGACCATTGAGGCAGAAAATGATAGGTAGAAATGATTGAAAGCAAAGGAACAAAGCAGAAACAAATAGAGTGACAGAAAACAGGAAAATTCTCGCACAGAATTTCCAGAAGGTGGGGATATTATTTAACACTGAAAGAGCCCCCGGCATTCCCACCAGGGGAGCTTCCAGCTCTTCTCCCCTTACTGTAGTCTTGACACTTAGCAGTCAGTAGTTCTCTTCATACGATCGCAACAGCGGTCAGGCATCATGCTCCAGACACAGCCTATACTGCTTTTCTACTAGGTCTGACATATTTCTAAAGAGATCCCAGGTTTGCTGTCTTTCTGAGCTGTGTCATCGGGACTTTCCCTCCAGTCATCAGGCCTGATTTATTATAGCTAGCAGCTAACCTGCAGATCAAAATTACCAAGAAACATCCAGGAGTGCCGGATGGGACCCAGAGCAACAATTCCTCACCACTGACTGGACAGTCATTCCAAGTATATGGAGAGATCAGTACAAAAACACACACAGAAAAAAAGAGACAGCAAGACAGATAAACTACTAAACGTATGGATAGATGGATGGATAGATAGATGGATAGACAGATAGATAGATGGATAGATGGATAGATGGATAGATGGATAGATGGATAGATGGATAGATGGATAGATGGATAGATGGATAGATGGATAGATAGATAGGTAGGTAGATAGATAGATAGATAGATAGATAGATAGATAGACAGACAGGCAGAAAGACAGATGCATACATACATACATTATACATGCGTACATACATACATACATATACGTACATATATACATACATACATGCATACTTACATACATGTATTTGTACATAGATGCATACATACATGCATGCATACATATACATACATACATACATACATACATATACATACATACATACATACATACATACATAGAAGGGTATTAGGGTAACACCTCTTATAATGAAAATGATAAATATCAACAAAATATTTCAAATTACAGCAAAACCACAACACCAATAAACGACTGAAAATGAACTAGAGAAATCATAGATACAATTACGACACAGAAAGAAAAACAGAAAAAAAGTCAACTGGACATACAGACAGGCAAATAATCATAAACAGATAAAAAGAAAGATTTTACCTGATAGTTTTATCTTAGAGAAAGAACAAGTACAGCTTCAGTCTCAGAGAAAGAACAAGTACACCTTCAGTCTCAGAGAAAGAACAAGTACACCTTCACATTTAACAGACAGGTATCATCGTCCAGCAGCAAACGCAATAACAGATTATCTCCTCCAAGAGAGTACAGAAGCACCGTAGTGAAGCAAACTGAAACACCCACAGGGGACCAGAGAACAAATTTTCTTGCTTCCAGCAAACACTGGGCGCCGCGCGTGCCTGGGACAAGCCATTATAATGAGAGGGCGCTTTGGTACACACGATTACCACGTGCTCATTTCTCAGTCTCTCTTTGTTTACGACGTGGTACTCTCTCTCTCTCTCTCTTTTTCACTCACTCTCTCTCACTATCTCTCTCTTTTATTCTCTCTCTTGCTTTCACTCTCTCTCTTTGTTTCTCTGTCTCTCTCATTCTCTCTCTCTCTCATACATTTTCACTGTCGCTGTCTCTTTCTCCAGCACACACACACACACATATATGCACATGTGCACATATGCACGAGCATATATCCTTTAGTACATATATATGTATCTATATGTATATATGTATATATATATATACATACTTGTACATACACAGATACATACATACATACATACATACATACATTACATACATACATATATACGTACATATATATATACATGCATACATACATACATTCATTCATACATACATACATACACACATACATATATACATTCGTACATGCATACATACATACATACATATATACATACATACGTACATACATACATCCATACATACATACATACACACATAGAA
>CM060306.1:108240686-108255686 GCA_030674185.1 Monoplex corrugatus | reverse complement strand
TAGATAAGAAACTGTGAAATCATATAAGGTTTTAAGTAAGTCAGAATTGAGTAATAGAAAGGCATCATACCTCACAAGTACTTAAGATAATTAATATTGTTGCGCAATTTAGCAACAGAAAATAATGACCAAGCTTCAGTAACAATCTTAGTTTCAATTAAAACGAAATTGCAAAACACCAGAAAACGAAATACAATCATCACGTATTTTCCTTATTGTTTAGTCAGCATTCTGCTCCATTCATTTGGCTGGATCTTGCAAACAAACAATGTGCATTTAGCATTTTTAAACTCTCTAGTCCTGAGGACTAAGTCTCTCTCTGTCTTTACACAGCCTCTCTATCAGCAAGGCCTACGTTGTGCCACCTCGTGGCGACACGCGGTAACTGAGCATCTCACGGAATTAGGCTAAACTCAAGAGACTCAGAGGAGGTCTATTTCCCAGATGTGTGGCACGCAGGCCCATCAGCGTATGGGCATGCCCTGGTGCCCACGAACCAGACCCCCAGCAATGGGTAAATAGCACAACTGGAGAGTACATTAGAGGCCTTTTTGACGATGACAGAAACGAAGAACAATTTACAAGAAAGAACGTTGAAGGACCACCCATAATATAAAGTTAGAGCAGCGTTGAATAGGATAAAACCGGGAAAGCCCCAGGATCAGACAATATTACTACAGAAATGAACAAGATTTTGTTAGTGTATGATCTATTGTTAACATTTCATAGCATAACCCTGCCCATTCCGGTACAGAATAAATTGCTTTAGTGCTGTAGGATTATCGTGTTAACTTTCATTCGATCTGTTCAGTTTTGTCTTCCAAGCGTGCGCATTAACAGACGACTGCTGGCATCCATTACATCCTAAAGGAAACTAAAGTCTTTCCTTTCTTTACAATGAATGGTCATATATGATAGCGAGAAGTTTACACCGTATTGATGTTTGGTTGCTTGGTACACATCTTTTGTTTTGAATAAATGCTATAAATATCATAATGTGTTTGTATCAGTATAGACCCGAGCAAGGGTTTGAATATAAAGAAAATATTAATGTGCTTATGCCAGTACTCTTAGAAAAATAATGACATGTTCTTGTTCTCGGTCTTGGTCTTGTCTTTTGTTCTTTTTTCATAGGGACGGGTTCCTTCAAAAACGTAATATACACACACGTGTTAACTTTTGGACAATAAAATTCAAGTTTTGGGGAATCCAGTCTTGCTGTTCACGTACATCGCCACAGAACCATACTGACTACGTAATGTTAAAGCTTCTGTCTTTCAGTCTGACTGCTCAGGTTCCAGCATAGCTTGAGACAAACGTTGTGCATGCAGCGACTATTCCGACCAGCTGTGAACGGCTACATAGTTCTGTTCAGAAGGTAAAGCACCGAGGGGAAGGAGACAGGCTCTGTGCTCATAACATTGGCCCTGAATGAAATGGATGTCTCCATCACCTTACTCGCTTATTGATTCAAACTTCTGGAGCAACCTTTCCCTTTATCTTCATAGTTCACTTCAGAGGCGAAGTCTGGACTCTGAGAAAAATTGATTGCAGACGAATTGAGGCAGCAGAGATGTGGTCATATCGGAGACTACTACGTGTCAAATGGACAGATAGAAGAACTAATGAAAGTGTCGTGGAAGAACTTGATACCACCAAAACTACCAGCAGACATCAACAAGATAAGACTAAAAATACACTGGCCATGTGTCACGCAGCAAGAACACAGGCCTCAAGGAAATCCAGAGACAAAAAGGAAGAAAGGCAGACTTCCAATCTCATACGTCGAGAACATAACCAACATCAGTGGCCTAAATATTCAAGAAATTGTCCACAAAAGTCAAGACAGAGCTGACTGGGGGGAGATGGTGTGTCTAAATGTGCAGCAGCCAACATCGAATCCAGTGACGCCGACAGGTGAGATAGGTGATTCATTTACTAATCCATATTTAGACGTTAAAATGTACATACACTGGATTTGCACCACACGTATGTCATTCTTACATCTACGTGAAGCACAATCACAAAAAAGCTAGGAACACCTCAACACATCAAATGATCTTCAAAACACACCAGCTATAGACTCTCCCATCAATCCAACGAATGAGTAGGCATACTGATCTTCAGCGGCTCGGCTGGTGTGGGGCTTCATTCGACCTTAGAATTATGTTAAGAGAAGGCTGATTTGACCAGAACACGACGAAGTTTAGGAAGAGGAAGCACACTGTTTTAATTGCTTTCCATTTCTGGAAATGGTCAGAAATTAATACGTTGCGCCTGTGTTCTCTAGAAGTCGAAACTCAATTTGACAGCATTTTCTATATTTTCTTTCCAAAATACATGAAGTTGTGAAGAGTGTGGCATTTGTTCATCGTTCAAGATTTGCGACATTGCGGACTGGTTATAAATTACATGTGCTATCGATTTGTGACGGTACATTGGTACAACCATGTCGCTGTTTCGTATTGTGCCCTTTTGTGGTGCAAAATCGGAGGGCTTTTCTTGTTTGCACACATCTCTTTTAATGTTGAGGCCTTTCAGAAAATCTCTCTCTCTCTCTCTCTCTCTCTCTCTCTCTGTCTATCTGTCTCTGTCTGTCTCTCTTTCTCTCTCTCTCTCCCCTCTCCCTCTCTCTTTCACGCACGCACACACACACACACACATACACACACAAACACACACACACACACATACACACACAAACACACACAAACACACACAAACACACACACACACACACACACACACACATACACACACAAACACACACACACACATACACACACAAACACACACAAACACACACACAAACACATACAACTGTACAAATGAAAAACGACAATAAATGTGCACAATAATGTTTAGTCATGTTTCATACATTTTCAATACCATGCAACACGCGTTGATGTTTACAATTAAAATGACACAGGATTATAATCATCATCGATCATCATGCATGATCATGATCATGATCATCATCATCATCATATCATCATCATCATCATCATCATCATCATCATCATCATCATCATCATCATCATCATCATCATCATCACCATCATCGTGAACACTCTGGAAAGCGGGAGAACATTTTTTGTTTTTACAACTTTTCGCGATAGCAAGCACAAACTTTAAGACGTATTCAAACAGATCAATTTCATTTAGGGTTGTGCACTAACTAAAACACAAATGCATGGGGAAAAAGTCAAGAGATGTACATTTTTTCTTGTTACTGTCTTCTTTCATGTGACTGCTCATACCATCATGGGTGTACGTGGAAAAGAGCTGATGATCAGCAACGAGATAGAAGGTCTGAGGAGCAGAGAGTCAGTCGTTTTACTTTTGTTATATGCTCGGTGGAAAGCTGGAGGAAAAGAGAACACCAGATAGACCCAGGGAAAAAATGTTGGACGGACTTGCCGGGTGGATGAGGACAGAAAGGGTGGAAGATGTGCTTGCGGCTACAAGGAACAGATGCATGTGGAGGGCCATGATCGTCAACGCCATGCGGCAGGGTACACGATGATGATGATGATGATTATGTATGCTTAGTAAGATTGCTTTCTGGTCAGATGACCAAAACCAAGTCATTCTCTATTTTTGAATATGGTGGTGGACTGATGTTGCCCTCACCATTTCTCTGATCTTGGGGTTTCTGATCATGCTACGTCTGACAATCCCCGTCAAACAACGCATCTTACACGTACAACCCTGTCTCAGTGAGAATGTGACATCGAACCCATCAGTGAATCTTTCCTTAAGTTCAGACTGCACTCAAGTTGTTTGCGTAGTTGATTTTGATGTTGTCCAACCGCTGACCTGAAATTTGTAGCTCTTGCTCTCTCCATAGTTTGTGTCTGTTTATTCTTTCAAACGCTTTCTTCTGGTCTACGAAGATAAGATTCAGTTCAGCAGGGTTGTTGCTTGCTTGCTTGTTTGTTTGTCCGCTTGTTTATTTTCACAGAGCCGTTTTAAAGCACATATGGTGCCAGTGCATACCCTTCCTACTTGAATTCCATCCGTGTTCCACCAATCCTATATACAAGCCAAACTCTTTTTCCTTTTCTTCTTTTGTGTTCTTCTTCTTCTTTTTTTTTCTTTCATTCTTTTTTTTTTTTTTTTTTTTTTTTTTCTGCATTTCTCTTTTTTTCCTAGATGGGACCAGTATCGCTTGTTGACAGTCTTCTGCGACTTTTCTCTCTCTATACGCTTTATGGAATGGAGCACTGTGATTCCGATGTTCCTATTACAGGAATTCCTTAGGGCGGCAGATGTATTGAGACACTATTTGATGTTCCAGTAGAATGGATCGGTAAATTAAAGGCAAACACCACAGGCCACTACTAGGTATCGCATTTTGAAAAGTAATGGTCAGTCGCCATTGTCCAGTACTAAAACCATTCGCAGTTGGGCACAGAAACGGAATAAAGCTGTAATGGGGGCAAGAGGAAATAAATAGACATTAGACTGGATGGATCAATACCCAAGACCGTGAAGTGACCGCACCAAAGACCAGAAGCAAATATCAAGAAATAACGCCATTATTCTCCACGTTGGGGAGTTGGACAGATTCTAAGGGGTGACACTTAGCAGTAAAAGTCACCGTCCGAAACAGACTTTTGAAAATGGCGTGTTAATTGGCCGAAGGTAACGTTAGATGTAACCACCACAATGTCAGGATTAAACTTCGAATCATTCAAACTTGAAGTCAGGCTTTAGAAACGCGGTCAGCTAATCACACGTTCAAACTTGAAGTCAGGCTTTAGAGACGCGGTCAGCTAATCACACGTTCAAACTTGAAGTCAGGCTTTAGAGACGCGGTCAGCTAATCACAGGCGGTCCTATTGATGGTCAGGGAGGAAAAGCGTCCTGACCTGAATCTCCTTCTATAAAAGGGATAGTCAGTCAGCCCCTAGGCGCTCTTTTGGGGAAACTAGCTTCCAAGCTACCTCACAGGTATGTGACCCACGTTTTAATTTGTATTCTTGTTAGGTGTTAAGGTTAGGGTTAGAAGTTAGAGGCATGTTTTACTTTCCAGGAAACAGAAAGAATAGAGCTGGAAATGTGCAGTATGCTTGTAACATGTACGCTGGTGAAGATTCGTTGTGCATTTTAGGATTTAGGGCCATTGGGACTTAGGCCAGTAGAAGGTGAATTATGTTTTACGTTGAAGTTGATCAATTAAATAAATGTGTTGTATTTATCATTCCATGTGTGGACTACCTTTGAGAATCCTTGTCTAGTGTGGTTAGTGCGTTTCCTCTCGTCACACTCTCCTCCCTTATTAAGTGCATAATTATTAAGTAGAGAAACAATTCTTCATAATCATCCTCAATTCCTTATACACATCATCGCAAATCCCTTCTTGCGATACGTGGTGGAGATGCAGTCTTTCCCCTTTACCTCATAAATCGCAGCCTTCGAGTATCCCCATTCTTAAAAGTTCTAGATAGAATTATAGTGAAAGTCGGAGAGTGTAAAAGTCAGACACAGACGAGAACTTAGATGTGTTGGTGTTTCGAACACAACCTTCAGCGTTGCCACACAGCACAAGTCAACAGACGTGGCTAGGCCTACTGCCTGATCAGAGTGAACGTAGATATAAATAGTGAAGTAACACATAGATTGGCTACTCAGTGGTTTCATCTTCTATGACAACTTCTGTAGAGAGTCCTTTGTCGTAGATTGGGTGACGTCTTTATATCTCGATATAATATCTAGGCACATTAACAGATGTCTGTTGGATAATGTTTCATGGGTACAACGAAACAACCATTTCACAGAGTGCGACAGGGCTACTTGCCTGTCTCTGATACGATGTCTATGATTTCATCAGAGTACTAGTGTCCAGCGCGTGACAGTTGTTGCGAGGTTTGGGCCAGCTTTGATAGCATGTGGTCACGCCTAGTCTCTCCTTCCATCCTCCAGTGCCCACCCTCCCGCCCTCTCAGAGTCATTGATCATTTCTTGTCCATTGTGGTCACTCATCCGTGTGGTTTGTAAACATGCTTTTGACGATTCGGTTTTCGTACAAGCGTTCTTGAACAAGGGTTGTATATTTTTCTTTTCTGTGTGGTTCGGTTCATTTGTCTGCGTCATGCGTGCTATACTGTACGATATGTACCTTGTTTTATATTTCTTCACAGTCAGTCCCACCAACACCTATGATTTCGTTGCAGAGGTTTTTTTCATGTTCACCACCAATACAGAGTCAGTCATGCTGAGAGAGTAAAAAAAAAAAAAGACTTGTCTTCAGGATTATGATGCTCCTGATCATGTCTATGTCCAATTCCCTATATGTCTCTGGTTCGAGTCTTGTGTACACGTCGTGTTATTATAACTGAGAACATTCTATACATTGTGGTTTCTATGCTGACATCTTTCTTGGTTCTTTTTGTGCTACAGAATCATCATCGGTGTCAGTCTATAGCTACCTTCCTGCTATTCAGGGCGTGATTATTCATTGGATCATTTCTACAGTTAGTCGTCATGGTTTTACTAACGTATAGGGAATGGTAGAAAGGAAGTATTCACATGCAAGTCAGTATATTTCCATAGGAAACCACCTATGTGGACTATACATCAGACTTCTTAGCAATGTGCACGTTGCGCGTGTGATGTTCTTTCTTCTCGTCCTTCCACAACTTATGTATTACAATCTTAAATCCATACGATCAACAGTGTTTTTCAAACGACTTATTGCCAGTTTATAGGAACCTGGTTTGCCACCTTGTCCTACTATGATTGGTAATTATGCGTTCCAATTGCAATGAAGTCTCCTTATCTCAGTGATTGTTTATTTGCTCATTCAACTTCGTACTTCCACTTCTACTGTGCGTTCATGTACCTTAGCGCCACATAGGCCAGACAGCCCACTGCTCATCTTGGTTTTTGTGACTTCATGCTACGTTGCATAATGGCAAAGGGTTATGCGCTGGCGATCCTGTTACTGCCCCTTCCTACTTCGGTTTAATTACTACGGCAAACGATGAAGAGCCACGCGCTGGCAGCTCCGAGTATTGCCTCTTGTACTACTTCATGGTGTGTTATACGGCATACGTCGTCATAGGGCCAAACGCGGGTAGCCCTGATTCTCCTTCATTTCGTCTTCATGGCACATATTGTACGGCAAACGTTGAAGAGCCATGCGCTGGCAGCTCTGAGTATTGCCTCATGTTTTACTTCATGGTGTTTCATGTGTCATATGTCACATGGCCAAACGGTAGTGGCTCTAGTCTTCCTTGATGTCGCATTTGGTACTTACTGAATGATGCAACTTCTTACTTCTACTGCCTTTACCAGTTCTTCATTATGTCCGGTGCCAGTTACTACTGTTCATACTACTTTGTGCTTCATACTACATGGCATACCACCATAGGGACTTAAAACGCACATTGGTGCCGCCCTCGGTATTGCCCATTTTTTTCGATTTATTTTGGTGTGTGTATTGAGTGACACTCGTCACAAGGTGCCGTGCTTGAGGGCCTTATAGTGCATATGTGTCGATCCTTCGTTCAGAGGATTTTTTTTTTCAATTCACATGATATGGCACACATAATCAAAGACTGATAAAAGTATGTACAGTAACGTGAATAATTACTACTGAGGAACTGACACCATAAGTATGGAAAAAATTTTCTTTTCTGGTACACATTAACAGTGATTTGATTTACACAGTAGGATGTATAGTACTAGCACTACTACTGTCTACGGCCCAAAGAAAGGTTCTCAACAGTGTTACGATACCTATGTATGTCAGATATCAATGAGCATTACATATTTTATAGGACTTACCTTCTTTTTGTGTTGTGTATGTTTTGGTATTAACGTGTTTGTTTGTTGCAGGCAAATATTCTTTGCAATACAGGAACCATCATGGTGCGACGTTACATTCGGTTGTATGACGGCTTACGATTATTTCACAGATCCTGTCGTTCTTGCCGGCTTTAAATCAGGACCGTCAATTGTTCGTGATATATATTCCGACATACTTAACCAACCGTTACACAGTATGTTCAAAGTTTCCACACTCTTCTGAACATTATCGCAATGGAAATCCGTTGCAAAGGTCAGTACCGCGCGACCCCTGTCTTTTCCCCTTGCGTTCGTCTTCATTCATCACGGTATACAGTCGGTACTATAGCCACACGTTCTTGATGATTGCTCGCGCTCTGGAGCTCATTAGTTGTATGCAATCCCTGCGCTACTTTAGCATTCCTGTGCATCATTTCATTCCTATGTTCCTTACGCGTTCATCTGCTCACGTGCATACTCTGCGTTCATTTTTCAAACTGCCTTCATAAAACATTAATCTGTTTATTTTATATCTGCGTTCATTACTTGTTCACCACATTATTCTTCTCCTCATTTATTTGCATGCAACCCCGGGGTATCATTCTATATCATCGTGTATCATTCCGTATCCTTGTATATCATTGTCTATCGTATATTGTCCTCTCAGCCTCTGGTATCATTGCGTATAATGTGTTGTCCTCTCATCCTCCGGTGTCACTGCGTATCATTCAATATATCTCATTACACAGTATCATCTTGTATCATTTCGTACTGCATGACATTATCTCCTATCCAATTGTATCAGTTCATGTTATTTCACGTCATACGGCACCATATCATTTTTGTCTCCCTGTGTTCTTCTTATGCTCTCTGAGAACTACACTGCTGTCTACTGTGTACAACAACACACGTGTAGAACTTTTTTGTATAAGCGTACTTACCCTACCAACGATTATAACATTGTTCAGTTGATTTTGAACTTTACCTTCATGAGACCAACATGTTCTATTTCATTATCATTCATTTGCTGATCATGTAGTTATATGCCATAAAACAAAATTGGTATGATGAACCTCATTTGAGCTCTGTTACAAGTTTGCAAGACTTCTTTTACCCTATCCGGTACCAAGGAGACATGCCACTTTATGTTACTTCATTTACTTTTTCAGCGTGCTTCGAACATGTGTATTCAAGTGCTATAAGTTACTTATTGTGTGTATACCATTTCTGATGATCTTCACAATTTGTAAAATGAACATTGGCAACATGAAACATTGAGTCGCTGCTTCTTCCTGTGTGATGAACATTATACGTGCTACAGGTGCACTCACTTCTTCACTCTTGTTTATTCATGACAGTCGGCAATGTGTATTAGTGTTTCTGTTGATAGTTCAAGTGGCATTTCTCTTTGATGAAAGCTTTTCGCTTCCTTACATTGTCTTTACATTATCATAATGGTTTCACGATGCAGTGCAGCTTACCACTGCTTGTCTTGCAATCTTGTAAGGATATCAAGTATCGTTCTGTCAATGATGTTATTTCATGTGGTTCTACTTCTTATATGATTGTTGTAGTTTTTACAAGTGTGACGTTGATGTTTTCAAGCATTGGTTGTTTACATGTACGAAGTGTGTTTTTCAGCAGACTTTTCCTAATACCCATTATGTTTGTTTATTGCTTGTGTATTATTCAAGTGCTTATGTCCTTGCCTTTTTTATGCCTTACATGTCTTTATTCTATGATGTAGTGTGACCTTGTATGGTATTACAGACACCTTCATTCTTATTCCAATTATGTTTCTATTTGGCCTACGTTGCATTGCCTAATTAAGCTTGACATGGATGCCATTTGACTTATATACAGTGTATACCTTGCTTATTCTTGACATGGATGACAAGCGATTGCTCTATTTAAATGCTGTATGTTCCCATCCCTTACCCTCCAAGTCAAAGTCCCATGAATCCGAACATGTTGTGCAAGAAGTTACTACTCTTCATCATCGGGATGATTCTACGCTACTAACTCTTCTTCATCCCAGTGCCTGCAGCAGCTCGTCTCAGCTCCAGTCATCTCAGCTCAGCTTCGCTCCTGAGTCATCCTCTACTCTGGCTCAGATGTTTTATGGACTCCTTTCAAACACAATCATCTTCATTGTGGTATTCACCTATTTCGTCACAAACTGCATACGAGACATCCTCAACACACATGCCCATTAACACTACTGTTCCAAGGATGAAACAGACAATACATGTTGGCATAAATTTTGCAATGAACTGTGCCACATGCAACACCACCCTTACATGTATTTCCATGGTCATCATGTAGTGTGCAGTGCTTCCTTGTCTTCAGTCTTCCTACTTGGTGACAAGCCATATTATCTCCATCTTCAGTGCTTTCTTTGACGTTCTCCTGCATACGTCACATGGACATGAACTCAGCCTGAATGGTGTTCTCGTAGTGCAAACACAACATACTTGCATGTGTGGAAGTCTGACAGTTTTCAGGAGTATGCTGACAGAACTCTGTCTACCACAGGTGACGTACGCGATCTTCTTGGAGCTGGCCCATCGATCCCAACCTCTACGGTATCTTCTTCAGAATGCACACAAATGTTCAGATTCATTCCATTTCATATAATTGACTGATAAAATTCCCTATCCCCAAGCCTTCCTATCGCCTGTCAATCATGTACGAGAGTCTTGTCTACTGAATCATATGTTATATTTTTTATGTTCGTTACCCCCCCTATTCTCTTAAAAAAAAAAAAAATGAGGACATTTTTTATGGGGGAGGGGACATATTATTACAGGAATTCCTTAGGGCGGCAGATGTATTGAGACACTATTTGATGTTCCAGTAGAATGGATCGGTAAATTAAAGGCAAACACCACAGGCCACTACTAGGTATCGCATTTTGAAAAGTAATGGTCAGTCGCCATTGTCCAGTACTAAAACCATTCGCAGTTGGGCACAGAAACGGAATAAAGCTGTAATGGGGGCAAGAGGAAATAAATAGACATTAGACTGGATGGATCAATACCCAAGACCGTGAAGTGACCGCACCAAAGACCAGAAGCAAATATCAAGAAATAACGCCATTATTCTCCACGTTGGGGAGTTGGACAGATTCTAAGGGGTGACACTTAGCAGTAAAAGTCACCGTCCGAAACAGACTTTTGAAAATGGCGTGTTAATTGGCCGAAGGTAACGTTAGATGTAACCACCACAATGTCAGGATTAAACTTCGAATCATTCAAACTTGAAGTCAGGCTTTAGAAACGCGGTCAGCTAATCACACGTTCAAACTTGAAGTCAGGCTTTAGAGACGCGGTCAGCTAATCACACGTTCAAACTTGAAGTCAGGCTTTAGAGACGCGGTCAGCTAATCACAGGCGGTCCTATTGATGGTCAGGGAGGAAAAGCGTCCTGACCTGAATCTCCTTCTATAAAAGGGATAGTCAGTCAGCCCCTAGGCGCTCTTTTGGGGAAACTAGCTTCCAAGCTACCTCACAGGTATGTGACCCACGTTTTAATTTGTATTCTTGTTAGGTGTTAAGGTTAGGGTTAGAAGTTAGAGGCATGTTTTACTTTCCAGGAAACAGAAAGAATAGAGCTGGAAATGTGCAGTATGCTTGTAACATGTACGCTGGTGAAGATTCGTTGTGCATTTTAGGATTTAGGGCCATTGGGACTTAGGCCAGTAGAAGGTGAATTATGTTTTACGTTGAAGTTGATCAATTAAATAAATGTGTTGTATTTATCATTCCATGTGTGGACTACCTTTGAGAATCCTTGTCTAGTGTGGTTAGTGCGTTTCCTCTCGTCACACTCTCCTCCCTTATTAAGTGCATAATTATTAAGTAGAGAAACAATTCTTCATAATCATCCTCAATTCCTTATACACATCGCAAATTCCCTTCTTGCGATATTCCCACAAACTAGGACGGCTTCTGTGGTTGTCCCGCCTATTCTGGCTTCTTTAGTCTTTGGACCGTTCTTCAATGCCTGCTAAACGCCTGACCTAGAAACATCGGTGCATTTCCCTGACAGAGTTGGCTGAGACTTTGGGGGAAGTACTCCTAGCGATCCTGCCATCTGTATTTGATGCCGCTTTCGTCATTGAGGAGATTTCCATAAATGTCTTTGGTGATTCTTGTTGGACCGTACATTTCCTCCTTTAACCTCATGGCTTTGACCTTGTCGGATCGTACACTTCCTCCTTTAACCTCATGGCTTTGACCTTGTCGGATCGTACACTTCCTCCTTTAACCTCATGGCTTTGACCTTGTCGGATCGTACACTTTCTCCTTTAACCTCATGGCTTTGACCTTGTCGGATCGTACACTTCCTCCTTTAACCTCATGGCTTTGACCTTGTCGGATCGTACACTTTCTCCTTTAACCTCATGGCTTTGACCTTGTCGGATCGTACACTTCCTCCTATAATCTGGTGGATTTGACCTTGTCGGATCGTACACTTCCTCCTATGATCTCATAGCTTTGACCTTGTCAGATCGTACACTTCCTCCTGTAATCTCATGGCTTTGACCTTGTCGGATCGTACACTTCCTCCTATAATCTGGTGGATTTGACCTTGTCGGATCGTACACTTCCTCCTATAATCTCATAGCTTTGACCTTGTCGGATTGTACACTTCCTCCTGTAATCTCATGGCTTTGACCTTGTCGGATCGTAACACTTCCTCTCATAATCTGGAGTCTTTGACCTTGTCGGATCGTACACTTCCTCCTTTAATCTCATAGCTTTGAAGTTATATAGAATTCTCTGGGCAAGCGTTTGCATAGTTCATTTACGGTTGTTTTTTTTCCATATTGCTTCCATGATTGCTCCTTTTCCTCTCACACCGCTCTGTTGTTGTTGTGGGATGCAAATTTATATCTGATATAGTCTTCATCCGTCTTAGATTTCACCTCTATTTTATATATGGCCTTTCTCTGTTCTCAGATGGCTTCTTTTACTGCATCATTTTCCAAGATGAAGTTTCTGTCGTCTTCCTACATCTCCGTTTGGAGCACGTATTAAAAAAAAACACGACAAAAACAAAAACAAAAAAAAAACCACCCTCTCCCCGCCCCCAAATTCTCGAATATCCATTTATAGTGATGATGTATGTGCTGAATCATGAAAAATATTATAGTTGATTTCAAAAGAATATTTTGTAATGGAGGAAAGCCGAACATGCACAAGAATGTGAAAACAAACAAAAAGATATGTTACCCCGCCCCCCCCCCCTCCCCCACTCCAGCTCCTTGGAAATATGCAGTGTGGTTCACGTACTGTTTATCCATACTTGCGAAAAGTTTTCACAACGAAAACAGGGTTTACCTAATTATCACAATTCTTTATGTTGACTGATGCATGTGTCTCGAATGGGTAACTTGAAACGTAAGCCACATAAAATGTTTCGACCAACACTATCGGCAGAATGTGCCAAAATCAAAATATTTAGTTAACACGTATCAGGCAGAATCTAAATGCGTATACGCGAAGGAACATCTCGCATGTTCCAAATTGCTGAATTACGATAACTTTCTTTTCTTTGGCTTTGGTTTTGGTTTGGTTTAGGGATTAGTGGTGTGTGTGTGTGTGTGTGTGTGTGTGTGTGTGTGTGTGTGTGTGTGTGTGTGTGTGTGTGTGTTGTGTGTGTGTGTGTGTGTGTGTGTGTGTGTTGTGTGTATGTGTGTGTGTGTGTGTGTGTGTCTGTGTGTGTGTTTTGTGTGTGTGTGTGTTTTGTGTATGTGTGTGTGTTTTTTTTCTGTGTGTGTTGTCTGTCTGTTAATTACGTATTGTTATGTGTTGTGTGTGTGTGTGTGTTGTGTGTGTGTGTGTGTGTGTGTGTGTGTGTGTGTGTGTGTGTGTGTGTGTTGTGTGTGTGTGTGTGGTGTGTGTGTGTGTTTCTGTGTGTGTTGTTCGTCTGTTAATTACGTCTATGTGTATTATTCAGCATTTTCCCACTGTATCCTCTGCGAAAGACCAACTGTCTATGAAGTGCATGCAACTGACTGTTTAATGGAGGCAAAGCTGCTATTGTATGGCATACATATTTTTCAGCTAACGCCTACATACAGAAAATCCCAATATCTCCAAGAAGACAAACTGTTCTTGATTACATTTGTGTAAATTGTATATTCGTCATGTCTCTTATCTCAGGTCATATGTAAACGAAATCAACAATTAACACAACCAGCAAACAGCATAAACTACAAAGTGTATTATGTATTACTGGCACTGGATAAAAGAACACGAACATCACATTTACACGAAGAGAGAAAATCAGTAACTACTAAAAGACCACAGAATGAAAATAATCGGTCAGAAATTTACAACAGAAATTACTTTTCTACCGATATTTTTATAAATGTCATCCAGTTTGGAGCTTTACCTTGCTTATATTAGTAATAATAATAATAATAATAATGATAATAGTAATAATAATAATAATAATAATGATAATAATAATAATAATAATATTAATATTAATAATAATAATATATATATACATAGATATATAGACATAGATGTAGACATAGATGTAGACATAGATGGATATAGATATATAAATACAGATATAGATTAGATATAGATACAGATATATAAGAACTACACCGTTCTTAAATTGTTTGAAATCCTATTAAAGGTTGTTCTGAAGGTATATTTTTAGTATTACGACGTACAAATCATATTTTTATGCAGTTGTTTCTTTCTTTCTTTCTTGCTTTCTTTGCTGCTTTGTTTGTTTGATTGTCTGTTGTTATTATTATTGTTGTTTAAAAAATAAAATTAACATTATAAAAACAAACAGGAAAACATATGAAAGCGATGCCAACAATGATAACAACAAGACCAAAGAATACAGTCTTAGCCACATCTTGGCATAACGTGCAGCGAGTTCAGAGCTGTGGCATCTCATGTGACAGTGTTGCCTTAATGATGCTCTGCTGCAGTGTTCCATTAACTCAAAATTTATTGAGGCTACACCAAATGATATGGAACAGGCGGCTCCTTCAGGATGTAAAATGCCAAAACAAAAACATGAAACAAGCAAGCAAGCAAGCAAACAAACAAACAAAACAAACAAACAAACACAGCAATGTATGCAGAAAATAAAAATTACACACAAAAAAAAGCAAATATAAGCATTGTTAGCTGACATTATCGCGTCTCATGCAAGATGAGAAACGATAAA
>CM060306.1:108233186-108238186 GCA_030674185.1 Monoplex corrugatus | reverse complement strand
CATTTTTATCAAAAGTTGTATTATACATTTTTTTTTATTAAAATTATTCTAAAAACTGGTGTGATGATTGTACAGAAAATATTAATAGTAGAGCTAAGAGTTTACTACATGCCATACATACTATACAGATGTGTTTGCTCACTAAATATCAAATTCCTAACATGAATATATGTGTAGTTATATATGTCACAGTATGTACTATATTATGTTTTCATTTTCTCGAGAACATTTTTTAATTCATTAATTTTTGTCAACTTTTCATAACTCACAGGCCCCAACAAAGATATTCAATCCAAAGAATACTGTCTGAGGTATCTTCTTGCCAAATATCATGGTGATTGGTTAATTAGAACTGAAACACTGAACATCACAATCTTGGTACCCAAATCTGGGTAGGTCTGCCCCCTTAATTTGGCTTGTGACTCTCCAAGCCCTGAGCAGGACCAAGTACCCAGTCAGAGCCTGGTGGACTGGAGGACACATAAACAATGTTTTGAGTGTAGTATACCGTAGTCCTACATTACGGGTTGATAAAGAGGGTGATTATGCTTACGTGGTAGGGGTAGATGAAGAGCATGGTACCCACAGGGTAGTCGTCAAAATTGATGGTCTCTCCGTCCTTGGCTCCGATTTTGCCCAGCTCTTGGTTGTTTTCAATCATTCTGACAGCGAAAAAAAAATCATATCATCATCATCATCATCATCATCATCATCATCATCATCATCATCATCGCCATCGCCATCATCATCACCAGTACCATCACCACCACCACAATGACCACTAACATCACTACCAGCATCTCAAACCTCCTTCCTTTCCTCAACACACACCACCACCACCATCACGCAAATACTTCGTACCACCACACCACCACCACCACCACCCCTTGATCACCGCCACCATCACCATCATCACCACCACTATCACCACCAACACCGCCAGCACCACCGTCACCGTCACAATCATAACCAAAGTCACCACCACCATCACCATTACAATCATAACCAAAGTCACCACCGCCATACCATTACAATCATAACCAGTCACCACCGCCATCACCGTCACAATTACAGTCACAACCATCATCACAATCACAAGCACCACGCATCACCATCACAATCATAACCAAAGTCACCACCGCCATCATCATCACAATCATAACCAAAGTCACCACCACAATCATCATCACAATCATAACCAAAGTCACCACCGCCATCATCATCACAATCATAACCAAAGTCACCACCACCATCATCATCACAATCATAACCAAAGTCACCACCGCCATCACCATCACAATCATAACCAGTCACCACCGCCATCACCATCACAATCATAACCAGTCACCACCGCCATCACCACCACAATCATAACCAGTCACCACCGCCATCACCGTCATTATCATGACCAACGTCATCACCACCAGCATCTTAATCTCCCACTTCTCTCCTCCCTTTGCCCCCCTCCCCTTCTCCCGATACACACACCACCATCACCACCCACACCAACCAACCTATACAATCATATTACCATCACAACGCTAAATCAACACCACCTCCAATCTGTCCAACCTAAGGTGAGGATATCATTTTTGGGAAAAATATATATTTACAAAAGTAAACTCGAAACAATCTACCAAACACCATTTCTTTTACTAGATATTTTACCAAAAAATATCAGATAGAAGAATATAATGCAAAACTGAGCTGGAATTCACACGCTTTTAGAGAAAAATGGTTGCCATACCTGTCTCTGGTTTCAGCTGAAGTTTGATGTGACATTTTGCTTCTTTACGAGATGTATGCATGGTTTCTGTATGATCTGTCTCTTCATATTTGACTATTTGTCTTATGTATAATTGATAGTGACTGTAAATTAATGTACATAGAACCTCTGTTGAAAATGTAGACGTTTGGCATGTATTTTAAGCTTTAAGTCTGATACAAATGATTTTGCTTTGCTAATACGTTTATCATCAAATTTGCTGAAAACGAATGCAAACAAACTTAATGCAAATAAACTTAATGCAAACAAACAAACAAACAAACAAACAAACAAACAAACAAACAAACAAACAAACAACTGAAATCTAAAACTGTATATATTAAATGCCTTTATATTGTTTCAAAAACATGTAATAGACTAGTAGATATAACGTATGTATACGAGTTTTGCTCGATCCATTGTATACAAGTAGTGTTCAGTTTTACCAATGATATCGTAATAATGAATGCCCAGCAATCATTCGTCTTTATTTGTGTTTTGTCAAAAACGAATTGATAAAAGCAAGTTTGAAAAAGAATAATAAAAAAACAAGAAACCTGAGGTGAGGATGGTCCTTGATGATGCTGTGGTCCTTGGGTCTCTGAGCCTCGCCGTCACAAGACAGACCTAGAAAGCCGCAATCCACGAGAAGAAGGCCCAGCTCGGGTCTATGGCACACCACCCTCGTGGCTACACAGCAGGCTATGTCCTCTACCTTGCATGACCCCAACAACGTCTGCTCGTAGTCTGAAAAAAAACAACAACAACAAAAAACAAAACAAAAAACAAAAACAAAAACCCGCATTCATTCCATTGATTATGATGATGATGATCGTATCGGCGGTGATGATGCTGATATCATCATCGTTACGCTCTGTCGTCTTTAAACTGGCCCAGCAATAATTATTCTAAATACTATTACTATTACTACTACTACTACTACTACTAATGATAGTAATAACAATACTAATGATAATAATAACAATAACGATGATAATGATATTCATAAGGCGCCAAATCTTGATATACAATTCAAATCAAAGCCATCTTTCACTAATGAGGAAAGGGGAATCAGAGCACCTGGTCACAACAGAAAAGCTGGAGGGAAAGAGAACACCAGGTAGACCCAGAGAGAAAATATTGGACGGACTTGCAGAGTGGCTGAGGACAGAGAGGGTGGAAGATGTCCTTGTGCTTGTGGCGACAAGGGACGGATGCATATGGAGGACTGCGATCGCCAACGCCATGCGGCAGGGCACTTGATGATGATGATATGTGTAAAGAAAATAAAAATAAAAAAGAGAGAGAGAAGAAGAGAGAGAGAGAGAGAGGAGAGAGAGAGAGAGGGAGAGAGAGAGAGAGAGAGAGAGGAGAGAGAGAGAGAGAGAGAGACTAAGTAAAAAGAACACTAAAATGATAAAAATCTTCTCATCCACTTTCCCCTAAAACGGTAAGCAAAATTTTGAGCAAGGGAAACAATTATGGCAGTATTCCTCACAGTCATGGATTACTTCCCGTAGATAAGAATTACAACGACAAGCTCGGAGGAGTTCTTTTCGAAAATCGAACTGAACGTCTAGTCCTTCGGAAGGGGACGAAAAACGAGTCGAACCCAACGATCCCACGGCAGTTGGAAATCGGGAAGAGCAGGGCATTGCCCGGCTGCCCTGGTAAAAATCATTGGAGATATAGGTTGATTTCCCAGGTTCTATCCCTTGAAAGCCAGCCTTCTTGGTTAAAAAAAAAAGTGAACATGAATATGAATCTGAAGCGAGGAAGAGGGGATGGAAATCGTGAAGAGCAGGGCATTGCCCGGCTGCCCTGGTAAAAATCATTGGAGATATAGGTTGATTTCCCAGGTTCTATCCCTTGAAAGCCAGCCTTCTTGGTTAAAAAAAAAAGTGAACATGAATATGAATCTGAAGCGAGGAAGAGGGGATGGGCGCCGCTCTCGTTGTGCTGGCCCTGGGAAAAGTTGAAGTCTCTGTCACCTCATTCCCCAACGACCTTAGGGTTATGGAACTATATAGGTTGGGCCTCAGGACCTGACCTGCTCATGGGTTTATCATCATCATCATCATCATCATGGCCCTCCATATGTATCTGTCCCTTGCTGCCGCAAGCACATCTACCACCCTCTCCGTCCTCAGCCACCCTGCAAGTCCGTCCAATATTTTCTCCCTGGATCTACCTGGTGCTCTCTTTCCCTCCAACTTTCCCCGTTGTGACCAAGTACTCTAATTCCCCTTTCCTCGTAGAATGGTCTGTACATGTTGTCTGTCTTTTCCTAATATTGCTAATGAATGATCTTCTTGTGTCTGCATCCATCAGGTTTGTCTTGTTTGTTTTCTTTTCTGTCCACGGAACTCTCAACATTCTTCTTAGAAACCACATCTCAGCTGCCTCAATCTTGTTTTGGCTTTGCTTGTTGACTGTCCACGCCTCACAACCGTGTAACATTATCGGTTCTATATAACATTCAAGAACTCTCTTCCTGATGTTAATTGATAGGCATATACGGTTATGGCGCAAATCTGGCCTGACTGTGCACAAGCAAATTTATGCTCACCAGCGTAATCTGGTAACTAGCATGATTCGTAATGCTAAAAAACAGTACATGTGTAATAAGATAGTCAATGCGTGTAGCTCCGGGGAGCTTTTCAGAGTCAGCGGGGAGCTCATGGGAAAAGAACAGGGCCTTGTGTTGCCAACATCTGTCCCGGTTGAACAACTACCGGACAAATTCAATGAATACTTTTCTGGCAAAATTGAGCAAATTCGAGACAGTTTTCCAACTGGCAGTTCGACGACCGCTGACGCTGATCGGTTCTCTGGATCTGCACTCTCTGTTTTTCAGAGCGTGTCTCAAGAAAATGTGAGAGAAATACTGATGAAAATGCCCAAGAAATCATGCGAGCTAGATCCCATTCCTGCATCACTGTTTTTTGGATGTATTGATGAACTTGTTCCCCTGATAACTGATATCATGAACAGGTCATTGTGTACAGGCACTGTCCCAGATAGTTTTAAACATGCCCTAGTGAAACCACTTCTTAAAAAGTCAACACTTGATCCTGAGTGCTTGAAAAACTTTCGCCCAGTTTCTAACTTGCCATTTTTATCAAAGGTTTTAGAACGTATTGTCTTGGAACAGTTGTTACATCACCTTCAGTCCCACGACCTACTTGAGCCATTTCAATCTGCATATCGTAAATGTCATAGTACAGAAACGGCA
>CM060306.1:108223186-108228186 GCA_030674185.1 Monoplex corrugatus | reverse complement strand
GGCAATACTCCCATAGTAATTTGGCAATACCCAGTTGTAATTCGTCCATACGCCCATAGTAATTTGGCAATACCCAGTTTGTAATTCGTTCATACACCCATAGTAATTTGGCAATACCCAGTTTGTAATTCGTTCATACACCCATAGTAATTTGGCAATACCCAGTTTGTAATTCGTTCATACACCATAGTAATTTGGCATACCCAGTTTGTAATTCGTCAACACCCATAGTAATTTGGCAATACCCAGTTTGTAATTCGTCCATACACCCATAGTAATTTGGCAATACCCAGTTTGTAATTCGTCCATACACCCATAGTAATTTGGCAATATCCAGTTTGTAATTCGTCATACACCCATAGTAACTTGGCAATATCCAGTTGTAATTCGTTCATACACCCATAGTAATTTGGCAATATCCAGTTTGTATTTTGTTCATACACCCATAGTAATTTGGCAATATCCAGTTTGTTATTTGTCATACACCCATAGTAATTGCAATATCCAGTTGTATTTGTCAATACCCAGTTCGTAATTTGGTAATACTCAGTTGGTAGTTTGTGAATGCCCAATTGGTGATTTGGCAATACTTAATTCGTAATTTAGGCAATATCTAGTTCGTAATTTAGGCAATATCTTGTACGTAATTTGGCAATGTCCTGTTGGTAATTTGCCAAGAACAAGTTTGTAATTTGGCAGTATCCAGTTCGTAATATGGCAAAATCCGGTTGATACTTTGACAGTATCCAGTTCGTAATTTGACAATACCCAGATCGTAATTTGGCAATACCCTTCTAATGATTTCGCAACACCAAGTTCGTTATTTGCCAACACCCGGTACGTACATCTTACCAGTACATTTTGTTAAATATCCAGTTAATGCAATATACATTTTGGCAGTATTAAATATGCACAATGATCTATTTTTCAACTCCATCTTTTGGTGACATAAATTTGGAACTTCTTACATTTTAGTCACATCCGTGATCTGATCGACCATTCTCTTCTGGTCTTTCGCTCTTTCAGAAGCCGTCATTGAATTGTAGGAATGACCGCAGTAGATGTACAATCCGTGAAGCTTCATGGTGGGGTCTTCCTGTACACGTTTGGCTGTGTCCAGCACGTCTTTGCTACCAAGGCTGATACCGCTGAAACAATACAGACGTGTGTCGTGTGAAAGACAGCTTTAGCTGCTGTGCATGATGTGATGTATATTCAAATGAAATTTTATACATACAACACATACACACACACACACACACACACACACACACACACACACACACACACACACACACACACACACACACACCAGCACACGCACGCGCACGCGCACCTAAAACACAAACGCCTGTGCACCTACGAACAACAATGTATATGGGCACACACGCGCACATACATGCACAAATACCGGCATACACTGTCAAACACATACACGCACACACGCGTGCGTGCGCACGCGCACAACACACACACACATAACGTACACAAAGACCGACCAGCAGACAGACAGACACACACACATATATATATAAATGGAGACAGACAGACAGACAGAGGGAGAGAGAATTTAACAAACAACTTGTGCCACATAAATCCAGATTTAGAAAATGTAATTACATAATATATACTAGTTTTTCCTATTTGATTTTTAGTTCTGGGTGATAAAATGAAAACGGCTAACTGAAACAGATGTGTTTATAACTAGCTTTGGAAGAGGGAGAGGGAGAGAGAGAGAGAGAGAGAGAGAGAGAGAGAGAGAGAGAGAGAGAGAGAGAAGAGACAGACAGACAGACAGAGACAGAGACAATGACAGAGAGAGAGAGACAGAGAGAGATAGAGACAGAGAGGGAGAGAGAGAGAGAGACTGACACTGACACTGACACTGACACTGACACGTGGTTTATTGAGATGGCCACCATACAAAAGTCAGGGTGTGAGGAGAGGGGTGTGTGCTGTTAATGTACACAATACTTTTCATTTGTCATCCATTTTGTTGAAGGAAGTACAAAAATTTCAAATTATTACATCCCCTCGATGATTTTAAGCGTAAATGTAAACATCTCCAGTTTTCTGGAAAGATCTGGATTGTTACACTTTAGGGACGTACTCCAAGAGGGATCAGAGCTATTTCCGATGATTCCTTATAGATGTTAATTTCTGATGTCTTTGCAGACTGGACAGTCCAAGAGAAAATGGGATTCGTCTTCTACAACATTGGCACAAAAGGGGCAGTTTTCTTCCCAGCAAAACTTTCTGCTAAAAACCGTTTGTTTACACCCATTTCATTCACGCTTAACCTAAATCTGATCAGGCAATCATGAAGCTGCTTTATAGTTATGTCATTTATGTACTTTTCTGTTTCGTGGAGTGATTAAAGTCGGCGATAGGAAGAAAATCTATCGCTATTGAGTATTTTGCTGTTCCATTCTTCTTTAAATCTTCCTATTATTTTTTTGTTTATAGAAATACAAAAAGTTTGTCCAATTCGTCAAACGTTTTAAAATCCACATTCTTCTAGACATTCTTTAATATCTCTAACATAGTTTTATCTTTGTTCCTTTGCTCCCCATCTTAGATATAAGATTACTCTCCACAAACTTCATCAAGCCCGGGAGCTTTACCTCACTAAATATTTCTGACGGACTATTTTACCTCTTGCTTGCTCATTGGGTTATCTAATTCTAGGATAACTTGCTCAGTTGCTGGGTTATTTAGCTAGGGGATAACTTGCTCAGTAATTTGGCAATACTCCCATAGTAATTTGACAATACCCAGATTGTAATTCGTCCATACGCCCATAGTAATTTGGCAATACCCAGTTTGTAATTCGTTCATACACCCATAGTAATTTGGCAATACCCAGTTTGTAATTCGTTCATACACCCATAGTAATTTGGCAATACCCAGTTTGTAATTCGTTCACACACCCATAGTAATTTGGCAATACCCAGATTGTAATTCGTCCATACGCCCATAGTAATTTGGCAATATCCAGTTTGTAATTCGTTCATACACCCATAGTAATTTGGCAATACCCAGTTTGTAATTCGTTCATACACCCATAGTAATTTGGCAATACCCAGTTTGTAATTCGTTCATACACCCATAGTAATTTGGCAATACCCAGTTTGTAATTCGTCCATACACCCATAGTAATTTGGCAATATCCAGTTTGTAATTCGTCCATACACCCATAGTAATTTGGCAATATCCAGTTTGTAATTCGTTCATACACCCATAGTAACTTGGCAATATCCAGTTTGTTATTTGTCAATACACCCATAGTAATTTGGCAATATCCAGTTTGCTATTTGTTGAAGGAAGTACAAAAATTTCAAATTATTACATCCTCTCGATGATTTTAAGCGTAAATGTAAACATCTCCAGTTTTCTGGAAAGATCTGGATTGTTACACTTTAGGGACGTACTCCAAGAGGGATCAGAGCTGACAGACAGACACACACACATATATATAAATGGAGACAGACAGACAGACAGAGGGAGAGAGAATTTAACAAACAACATGTGCCACATAAATCCAGATTTAGAAAATGTAATTACATAATATATACTAGTTTTTCCTATTTGATTTTTAGTTCTGGGTGATAAAATGAAAACGGTCAAATTATTACATCCTCTCGATGATTTTAAGCGTAAATGTAAACATTAGGATAACCTGCTCAGTTTTGGGTTATCTAACTCTAGGATAACTAGCTCAGTTATTGGGTTATCTAACTCTAGAATAACCTGCTCAGTTATTGGGTTATCCAACTCGGGGATAACTTGCTCAGTTATTGGGTTATCTAACTATGGGATATACGCTTCATGCTTCAGTGTGTTATGTGTGTGAGCATCGTCTGTGATACTGTGGCCGTCAATAATGCTATTTTGACTTTTTCCAAGAACTTTGCGAGAATGGTTTTTGCCATATGGAAATACTTAATTGTGGCTGTCTTCTTTTTCGTTTTCTGACGTTGAACACCATGTCTCAAATCTCTGAACCGTTTCTTTTGTTATCTAGAAATGGTTGATGCATAGCCTTTCTATACGCTTGTTTGTTGATCTGTCGTGACAGTAGTATCATGGCGGCTACTAATTTTGTCATAGGTCAGTTTGTCGGTGTAGGCTCCATGTTGTGCTTGTGTGTAGTAGTAACCACGATTTCCTATTGCAGTATGTAGTCTTCTGTTTAAGAAATACACCACAAGAACAAAATTAAGGCAACCAGATGTGATTTCTGAGAAGAATGTTGAGAGTTCCATGGACAGCAAAGGAAACAAACCAGACAGTCTTGATGGAGGCAGACACAAAAAGATCATTGATAAGGAAGATTAGGAAAAGACAAGTAACACTTATAGGCTATTTTATGAGGAAAGGGGAATTAGAACACCTGGTCACAACAGGAAAGCTGGAGGGAAAGAAAGCATCAGTAGACCCAGGGAGAAAATATTGGACGGACGTGTAGGGTGGCTGATGACAGAGAGGGTGGAAGATGTGCTTGCGGCAACAAGAAATAGATACATATGGAGGGCCATGATCGCCAATGCCATGCGGTAGGCACATGATGATGATAATGATGACCACCTTTCCTTGACTATTGTGGTGATTTCTTCTCTTTGTCGTGGGGTGAGGTTGGATGTGACTCGGATACCATAACCGCGGAGACCCTTCTGAATGTTCCTGTCTTGGAGAATCAATAGCTTGTCTTCCATGTGATAGAAAGTCACTATGAGCGGCCAGTATGTCTGTCTGCTGTTCGTGTCTGTCCAGGCGACACATCCGTTTCTATGTCACTGTTTTTCCATGTTCCGCCAGATGAGTAGTAATCCAGAGATGCCACCAGTTCTTCCACATCGCCCGAAGTGTCGCCTCTTGTATATATACATAAATGTGACCCGTTTTAACAAAATGAGTCCTAAGGTGAAAATAACAGATTGTAGGATATTATGATTTTCAAAATGTACAGATTATTAACTTTCTTTTCATACGAAATTTAT
>CM060306.1:108194616-108208086 GCA_030674185.1 Monoplex corrugatus | reverse complement strand
ACTTGACCTGACCTGACCTAACTTGACTTGACCTGACCTGACCTGACTTGACTGGACTGGAGTGGACTGGACTGGACTGGACTGGACTGGACTTGACTTGACCTGACCTGACCTGACTTGATTGGACTGGACTGGACTGGACTGGACTAAACTTGACCTGTTTTCCTTCTCTGTCTTGTAAACCTATTTGTGTATTCTTCTTGCCTTGAAGACCCCATAATCACAGTCAGTTGGTGTACGTCCCCCTGTTACCATTGTTGTGTCAACTTTGATGCTAACTTACAGGAGACTTACGTTATTTTCATGTTCATTTCGTATATCTCAACTCCAACCACTGTTTTGTCTACTACCTGTCACTAGATTTGTTGAAAAAAAATTGCACCTGATTCTGAGTCGCTCTCTTAATTAAAAACAGTATTATTGGTCTCTATGTAAATCATTTCCCTCTGCACATAATTTTACGAAGCAATTGTGTTTTGATCACTCCCGAGATAATTTTGTTTATTCATTTGATTGCTTTCTTATTGCAATGTGTTATTTTTGTTTCCTATTATTCCAGTAACTGTGTAGGTAAGGTTCTATTTATTGCTGACGTTTCGTGCCTTTTGCTTCGGTTCTATCGCTTGTATAAGTTATTTATATTGTGTATTTATATTTGTAGTTGTTGTTGTTGTTGTTGTCGTCGACAATGTTGTTATTGTCTTTGTTTCTGTTGTTGTTATTGTCGTTGTCAAAACAAATTCACCATGTAAAATCCGGGCCGCGTTTTTTTCACAATGCGATGATTATGATGTCGACGAGGATGATAATCATAATGCTATGGAGTTCCATCTAGGATTGAGACTGCGTGACAGGGTTGTACTCTACGCTTACTATCGTAATAAATTATATTCTGGCGTCAACCAAGCCCGAGAGATTCAGACACCTGCAGTGTTGGTCAGAAGATTTGAGCAACGCCCACGATGATGCATCCGTGAAGTGGACGAGACTCGACCGTGCGGTCCCACCAGTCTTCCCAATGAGCCCATAGCACGCCCAGCTCTGGGTAGGAACCGGTAAGAGCCGAAAAATCCCACAATGATTTTTGAAGGTTCTGAAGGGGATTCGAATCCACAACCTTCCAGTCGGTAGTCCGGAACTGGCCCTGTACAATGACAGTATCACTAACTTGACACCAGTGGCTGGACATTATGTTTGTACAGAATTCCGCTACACACTGGGATGCTGTGAGTGCAGCAGTATATATATATATATATATATATATATATATATATATATAGATATATATATACATATCCAAAAAATGGTTCGATTCGGAACTCATTAATGCAGTATAAACTGCAGAACGTCATCGCTAAGAATTTGGAGCTTGGAGTTTGTTCAGGAAGGATTCATCGCATTCAGGCAATTTATTGGTAGATTTGGGATGCGCGCATATGGCATTGTCTGATCGTGATGAATCCTTCCTAAACGTATGAGCTCACCCCGAATCTACCGACGATTATCTGGCAGATTCCCTGGGTCCTATTCAACACCCTATGCGCTGATTTGGTCTTGAAATGTGGAAGGAGTTGGTGCGGGTTGCGGTAGTGGTGGTGGAAGATGACCCATGAAACACTAGGCTGACACCACACCACCAGAATGATGGGAATATCGCAAGAGAAAGCGGTTTGGGTCCACCATGCATCGCAAGGGGGATTTGGTCTTGCCATCTATTAGGGAAAGAATTTAGTCTCTTTTTATCATAGGGAATTTAGGGTCACTCTGTCTCCAACATCACATACAACCAGAAAGGAGAGTGACGAGAAGAAATGCACTATGTCACACTAGACATGATTCTCATAAGTAGTCCACACATAAATTGATAACTACAAAGCCTTTATTCAATTAAGCAAAAACGTAATTCACCATTCGTGCGTGCCATGAATCCTAATAGTCCTAAAACCCTAAGATGCATTACGAATCTTCACTAACTTACTTATCACTGAAATACTGAGCACTTCCATAATTCCTACTCTATTCCCCCTCTCTCTCTCTCTGCTTCATGGCAAAGAAAACATACTACCTACTTCTATCCCTATCCTAACAAAAGTATAAGATGAAACGTAGTTACATACCTTTAAGATAGATTGGAGACTTCTCTCGTTCACTGACTCACTGTCACACTGGGTGTCGACTCAGTGCTGACTCTCCCACTAGTTAGTCTCCCACTAGTAAGTCTCTCCTAACGACTGACTGCTAGCCTATATACAATGCGATTCCCATTTAACGGTCTTTGTCTCAGCTACAAACATTCCCAGCTGCCCTCTAGCTGTCGATATCAATAAAACTGGGCAATTCAAATTTGGGGAACATGGCGATCCTGGCATAGCTGCCTTGGTCGTCATTCAACATACCTATAAATTTTCTTGGACAGTGATGGCGATATTGACATAGCGGCCATGGTCGTCAATCAACATACCTATGAATTTTCTTGGACAGTGATGGTGATATTGACATAGCGGCCATGGTCGTCATTCCACAGTCCCGTAATTTGCTTGGGCATTGGTATTTGCTGAGAAATGTTGGTAATCTGGTTATCTACCCTTTGTGCCCATTAAAGGTGAATAAGAACCATGTGAGAGTTAGATCCCGTTTGAATGGAAATTGCTGAGTGACAAATTGAATTATGGATGGCGTGATCTCCAGTGCGCCCACCTCATTAACTCGTGTACCGAGTCGGTCGAAGGAATGTTGGTAATTCAGGTTATCTGCCCTTTGTGCTCACTAAAGATGGATGAGAACCACGTGGGCTCTAGACCCTGTCCGAATGGAAATAACTGAGTGACCAGTTGAATTATGGATGGCCTGATTTGCAGCACACCCACCTCATTAACTCGTCTCCCAAGTCAGTCGAAGGAATGTTTCTTCCCCCTAGAGGGGGGGCCCCTGTGATAATATGTCCCCTCCCCGACAAAAAATGTCCTCATTTTTTTTATGTAACAGTATTGGGGGAATGGGCACATGAGGAAATAAGGTACAATTGAATACATATTCTCGCACATGAATGACAGGCGATAGGAAGGTTTGGGAATAAGGAATTTTATCATAGGATTAATGGGGAATGGGATGAATCTGAACACACATGTGCATGCTGACGGTACACTGTAGCAGTCGGGATGGGCAGGTCAGGTCCAGGTAGATCTCGTTCGCCAGCTGTGGTAGGCAAAGTTCTGTTTACACAGTCAAGACTCTCACACGTATACATATGTCGTATTTGCACAACGAGAGCACCATGCACACAGAGTTCATGTCCATATGACGTATGCCGAAGGACGTCCAAAGAAACGTGGATGAGCGAGACGAACTGGTGTGTCAGCAAGCAGTCAGGCTGAAGACAAAGAAGAATTGCAGACTGCCTGTTGACCGAAGACGTGAAAGTGGCGATACATGTGGCAAAGACCATGTCCAGAGTCATGCCATCACACTCTGTGTCACCCTCTATAACAGCAATGTTAATTATGTGTGCGTGGATGTGTCTCGTATGCAACTGTGACTGAATTGGTAAAATGATGGTGTGTGAAAGGAGTCCATGTGACGTTGTAGTCAGGATGGAAGATGGCTCAGGAACATTGTTGAGCTGAGATGACTGGAGCAGAGACCGGCCGCAGGACACTGGGATGATGAGCAGAAGTAGTTGCGTGGAATCATCCCGATAATGAAGATCAGTAGCTTATTGCACAATGTGTTCTGATTCATGGGACTTTGAGGGAATGGGATGGGAAAATATAACATTCAAATAAAGCAATCGCTTGTCATCCACGTCAAGAATAAGTTGACTGGGCAATGTATATGAAAAGAAACCACAACTACAATATAACTGAAGTTTTCTGTAGTAGCATACAAAGTCTTACTATATCATACTATAGAATAAGGAGATCTAACGCATAAAAGAAGGCAAGGCATGGCACGAAAAATGCAAAATAAGAATACAAGGAAAATGCTATTCCAGAAAAAAAAATGTAGCTTGAAAACACAATGCATGTATGGAGAAATATGTCCTGGAAACACAAGATACACACAGACATGTAGGCTGAAAAAGAAACTTAATCATGTAAATGACCAATACTTGAAAACCACATCGTACATGTAAACAACCATAATAATCATTTCAGAAGAATGAATCATATGCAGCAATAAATCATTGACAGGCTGATACTTGATATCCTTACAAGATTGCAAGACAAGCAGTGGTAAGCTGCACTGCACCGTGAAGCCATTACCGGTATGATAATTTAAAGACAAAGCAAGGAAGCGAAAAGCTTTCATCAAAGAGAAATGCCACTTGAACTATCAACAGAAACACTAATACACATTGCCGACTGTCATGAATAAACAAGGGCGAAGAAGTGAGTGCACTTGTAGCACGTATAATGTTCATCACATAGGAAGAAGCTGCGACTCAATGTTTCATGTTGCCAATGTTCATTTTACAAATTGTGAAGATCATCAGAAATGGTGTACACACAATAAGGAACTTATAGCACTTGAATACATATGTTCGAAGCACGCTGAAAAAGTAAATGAAGTAACATAAAGTGGCATGTCTCCTTGGTACGGGATAGGGTAAAAGAAGTCTTGCAAACTTGTAACAGAGCTCAAATGAGGTTCATCATACCAATTTTGTTTTATGGCATATAACTACACGATCAGCAAATGAATGATAATGAAATAGAACATGTTGGTCTTATGAAGCCAAAGTTCAAAATCAACTGAACAATGTGATAATCGTTAGTAGGGTTAGTACGATTAGGAAAAAAAAGTTCAACACATGCGTTGTTGTACGCAATAGACACCAGTGTAGTTCTCAGAAGCAGGAGAAGAACACTGGGAGACAAAAATGATACGGTGCCGTATGACGTTTAATAACATGAACTGATACCTTGGATAAGAGATAACACGATGCGATACGAAATGATACAAGATGATGCTGTATGATTAGATTATAACATACGACACGTACTGATACCAGAGGATGAGAGAACAACATATGATAAGCAATGATAATAATAATACCCCGGGTTGCATGAAACCAGTGAGTAGAAGAACAACGTGGTGAGTATGTAATGAACGCAGTTACAAAACATGCAAATGAACGTTTTATGAACGCAAGGTTAAAATGAACGCAGAGTATGCGCTGAGCAGATGAACGCTTAAGGGGCATAAGAATGAAATTATGCGCAGGAATACGAAGGGATGTGAATGAAATGAATGAGCTGTAGAGCGCGAGCAATCATTCTGAGGACGGTGTCGCTATAGTAACGACTGTATACTGTAACGAATGAAGATGAACGCAAGGAGGTAAGATGGGGGCAGCAGGGCACTGGCCCTTGCAACGGATTTCCATTGCGATAATGCTCAGAACAGTAAGGAAACGTTGAATATATTATGTAACGGTTGATGAAATATATCGGAATATTTAATCGCGAACGATCGACGGTCCTGATTTAAAGGCAGCAAGAACGACAGGATCGATAGCCCTCATACAACCGAATGTAACGTCGCACCATGATGGTTCCTGTATTTTGAAGAATATTTGCCTGCAACAAACAAACAAGTTTGGATCAAAACATACACAACACAAATAAGTAAGTAAATCCTATAAAATATGTAATGCTCATTGATATCTGAAGTACATAGGTGTCATAACCCTGTTGAGAACATTTCTTTTGAGCTGTAAACAGTAGTATTGCTAGTACCATACATCCTACTCGATAGACTGAATCACTGTTAATAAGCACACGAAAGGAAGATTTTTTTTTTTTTTGCATAATCATAGTGTCATATTCTCAGTAGTAATCATTCACGTCACTGTACATATTTTTATCAGTCTTTGATTATGTGTGCCAATATCATGTGAATTGAAAAAATCCTCTGAACGAAGGATCGACACATATGCACTATAAGGCCCTCAAGCACGGCACCTTGTGACGCGTGTCACTCAATACACACACCAAAAATAAACTGGAAAAAAAAAGGGCAATACCGAGGGCGGCACCAATGTGCGTTTAAGTCCCTATGGTGGTATGCCATGTAGCATGAAGCACAAAGTAGTATGAACAGTAATAACTGGCACTGGACATAATGAAGAACTGGTAAAGGAATAGAAGTAAGAAGTGTGCATCATTCAATAAGTACCAAATGCGCCATCAAGGAAAACTACAGCCACTAATGTTTGGCCATGTGACATATGACACATGAAACACCATGAAGTAAAACATGAGGCAATACACAGAGCTGCCAGCGCATGGCTCTTCAACGTTTGCCGTACAATATGTGCCATGAAGACGAAATGAAGGAGAATCAGGGCTACCAGCGTTTGGCCCTATGACGACGTATGCCGTATAACACACCATGAAGTAGAACAAGAGGCAATACTCGGAGCTGCCAGCGCGTGGCTCTTCATCGTTTGCCGTAGTAATTAAACCGAAGTAGGAAGGGGCAGTAACAGGGTCGCCAGCGCATAACCCTTTGCCATTATGCAACGTAGCATGAAGTCACAAAAACCAAGATGAGCAGTGGGCTGTCTGGCCTATGTGGCGCTAAGGTACATGAACACACAGTAGAAGTGGAAGTACGAAGTTGAATGAGCAAATAAACAATCACTGAGATAAGGAGACTTCATTGCAATTGGAACGCATAATTACCAATCATAGTAGGACAAGGTGGCAAACCAAGTTCCTATAAACTGGCAATAAGTCGTTTGAAAAACTGTGTTGATCGTATGGATTTGAGATCGCAATACATAAGCTATGGAAGGACGAGAAGAAAGAACATCACACGAGCAACGTGCACATGTTGCTAATAAGTCTGATGTATAGTCCACACAGGTGGTTTCCCATGTAAAATATACTGACTTACATGTGAATACTTTCTCTCTACCATTCCCCATACGTTAGTAAACCTTGATGAGTAACTGTAGAAGTGATACAATAAATAATTACGTCCTGAATAGCAGGAAGATATGTATGGACTGACACCGATGATGATTCTGTAGCACAAAAGGAACCACAAAAGATGGTTGCATATCAACCACAACGTACAGAACGTGTACACGAGACTCAAACTAGACATACAGGTGGTTGGACATATACATGATCAGGAGCATCATAATCACAACGTGTATGTGTGGGTGTCCTGAAGACAACTCCGTTTTTTTCAGCATGACTGACTGACTGTGGACTGGGGATGAAAGTGAAAAACCTCAGTAACGAAATCACAGTTGTTGGACTGACTGTGAAGAAATATAAAGCGACAAGGGACATATCGTAGAACAGCACACATGAAGCAGACAAATGAACATAACCACACAGGAAAAGAAAAATATGCAACCCTTGTTCAAGAACGCGTGTACGAAAACCGAATCTTGAAAAGCCGTGTTTACAAACCACACACGTGAGTGACTACGATGGGCAGCAGAGGATGAATGACTGAGAGGGTGGGAGGGTGGGGACTGAGGGAAGGAGGGGCGCTGTAGGCGTAACATGCTACGGTCAAGGTAGGCCCTAACCTCACATCTGACACGCGCTGGAGATAAGCTCGCTGATAGAATCACAGACACTATATTGGAGACAAGCAACAAGCTTTAGTGCAGTCTGTGACGTACTTGCTTCACTTTGCCGACGAAATGGTATCCAACACACATCTGTTAACTTGACTTGACATTTTGTAGATGTATAAAGGCGTCAACCAACCTATGGGAAATGACTCTGAACGTAACTGAACATAGAAGATGAACTCTCCTAAGTGCTAATCTATGTTTCATTAGTATTCATATCTATGCTCACTCAGCGCGGGCAGTAGGCCTACGCTTGGCTATCAACTTGTGCTGTGTGGGGCAGTGCCAGAAACTTGAATTCGGAACACTAACACATCTTGGTTCACGGCTATCTTTGACTTGCACTTCGACTTTCATTATGATTCTATCTAGAATTTTTAAGATGGGGAATACCTGAAGGCTGCGATTTTGAGGTAAAGGGGAAAGACTGCAACTCCACCATGTATCGCAAGAGAAAGCGGTTTGGGTCCACCATGCATCGCAAGGGGGATTTGGTCTTGCCATCTATTAGGGAAAGAATTTAGTCTCTTTTTATCATAGGGAATTTAGGGTCACTCTGTCTCCAACATCACATACAACCAGAAAGGAGAGTGACGAGAAGAAATGCACTATGTCACACTAGACATGATTCTCATAAGTAGTCCACACATAAATTGATAACTACAAAGCCTTTATTCAATTAAGCAAAAACGTAATTCACCATTCGTGCGTGCCATGAATCCTAATAGTCCTAAAACCCTAAGATGCATTACGAATCTTCACTAACTTACTTATCACTGAAATACTGAGCACTTCCATAATTCCTACTCTATTCCCTCTCTCTCTCTCTCTGCTTCATGGCAAAGAAAACATACTACCTACTTCTATCCCTATCCTAACAAAAGTATAAGATGAAACGTAGTTACATACCTTTAAGATAGATTGGAGACTTCTCTCGTTCACTGACTCACTGTCACACTGGGTGTCGACTCAGTGCTGACTCTCCCACTAGTTAGTCTCCCACTAGTAAGTCTCTCCTAATGACTGACTGCTAGCCTATATACAGTGCGATTCCCATTTAACGGTCTTTGTCTCAGCTACAAACATTCCCAGCTGCCCTCTAGCTGTCGATATCAATAAAACTGGGCAATTCAAATTTGGGGAACATGGCGATCCTGGCATAGCTGCCTTGGTCGTCATTCAACATACCTATAAATTTTCTTGGACAGTGATGGCGATATTGACATAGCGGCCATGGTCGTCAATCAACATACCTATGAATTTTCTTGGACAGTGATGGTGATATTGACATAGCGGCCATGGTCGTCATTCCACAGTCCCGTAATTTGCTTGGGCATTGGTATTTGCTGAGAAATGTTGGTAATCTGGTTATCTACCCTTTGTGCCCATTGAAGGTGGATACAAACCATGTGAGAGTTAGATCCCATTTGAATGGAAATTGCTGAGTGACAAATTGAATTATGGATGGCGTGATCTCCAGTGCGCCCACCTCATTAACTCGTGTACCGAGTCGGTCGAAGGAATGTTGGTAATTCAGGTTATCTGCCCTTTGTGCTCACTAAAGATGGATGAGAACCACGTGGGCTCTAGACCCTGTCCGAATGGAAATAACTGAGTGACCAGTTGAATTATGGATGGCCTGATTTGCAGCACACCCACCTCATTAACTCGTCTCCCAAGTCAGTCGAAGGAATGTTTCTTCCCCTAGAGGGGGGGCCCCTGTGATAGGAACATAAAGATGGGCAGTGAGCAGACCAGTTTTTAATAACTTACACACACTCACACGCGCGCGCCGCACACACACACACATACACACACACTCACTCACACACACACACACTCACACTCACACACACACACTCATACACAAACACACACACACTCACACACACACATACACACCACACACACACACACACATACACACACACACACACCACACACACACACACACACACACTTGTTACACTTCAATAGGTGTTGCCCTATGGCCCTATGGAAATAGGCCCAGGTACACTAGTGAGTGATAGTATCAGGAAAAGTCACTCTAAGTGGGCGGAGAGGTCAACCCGTGACTGCCCAGGGCGAGTAGCTCTTTAGAAGTTACTGTGATGGACATACACGGTCTGTCACTGATTATTACATATTCAGTAAACTAAAAGGGGCAGTCACACGACCATAATCGGCTGCCCAGCTAGTGAGAGAACTGAATGGTTAGTTTATCCTAGATATTGTAAAAAGGTGGACATCCCTTTAAAGGATTCACGCTTGGTCAGTTCCAGTTTTTATGGCCAGCATAAAATTTGCATTATTTTGCATTATTTGATGCGAGGGAAGTGTATGAAAGAAAGGGCCTCCGACCCATGAGAGAGACACCCTAAGGAGGCACCCTAAGAAGAACACAACGCGGGTTTTTCCTTTGGCAGTTAGTGCTGGGGGACAATTAGTTTTAGATTATGAAGTTTGACATGTGTTAAAAAGAAATAAAGTTCTGCCACCACGCCGTTTTGAGGCACGTTTTAAAAAGATATGGTGGTAGATTAAGAAGAAAAGCATACTGACTGAGTGGTTCGTTTTCTTGAAAGGATGTAGTACAACACACTCACACTCACACACACACACTCATACACATACACACACACACTCACACACACACATACACACCACACACACATACACACACCACACACACATACACACACACTCACACACACACACATACAAACACACACACACACATACACACACACACACACACACACACACACACACACACACACACACACACCACACACACCATGCATTCTCCTCTACACTGACAGCGCTAGCATGTTTCAGATTGTTTCTTGAGTCAAGAAACAAACAAACACAAACCGCTGTTCAGTCTCCATACTTTCATATTGAATAACACCTGGTGTGACTCTCCCTGCCTGACGTGGATACGAGAGCTAAATCATTGCTCTGTCACGCAGACGTCTAATCGTGTTACAATTTGACCAGAGAGTGAATGTGCCGTATCTATCTTTACCAAACTGGAGGAAGCCATTGCAGTCTCCTATTATCTATGTCGGTCTGTGACAGGAAATCCATTAGAAAAATCCTTGCTGGAACTATGTCAGCTTTACATTCAAAATCAATTATTATTTGGTTAATTTTTCTTTGTTTGATTTTTGTTCAATTTCCTGAAAAATTCAATGATTTACGTGTATTGAAGACTAAGCACCTCTTTGTCTCCGTGTCTGTCTCTGCCTCCGTCTCTGTCTCTGTCTCTGTCTCTATGTGTCTGTCTGTCTGTCTGTTTCTCTGTCTCTCTCACACACACACACACACACATATATATATATATATATATGTATATATATATATATATATATATATATATATATATACATAAGACACAACAGTTGAACATAGATACTGCACCCCTGTCATCATTAAGTGCCTTGCCACATGGCGTTGGCGATCATGGCCCTCCATATGTATCTATCCCTTGTTGCCGCAAGCAAATCTTCCACCCTCTCTGTCCTCAGCTGCTCTGCAGGTCCGTCCAATATTTTTCCCTTGGTCTACTAGTGCTCTCTTTCCTTCCAGCTTTCTTGTTGTGACCAGGTGCTCCAATTCCCCTTTCCTCATAAAATGGCCTATAAATGTTGCTTGTCTTTTCCTAATCTTCCTTATCAACGATCTTGCATCTGCCTCCATCAAGACTGTCTCGTTTGTTTTCTTTGCTGTCCATGGAACTCTCCACATTCTTCTTAGAAACCATATCTTGGCTGCTTCGATCTTGTTCTGGCTTTGCTTGTTGAATGTTCACGCCTCATAAACCGTATAACATTATCGGTTCTATATAACATTCAAGAACTCTTTTCCTGATGTTAATTGATAGGCATTTGTTGGTAAGAATGCTTTTCATCTTCTTGAATGCTGTTTTGGTTTGGCCGATTCTGCTGGCTATTTCCGATGTGCATTTGCCATCAGGTGAAATGATCGTTCCCACATATTTAAACTTATTGCCTTTCTACACATATATAACAGCTGAACATAGCTACTGTAGCCCTGTACACATACGTAACAGTTGAACATAGCTACTGTAGCCCTGTACACATACGTAACAGTTGAACATAGCTACTGTAGCCCTGTACACATACGTAACAGTTGAACATAGCTACTGTAGCCCTGTACACATACTAACAGTTGAACATAGCTACTGTAGCCCTGTACACATACGTAACAGTTGAACATAGCTACTGTAGCCCTGTACACATACGTAACAGTTGAACATAGCTACTGTAGCCCTGTACACATACGTAACAGCTGAATATAGCTACTGTAGCCCTGTACACATACGTAACAGCTGAACATAACTACTGTACCCCTGTACACATACGTAGCAGCTGAATATAGCTACTGTAGCCCTGTACACATACATAACAGTTGAACATAGCTACTGTAGCCCTGTACACATACGTAAACAGCTGAATATAGCTACTGTAGCCCTGTACACATACATAACAGTTGAACATAACTACTGTAGCCCTGTACACATACGTAACAGCTGAATATAGCTACTGTAGTCCTGTACACATACATAACAGTTGAACATAACTACTGTAGCCCTGTACACATACGTAACAGCTGAATATAGCTACTGTAGCTTGTACACATACATAACAGTTGAACATAGCTACTGTAGCCCTGTACACATACGTAACAGCTGAATATAGCTACTGTAGCCCTGTACACATACATAACAGTTGAACATAGCTACTGTAGCCCTGTACACATACGTAACAGCTGAACATAGCTACTGTAGCCCTGTACACATACATAACAGTTGAACATAACTACTGTAGCCCTGTACACATACGTAACAGCTGAATATAGCTACTGTAGCCCTGTACACATACATAACAGTTGAACATAGCTACTGTAGCCCTGTACACATACGTAACAGCTGAAATAGCTACTGTAGCTGTACACATACATAACAGTTGAACATAACTACGTGCACCTGTACACATACATAACAACTGAACATAACTACTGTACCCCTGTACACATACATAACAGTTGAACATAACTACTGTACCCCTGTACACATACATAACAGCTGAACATAACTACTGTATCCCTGTACACATACATAACAGTTCAACATAACTACTGCAGCCCTGTACACATACATAACATTGAACATAACTATGTACCCATGTACACATACATAACAACTGAACATAACTACTGTACCCTTGTACACATACATAACAGTTGAACATAACTACTGTACCCTGTACACATACATAACAACTGAACATAACTACTGTACCCCTGTACACATACATAACAATTGAACATAACTACTGTACCCTGTACACATACATAACAACTGACATAGTCTGTACCCTGTACACATAACTAACAGGTGAACATAGTACTGTACTCTGTACATAACAACAGTGAACATAGCTACTGTACCCCTGTACACATACACAACAGGTGAACATAGCTACTGTACCTCTGTACACATACAAACAGGTGAACATAACTACTGTACCCCTGTACACATACATAACAACTGAACATAACTACTGTACCTGTACACATACATAACAACTGAACATAGCTACTGTACCCCTGTACACATACACAACAGGTGAACATAGCTACTGTACCTCTGTACACATACACAACAGCTAAACATAACTACTGTACCCCTGTACACATACACAACAGGTGAACATAGCTACTGTACCCTGTACACATTATACAACATGAACATAACTACTGTACCCTGTACACATACATAACAACTGAACATAACTACTGTACCCTGTACACATACATAACAGCTGAAATAGCTGCTGTACCCCTGT
>CM060306.1:108182116-108184616 GCA_030674185.1 Monoplex corrugatus | reverse complement strand
TGTCCTGTCTGCGAAATGTCCAATCGTCAAAATGGTTAATTTATAAAGGCCTTTTCACGTAACAAATTTCTATGATATCTTTCTGTCCCTTCCTCCTCCCTCCCTCTCTCTCGCTCTCTCTCTCTCTCTCTCTCTCTCTCTCTCTACATATTACATATATATATATATATATATATATATACAAAATCTCTATAATATCTCTCCATCTCTTTCTTCTCTTTCTTTCTCTCTCTCTTTCTCCCTCTCTCTCCATCCCCCTCCCTCTATATTTGTCTCTCTCTATCTTTATCTCTCTTTCTCGCTCTCTCTCGCTCTCTCTCTCTCTCTCTCTCTCTCTCTCTCTCTCTCTCTCTCTCTCTCTCTCTCTCTCTCTCTCTCGCTCTCTCATGCACATGGGGAATCGATTTATCGTCTCATCCAAAAGACAAGCACCCCTTGATCGAAACGTTAAGCTCCAGAGGAATGGGGAGAAAAATCTCTGTCCAAGCTAGAATCAAAATTAAAGCATTGGAGGTAACCGCAAAAACAATTCTATATAATTGCAAAATGGAAACTGTACTTGGTCTTGATGCTGCTTGAACTAATTGAGTGTCGTTAGTGTAGTTATGCATAATACAGTTTCATGTGTTTGTTAATCAGATACTAATTGAAAACGAAAATATGAAGCGAAATTAAATGAAACAACCCACACACATATGGCGCACACTCGCGCGCACATAAGGACAGAGAGAGAGAGAGAGAGAGAGAGAGAGAGAGAGAGAGAGAGAGAGAGAGAGAGAAACAGAGAAACAGAAGAAACAGAGGTAGGGAGACAGGGAGACAGAGAGAGACTGAGACAGAGAGAGACAGACAGAGAGATAAAGAGAGAGAGAGGGGGAGAGAGATAAAGAGACAGACAAACAGACAGACAGACAGACAGACAGAGAGGAGGGGGGCGGGGATAGAAATACTGACTTACCCATCCATCCACGAGTGTTCATTCGAGTCTGCCAGCGTGCTGGTCGTGGTTTGAGGAACTCGCTGGTTTGGGATAGCTTGTAGCCTGCACAACACACCACAATAACACAACAACGAGGTTTCGTTATTGTCTTTTGATGCACCAACCTCTACGCCTCTTCAGGGGCGTTACTCTTTCGCCGCTCATGTCGGCTTTTCAAAACAACCAACAACAACAACAACGCCGAGTTCATTCAGTCGAAGTCCCAGTGCCAAGAAGTCCATGACAGCCAGCAATGTCAAGCCTCCGTGGGGTCACTCACCACAGGATATTCTACACTGCTGCCGGGTCATTTTGGCTGAGTTCAAGTCTTGCCTGTTCTGATCCAACTTGCTAAGGACACTGCCTGCTAAGCCCCCCAACTACCGACAATAATCGCTCAGTTCTGGAGTTAGACCGGGTCGGAGAGCTTTAGGTAAGGTTATCTATCACCACCACGACCCTCAAACGACAACCCCCACCCCCACCTCGTCTAAAAGCACATAATGCGAATAGATGTTAAAAGAAATAACGAACGAAAGACAACCCCCATGAACCACTCACACAAGAGACCTTGGTATAAAACTTAAGAGGGATTGGATGATTTCACAGGCCTGCTCTCGAAGACAAATTAGCCTTCTTGCCTTTCTGAAGTCTTGGTAAAACAAAAACAAAAAATGTGTAGCGCTGCCCACCCGCGACGTGTTTTCAAAGGGGAGAGAAGCCCGAGTTTCACGTTGAAAATCCACTGTGACAACAGAAATAAATATGAAAACATGCAATATGATTTAACATCAGGCAATGGAAGCGGTAGAAAAATCCGAAACTGAGGTCACCAAAATATTATGGTTTGAAGGGTCAAATTTTCACAATGCTATGTTTGATGATTTCATGATAATGGTGATAATGATCATAATGCTATACAGTTTCATCCCATGCAGTACGGCACGTCTGTACTCCACGCTTACAATCATAGAGTTTCCTGGCGTCAACCCGACCCGAGAGATACAGACACCTATACAGGCACCCTTTCATTTATTTTTCCTGTCTACTAGCTTCTTACAATATCAATCACGATAGCAAAGCAGAAACTTAAGATCGGTAACGAAGAGCCAGTTGTTTTTCTTTTTCTTTTTTTGTGAGCTAGGATTGAACACAAGACAATAGATCTCGAGTCCACAATTCCATTAGCACAGCCCCGTTAGCTTAGATGGAAGAGAAAGAGCGGAGACAAAAACATGTCGGAAGAGAAAAGAGCGGAGACAATACATATATTCAAGAAACGAAACTGAATGAGGTTCATCCTGGAATTGACATTCAAACTAGGAGAGCAATCTGAAAGTCTTTACAACAGTAATCCTGAACAATTCTGCAAGCTTTTCCTGTTTTTTTTGGCGTAATTGTGAAACTTTAAAACTCTTGTTCTTTGTCGAAAAGCATAATAGGAAACGAAATATGGGAGAAGAAAAGAGAGGAATAAACATAGAGATTCACGGACACGCACGCGTGCACGCACACAGACAC
>CM060306.1:108177116-108179616 GCA_030674185.1 Monoplex corrugatus | reverse complement strand
GTGTGTGTGTGTGTGTGTGTGTGTGTGTGTGTGTGTGTGTGTGTGTGTTGTGTGTGTGTGTGTGTGTGTGTGTGTGTGTTTGTGTGTTCGTGTTCGTTCTTGGATTTAACGTCTTTTCACTATAAGTGATATTAGTGTGTGTGTGTGTGTGTGTGTGTGTGTGTGTGTGTGTGTGTGTGTGTGTGTGTGTGTGTGTGTGTGTGTGTGTGTGTGTGTGTGTGTGTGTTTGTGTGTTCGTGTTCGTTCTTGGATTTAACGTCTTTTCACTATAAGTGATATTAGTGTGTGTGTGTGTGTGTGTGTGTGTGTGTGTGTGTGTGTGTGTGTGTGTGTGTGTGTGTGTGTGTGTGTGTGTGTGTGTGTGTGTGTGTGTGTGTGTGTGTGTGTGTTTCTTGTTTGCTTGCTTGTATGAGTTCGATTTTGCGAGTATTGTCGTGGGTTTGTTTGTTTGTTTGTTTGTTTGCTTGTTTCATTATTTGATTGTGTGATTGTTTGTTTGATTGACTGTTTGTTTGTTTGTATGTTTTTGCTTGCTTCTTTCATTCCCACATTCATTCTTTCTTTCATTCTTTCTTGCGTGCTTGTTTCTTTTTTTTTTTGTACTCAGCCATTAAGGCAACTATACTCCTTTGTCGGGGATGTGCATGCTGGATGTTTATGTTCCCTTAACCCTTTGACTCCCGCATCCTGTCAACAAGCACCCTGCATTGTCAACCATGCAAGCAAAGCAAAACACTTAACTCTTTGACTCCATCACCCTATCCTTCAGCTTCCTGCAAGACAACACAGGAAACTGGTGGAAAGGGTGGGGGAAATCAAAGGGTTAAGTTTTTGCAGTTGATAGATAGGGTACTGGAGTTAAAAGGGTTGGGCTACCGAACACTGACAAGGCTTACAAGGTCTTTAACGTGCGTAGTTGATGCTCGGCGTGCGTACACACACTAAGGAGATTCACGTGCTGGCATGTTCATTTGCTGACCTGGGAGATAGGAAAATTTTCCCATCCTTTATCCATTAAGTGGTAGCCAAAGAGGTTCGAACCCGAACCATCCACCTGGAAGACCGGCATCTTAACCACTCGACAATCAGTGGTGTCTATTCTATGTGTTACAAGGGTCATCAGCTGTGAAATGAACAAACGAAAGAAGTGGTTGGTCGAGGCAAAAGACAGACAAACAAAAAAACAATCGATCTTTTTCTATAGAGCATCTCTTTTCATTTATTCATAACATGTACTTTGTACTTCTCGACAAAGAAGCAAGATGGTTCCAGAGTGGAGTAAAGGAGGCAGTTTACATCGCCGCAAGGAACCCCACCCTCAACAATGACCGGGGCCGACACAACCTGCCATCGGTGTACTCCTCACTTATTCAGTCGCACTGTCGTGAGTTCGCTCACGGCGGTGCGCACTGAAGCCAGTTCTCAACCCAGCAGTTGCGCTGAAGAAGTCGGCCGGATCGCCGATGAAAGCTACGCAGTAAGTAGCCTTTTTTGTAACTGAGAGCCAGGTTCAACCAGGTAGCCATTATGTACTTTGTATGAATAACTGTGTGTTTTATGAACGCGGTAGTCACGTGGGTAAATGCCTGACTTTCAGTCACATGGTCTTGAGTTCGATTCGTCTCGTGGTCAAAGCGTGGAGAGTTTTCCCATCTACAAAGTCAATATGAGTGCGGATCTGACAGTGCCTGAGTCCCATGCTTGTGTATATGCATGCAGAGTATCCAATAATGCACGTTAAATATCCTGTATGTCATATCACTGACAGGTTTATAAAAATATGAAAGTAGGCCTATCCGATATGCAAGCCCATAACAAAAATGCAGACCCTGCAGAAGATACCTGGAAGTGGTCAGCTTGTCTGACAGTCTTGAGTTGTCGGTGCTCCACTATAAAGTCTGAATGTGTTTATTGCTTAGTGAGTCCAAGTGGGTTTGGAGAACAGAGGTAAATAAAACACCATTTACAACAATTTATAATGATACGTCTGTATTATAATAATCACGTAACTTATAATTTTTCAGTAAGTCTGTACTAAAATAATGACGTAGATTATAATTTTTCGATAAGTCTGTCCGACAATAATTGTGTAGATTATAATGTTTCGATAACTCTGTTTTATAGTTATTATATTGATTACATTTTTTGTACTGTTCCTCTTTCATTTTCCCTTTCTTTGAGGGGGAGATGGAGGAAGAAGTGGAAAAGAAAAAAAACTGCAACATGACAGAAACAAATAGTGGGAGGAAAAAGATAGACTAAGCAAGAAGTATTTTCAGACAAAGGAAAAGACTGACTGAAGATCAACACGAGAAAGAAAAGGGATGTTGATGTACGTGGGCAAAAAGAAGAAAACTTATCCACCCTGAGGGGTCACAACTCTTTGTATTCTGTCGTCAAGTCCTGTTATTTCTGACTCATGGTCAATTAACAGGAATCTGTGCAGGTCTTCTTTAAAAGCCCCCTGATGTACCTAGGTTTTTACGTTAAAAAATGAACG
>CM060306.1:108149616-108172116 GCA_030674185.1 Monoplex corrugatus | reverse complement strand
AGCGTGTCAATTTTTTCGTGTATTTTTTCAATCTATAAGTTCGTTTATCTTTTATGAAAACAAAAACAATGTATCTGCCTGTATGTAATGTCTGTATGTCTGTCTAACTAACTGACTCTCAGTGTCCCTGAATTTTGTTGTTGTTGTTTGTTGTTGTTTCTTTTTTCTGTACGTCTTTTTGTTTTTCTCACTGTGTCTCTGTCTGTTTATCCGTTCCGTTTGTTTCTTTGTTGTTTTGTTTACCTGTTTCTTTGATTATTTCTTTTTGTTGTTGTCTTTCTATATTCTGTTCTTTTTTTTCTCTAGTTGTCAGTCTACTTGTCTCTTTTCAATCACTATTGCTCTTTTTCTGAAACAAAAAAGCACGCAGCTTTAGCTTTTTAGCTAAATCGTGTCTTTCTTTCTAAGCTCAGGTTAGATTATAGCTGAATTATTCATTTCAACTGCACGTGCGTCTCTTACGGAGACGAGCAAATGAGAAAGAGAGAGAGAGGGAGAGACAGACAGACAGACACACAGACACACAGACAGACAGAGAGACAGAGAGACAGAGACAGAGAGACTGAGAGACAAAGGAAGAGAGATAGGGAAAGATAGATAGGGAAAGAGGGAAGGAACGAAGGAGGCAATAAAAGGAGAAATGAAATATTAAGATATTTTGTGAATGTTTTGTACTTATTTGGGTAAAATGTGCACGTTCTAAACTTGCATAAAAAACAGACTAATCCGCTTTTGTCCTTGAGTGCGTGTGCATGTATGTGTGCGTTTGCATGTGGTGCGTGTGTATGTGTGTGTGTGTGTGAGAGAGAGAGAGGTGTGTGTATAGTGTTGTGTGTGTGTGTGTGTGTGTGTGTGTGTGTGGTGTTGTGTGTGTGTGTGTGCGTGTGTATATATGTGCGCGAGTATATGTGTTTGTGCGTTAGAGAGAGTGGGGGGGGGGGGGAGTGACAGTCACATCCCATTTTAAATTGCACAAAACATATCTTTAAAAAATGAACATGGTAAATTTATTGTGAGAACAACAATAACAATAAACAAATACAACGAAATGAATACATCGCACACACACGCGCGCCACACACACACACACACACACACACACACACACAACACAACACACACACCACACACACACACACACACACACACACACACACACACACACTCACACACTCACACACACACACACGCACACACACACACCACACGTAAACACACATCCAATTACACATAATAAAATATATATATATATTAATATATATATATACATGTATACAAATATATATATAACTCTGTCTGTCTGTCTTTGTCTGTTGTTGTCTGTCTGTCTGTGTCTGACTGTCTCTCTCTCTCTTTCTTTCTTTCTTTCTTTTTTCTCTTTCTCTCTCTCTGCCGTGCTTTCTGCCCTTCCAAATTTTCTCATCTCAAGACACGTTTGTACGCGTACGTACACGAAAAGAATTGATCCCTTAGTAAAGATCTTGGGTCTTGTACAATTGTTTCTTTTCTGTCAGTTCAGATCATTCATTGTTTTTCTCCTTAAAGTAAATACAAATTAGAATACAGACTAACTAACAGAAAAAGACAATATTCATAAATAAACCTTCAAGTTTCATTGCAAGCAAAATAATAGGATGATGAGAGAGAGGAGAGAGAGGAGGAGAAAGACAGAGAGAAGAAGGAGAAGGAGGAGAAGGAGGTGGCGGAGGAGAAGGAGGAGGAGGAGAAAAAGAAAAAGAAGACGAAGAAGAAGAAGGGAAGAAGAAAGAAGAAGAAGAAGCAGAAGAACAAGAACAAGAACAAGAACAAGAACAAGAACAAGAACAAGAACAACAAGAACAAGAACAAGAACAACAAGAAGAACAAGAAAGTCAAGAAGAAGAAGAAGAAGAACAACAACAAACAACAACAACAACGTCAACAAGAAAAGAAAGAGGAGAAGTGGATATGCTCATTATCAGCATTAGATGTAATAACAGTGGTTATATACAGAGAGAGTTGAAGAAAGCATAGTACCACCAGAAGCAGTAATGATAGTAGTTATAGAAAGAGATGGCAAAGGAAACAGAGGTTGACAGAGACCGACAGAAGCTATGCTAGGCCCTTTTTGGACCCGTCTATGCACGTTGTTATGCCCACACCATGTCGGAGGGGGGGGGGGGGAGGAGGTATGTTTCCTCACAGTCTGCATACTTAGTCTTTGGAGGGCATGCATGGTGTGTGTTTCCATCTTTTCATACGCCCATCGGACACTGAAATGACTCACAAGGTCTTTAACGTGCATGCTTAATGCTCTGCGTTCGTATACATACAAAAGGGGTTTAGGTACTAGTAGGTTTGCACAAAATGTTGATCTGGGATATCGGCAAAATTCTTCACCATTTACCCCCACCAGGTTGGAGTGGTGGGTGGGGGGGGGGGTTACGTACCCAGGCAGGATCAAACACAGATCTTGCGGTTGGAGCTCCGATGTTTTATCCACATGACCATCGCAGCCGTCAGGGTATGTTAGGTACTGCTCGGGACTTTTAAACTTACTAGTAAGAAATTTTGGAGAGAGCCAGACAGCAGAAGGTCCTCAGAGGAGAAATCCCCGACAACCAAGTGTTTCGGCCCTTAACTCCTGACACTCTAAGGGGGCTGGGCCGCATCCAGGTCATGACTCCCGAATGCCCATCTACTGTTGTCATTTCTCAAAAACGAGGGTGGGGGTGGGGGGACAAAGGCGCTGGTGTTGAGCCAAGCAACAGCCAAGAAAATGTGGGTGATTTTGACTTTGTGTTTTTGCTAAAATTTTAACCCTACAATTATAACACAGCGAGATTTCAAAGTATATTTTGACCAGGAAATATGTAAAAACGTCATTTTTAAATGATATCCCATTTAAAAACAAACCTGATAATTCGCGAAAATCACACAGGAGTTTTTACACAATTTTTACAACAACCAAACTGTACCGGGCCTTGGTATATTATCCCTCAGTGTACAACAACTGTCCCTGCAAGTGCTGAAAGTTTGAGAAACTTTAAAACAATGATTGCTGAGAGAAAAGCTGGAAAAATAAATGCCCATCTTTACACTGCAATTTTCTCAAAAATGACCACTTCTTCACCTACTCCGTTTGAACAGCTATAACTCTATCAATATTGAGTTCAGAGATTTGATCTAATACCATTGGAAAGAGAATTTCTTTTATTTTCTAGTAGTGATATGAATATCTTCATGTCCCTCCAAAATGAACTTTGGCTCCCTTTTGTGAAACTGGTCACAATTTTTTTTTATTATATATCTTCATCTAAGCAAGACAGCTATACCTTCATTTGGGAGATCGCCTTTGTTGGCAGTCTGTTCGGTAACTTCCTCACTCGACTCCTTTTCTGGAACAGTTCAAAGGAACACCTCGTTCAGGTAGGGATCGGCTGTTTGTGTTTCAAATCTTTTGCCTCTCATTAATTAAAGGTGTTTTCAGACAGAGCTAGTGTAAGGAGAGACAGACATATCGACAGAAGGGATGATACAGTGAATTAAAAGAGGACAGAAGGAGACGAGAACAGAGAGAGGGAGGAGAAAGAAAGGAAGAGAAAGAAGAAGAGAGAGAGAAGAGAAGGAGAGAGAGAGAGAGGAGAGAACAAAGAATTTTCTGAAATTTTTGCTTCTTTACTGTCATGTGTGTTGCGTTGAGTGGTGTGCTTGCTGCTGTTGCTTGCTGTTGGTTGTGGTGTTTTGTTGTTGTGTGTTGGTTGGTGTTGGTTGTGTTTGGCTGGATGGTTGGTTGGTGTGGTTGTGGTTGATGTTGTTGTTGATGGTTGGTGTTGGTTGTTGGTTGTTGTTTGCATGTTGGTGGTGTGGTGTTTTGTGGTTGTGTGTGTTGGTGATGGGTGTGGTGTTGCTGGTTGTGTGTTGTGGTTGGTGGTGTTATGGTTGTTGTTGGTGGTGTTGTTTTGCATGTTGTTGGGTTGTTGGTGTTGTGTTGGTGATGGTGTGTTGGTTGGTTGTGCTTGTGTGGTGATTCTTGGTTGGTGGCTGGTTGTGGGTGGGTGCGATAGTGATGGTGGTGGATTGGTTGGCTGGAGTGGTTGTTGCATGGTTTATTGGTTGGTTGGTTGTTTGGTTGGTTAGTAGTTGGTTGGTGGTTGGGTGGTTGCTTGGTTGGTTGGTTGGTGGTTGGTGGAAAGGTTGGGGATGGTGGTTAGGATTGCATTGGTTGGTTAGCTGTTTTGGTTGGTTGTTTGTTGGTTGGTTGATTGGTTGGTTGGTTGCTTGCTTGTTGCTTGTTGGTTGCTTGTCGGTTGTTGATTCTTTGGTTGGTTGGCTGGTTGTTTGGGTGGGTGGGTGGTGGGATGTGATTGGTTGGTTGATTGGTTGGTTGGTTTGGTTGGTTGGTTGGTTGGTTGGTTGGTTGGATGGTTGGTTGTGTGGTTGGTTGGTTGGGTGGTTGTGGTTGTTGGTTGGTTGGTTGGTTGGTTGGTTGGTTGGTTGGTTGTGGTTGGTGGTTGGTTGGGTGGTTGGTTGGTTAGTTGGTTGGTTGGTTGGTTGGTTGGTTGGTTGGTTTGGTTGGTTGGTTGGTTGTTGGTTGGTTGTTGGTTGGTTCGAGCAAAGACAACTGAGCTTTTCTTTTTGAAAATAGTAACCCACATTATTTGGTGTTTTTAAGTACTCGAAGAAGTTTTCAGATACTTGGAGGGGGGGGGGGGGGGAACAGAGAGACAGACAGACAGACAGACAGACAGAGATAGACAGACAGACAAAGAGAGAGACAAACAGAGACAGAGAGACAGACAGAGAGGAGACAGAGATAAGAGACAGCAGAAGAGCAGAGAGACACAGACCAGACAGACAGAGACAAGATAGAGACATAGATAGAGATAAGACAGAGAGAGAGAGGTATTCCGTCAATATACTTATAGTGAAAAGACGTAAATCAAAAGACGAACGAAAGATAACAGAGGGAGACATAGAAACAGAGAGACAGAAGGGGAACCAGGCAAACGCAGATAGTGAATTGACTAATCTAATCAAGGTAAAAAAAAAATACAAAAGACACGCTCGTTTATCATGAATGCTGTATAATTACATGATTTTATCCTTCTTATACATTTAAGAGAGTAAGGAGAGACTTTTGACATTTGAATGATTCTAGTCTGATTTGCAATATGGAAAAAAAGTAATCTCTGTGATGGCGGTACAGGCTTTCAACAGACTCAGAAACGTATGGGAGTCTTCCATTAATCCACATGATACAACACTTAAAATGTCCCCATCAGCCTGCTCTATGGTTTAGGAGACTATAGTGATCGAACTGTACATGTAAATCGAATGTCGCTTTGAAAGCGATGTCTGCGACAGGGATCCTGAAAATCATATGGGAGCTACCCATCTGCTGTGCAAAAAGCTGCCAGACAATCTGACATCAGCAGCATTGTCAAAAAGATGCAGAAGAGGGGATGGAGACTTTTAGCCCACGTTTTAGTATGGACAAAACCAGACATCCCAACATAGGTCTGTCGTGGGCACCAGTCTGGTGGGGGGAGGGGGGGGGGGTAGAAACAAGGGCAGACCAAGAGCCATATGACAGGGACACAATTTCAGCAAGAGAGATGAAGCAAGCCCCGAAAAACCTGAAATGAGCTATCCTGGCTTCCTCTATAACGCCGTACCTGGAAGGAGACTGACTGATGCTTTGTCTTGTACTTTGAGAGAGGAGGACTGAGTGAGTGAGTAAGCGAGCGTAATGATAAACCAAGTACCTCTCTTTACTATTGCGTGTTGGTCACTACGAGTGTATGTCTGAGCTAAGGACGAACATGTCCATTTGACTTGATTTCTATATCAACTATCTGCTCATCTTTTTTCTCTTTTTTCTTCTTTTCTTTTTTCTTCTTCTTCTTCTTCTTCTTCTTCTTCTTCTTCTTTTCTTTTCTTCTTCTTATTATTTTATTATTATTATTATTATTAATTTATTATCATCATTATTATATTTCTGTTGTTGTTGTTGTTAGTAGTAGAGTAGTAGTAGTAGTAGTAGTAGCAGTAGGAGTAGTAGGAGTAGTCGTAGTCGTAGACGTAGTAATAGTATTAGTAGTAATAGTAGTCTTGTTGTTGATGTTGTTGACGTTGTGTTATTGTTTGTTGTTGTTGTTGTCGTTGTGTTTTTGTTGTTGTTGTTGTGTCTTTTTTTGTTGTTGTTTTCTGATTTCACTAACTGCAGGAACTGTATAAACTTTCGAAACATGATAAAATCTGCACACAAATGCTGTAAATTTGTGAAGATAAATTGTCGAGATTTTCTCATGGTGTTATCTAGGTGATACGAGTTTAGTGAGAGCTAGATTATGCTTTTTTTATTTCAAATAAGCTGGGGCTCCCACTTCACAAAATGAAGAATCGTAAAACAAGGGAAGAATGATTTTTCAAGCCATTTTCTAAGTTGGCTGGTGAGGAAGGGAACATGAAGGAGGGGGATTGTGCAGGCTACCGCAGGTACAATATTTTCCACTCATAATTTTTCAAGCAAATCGAAGCGAGTAAGTATAAGCAAACAAAATTAATATAAGCACACATGATTATTTAACACGCAACATTCAGAAACCTCTTGAAAAACCATTCTTGTTCACGTAAGTGCATAAGCCGAGCAGACTTCAGCAAAAAAAAAAGAAATTGTCTATTCAACTCGTCTCTGCTTTCAGGGTTACTGCTAATGTCTGCTTTAGTGGTGTCTTGGGGACGCGTAGTGTACGACTTGTAACACTCGCATGTCAAATCGTCTTTCGTTCATCGTTCCCTTAAGCCGCCTAGCTCATAGACGTGTCTCTTTCATGGACGCGTCACCCGCTGACTCTACTGTGGCGGCTATGGCAAGTGCCTGGGCCGTAACAAACTTTGTCCTGGTTCGTTTAGCAATGGTGTCCGCTATAAAATGACTTATGATTATTTTTATGTCGTGCTTTCTTGACCGCTGCTTTGTCCCTGGAACATAACAGCGTTTTTGGATAACCCTTTGATCTATTCATTCACCATGCGTTTACCATCTTAGTTTCTTGTTGTTGTTTTTTTTTCTCTATGGTCAGCAAGATTCATAGTGATTAATTAACGCGCTAGATGATCGTTCTTGGGATTTCATCTTTGGTACTGTGTATCGTATGGAAGAGGTGGAAACAACGGCGGCGCAGGCAAAATGCAAGCCTATCTGGACAGACAAAAACATCCTAACACACGCACGCACGCACTCACACCCACACATACATACATAAACAAACATACATACATACATACATACATACATACATCACACACACACATACATACACATACCTACGTACACACATACACATACACACACACACACACAACACACACACATATCCAAAAGACAAGTTTCCACCTGCACCAATTTCTGTTAAGTTGCCTATTTGTCTGCAGGTCCTGGTCAGTGGCAGCAGAATCTGAGGTTTGGGATTTGTAGAAAACGGATTCATGGCACTCTCACTAGAACCATGCCCTCCATCCAAATCTGTCAGCAATTTATCTGGGAAACTTCCTTGAGCCTATGCAAAACCTCAAGCGCAAGTGAGGGAAAGACCAATAAACTACGGACACCACCACTATAATGAATGATTAACCATCCAGTGGGCAGTGCACTGGCCTCATTTTCTGTTGCCAGCCGGGCTTGAAACCCAGACACCAGATCTCGAGTCCATGGTTCTATCAAAGACCCACGACGACGGGCGCGACCGACACCACCACCCACCACCACCACACACCACCACCACCCCTCATTGCCAGCAGAACTGCAAAGGGGATCTAGACAATGGAATGAACTGCTTAAGAAAGAACAAAAACAAACAAACAACAAAGAAACACAACAAAAACAAACAAATAAACCAGGAACAGATCAACTCAAGGACAGACTAATAAGAAAACAAAACAGACACTCAACTGCTTTAAAAAAACACTAATACAGAAAAAAACTCAACTGCTTAGAAGGTGAAAAAACAGACACTCAACTTGGCTCAAGATAAAAAAAAAAACAGACATCACCTCAACTACGTTAAGAAAAAACAATTTAAAAACACTCAACTGCATTAGAAAAAAAAACAGACACTCAATCAACGATAACGAAAAAAAAAACCAGACACTCAACTCTTTAAGAAAACAAAGACATTCAACTGCATTAGAAAAAAAAAAACAACTGCTAACGACACTCAACCGATTGAAGAAAAAAAAAAAAGACTATTGTCAACTGCTTAAGAAAAAACATAAATAATAACAGAGACTCACCGTACACAAACCATTCTACCAACGAGGACTGTAAATACCAAATGCGTGTAATAATATACAACTCTCAACACTTTGAAACAAAATTAATAGGAAAACATTTGAATGGACCATCCGCAGATCTGTTTTACAAAGAAGAACACTAGAAAGGTTTGATCAGATCGTATCGTTATCGCACTACCACATTTATAGGCCATTTTATGAGGAAAAGGGGAACTGGAGCACCTGGTCACAACAGGAAAGCTGGAGGGAAAGAGAGCACCAGGTAGACCCAAGGAGAAAATATTGGACGGGCTTCAGAGTGGTTGAAGACAAGAGAGGGTGGAAGAGATGCTTGCGGCAACAAGGGATAGAAACAGATGGAAGGCCATGATCGCCAACACCATGTGGCAAGGCACTTGATGATGATGAAGATGATGGCTACATACATTATCATCAAAACTAGGGTAAGCTTTTTTTTTTTTTTATCTGAGATTGGCACGCAGTGACTGTCACCGGATTTTAACCTGTTTTATCAGTTACTGTCACGTTACGCTAAATTGTGCAATATGTTTTCTAAGTTGCTTGAGTTCTCTGGGTGTCCTGACTTTGCGAACTGTACAGTAAATCTTCTCTGAGTCTGTTTTTGCACTGACTTTTGTGGACTGGTCAGTAAATTGTATCTGGGTCTGTTTCTGTCACGGTATCCGTTGGGTGTCCTGACTAGTAACAATCTTCTTCTTCTTGTTCTCGTTCTGGTTCTTGTTGTTCTTGTTCTCGTTCTTTCTTGTTTTGTTCTTGTTCTCGTTCTTTTCTTGTTCTTTTTTCTTGTTCTTGTTCTTCTTTTCTTGTTCTTTTCTTCTTCTTTTCTTGTTCTTGTTCTTCTTCTCTTCTTTTTTCTTCTTGTCTTGTTTTTTCTTCTTCTTCTTTCTTCTTCTTCTTTCTTCTTCTTCTTCTTCTTCTTCTTCTTCTTTTCTCTCTTCTTTTCTTCCTTCTTCTTCTTCTTCTTCTTCTCTTCTTCTTCTTTTTTTCTTCTTCTCTTCTTCTTCTCTCTTCTTCTTCTCTTCTTCTTCTCTTCTCTTTCTTCTCTTTTCTTCTCTTCTCTTCTTCTCTCTCTTCTTTCTTCTTCTTCTCTTTCTCTCTTTCTTCTTCTTCTTCTTTTTCTTCCTCTCTTCTTTCTCTCTGTCCTTCTCTCTCTCTTCCTATCTTTTCTTTCTCTGTCTCTCTCTCTGTCCTCTCTCTCCTCTTCTCTCTCTCGCTCTTCTCGTCTCTGTCTCTATTTCTGTCTCTGTTTCTGTCTCTGTCTCTCTCTGTCTCTCTCTCTCTGTCTCTCTCTGTCTCTCTCTCATCTCTGTCTCTGTCTGCTGCTGTCTCTCTCTCTCTCTTCTCTCTCTCGCCTGTCTCTCGTCTGCCTACCTGTCTGTCTGTCTCTCTCTTCTCGCTCTGTCTCTCTCTCGCTCTGTCTGTCTCTCTCTTCTCTGTCTGCTTCTGTCCTTTCTCTGCTCTGTCTGTCTTCTCGTTCTCACTCCCTCTCTCTCTCTCTGCTCTCTCTCTGTCTCTCGCTCTGTCTCTCTCTCTCTGTCTCTGTCTCTCTCTCTCTCTTTCTCGCTCTGCTCTCTCTCTCGATCGTGCATACAACGGGTGACAACTCCGTATACTAACAGAACGACTGTACCGTGGTGAACATCAACACAATCAGTTCTAATCCAATATTTTCCTTAAGACAGGCAATTTTTCCCCTTTATTTCATATATTGAATATTTCTAATAAACTGACAGAATGTATGATAGATCTTACTTATCATAACGAAAGATATGTATAAAATCATATTTTCACCGTGATCTTATTACATATACATGATCCATGTATAAGTTTGTGTCAGACATAAGGTACTAATCTTCATTTTTTCCTACGGAGAAAAGTGAGGTTGTGGCCCCACAAAATGAAATTTCTTTTAGGGAAATAGTAATATTGGGCATATCCATAATACATAACAACAGTAGGCATTATGAAAGACAGGTCCAATCAACTTAGAAAAGCATACATCTTTAAACGGATATACAAGGAGAAGAGAAATTTGCAACAAAATAAAACATGTAATTCAAATATGCATCTTTTGCGGCGTGGAGGCGAATGATCTTCAAGGTATATCGTATAATTATTTATGTTTCTGTCATTATGGCCTCATAATGGTGCCATTTATAGAAAAAAAATTGTTTGCATCATGGTTAATCTTGCACTGTATTTATATCACGTATATAGCGGTAGTTCGCATTAATAAATGCGATTACATTGGTTTGTTAGATTTCTAATTTGCACTGTGAAGGTTATGTTCAGCTACAATATCATGAAATCAACTGCATTATCAGTTTTTATACCACGTCCAACTCCAAATAGAACCAAACTTTCCGCGAGCTTTCAGATCACATGGATTTTTTACATTGGTTGGTAAGATTTTCCATATGAAAGCATGCATGTATGTATGTATGTATATATGTATGTATGTATGTATGTATGTATGTATGTATGTATGTATGTATGTATGTATGTATGCATGTATGTATGTATGTATGTATGTATGTACGTACGTAGGTAGTGTGTACGTATGCATGCATGTATGTTGTATGTACGTATGTGCGTATGTATGTATGTATGTATTTATGCACGCATGTATGTATGTATGTATGTATGTATTATGCACGCATGTGTGTATGTATGTATGTATTTATGCACGCATGTGTGTATGTATGTATGTATGCATGTATGTATGTATGTATGTATGTATGTATGTATGTATGCATGTATGTATGCATGTATGCATGTATGTATGTATGTATGTATGTATGTATATATGTATGTATGTATGTATGTATATATGTATGTATGTATGTATGTATATATGTATGTTGATGTATGTACGTATGTACGACAAACAGCAAACAGGCCATCTTATGCTGCAACGCTGGGATTAAACTCAAGATAACAGAGCCTGATTCCAGGGCTTCATCAACAGAGCCAGTAGCTAGCCTGCCACCCTTGACGGAAAATGCTGTTTACCACACGTTCCTTTGAAGAATTTCAGGTGAGAATGTGGCCGAGTGGTCAATGACCTGACTTAAATGCCAGAGGTCACGGGTTGAATTCCCATACAGAACAGGGCTTCTTCGTTCTTTTCATCTAGATCCAGAGTGGAGGTCTAGGTATTAGTCTTTCAGGTGAGGCGATAAATCATGATCTTCTGTGCTACATGAGTCATATGCTTTATCACAGAAAACAAAGAATCAACGATGTTTTAGCCTTATCAACAGCACATGGGACAATTCATTCGATAGGTTCAAGTTCACATTGCTTATAGCCCAGCCGACTACTAGAGCCATATCAGGGCTAACACCACGTCAAAAACGACAACCAGTTAAGATAAAAGACAGTAATAAAAACATGCTCACCGTTAACCTTGTGACTCTAAAATGCAATTTGAAAAAAAACATACTCAAACGTAAATCATATCAGGTGCCTTCTATAGGTTAAAACATGGGTTTATGTGCAGGTTTGAGGTTTGTGCCATGATTGTTTTGGATCTTCTCCAGCACATGGCACCAGTGGCGTCAGTGCATATAGAATTCAGTTTGACCGCGGAAAAGCCTTGAGAAACAGAACCTGAAAATGTGAAGTGAAAACATCAACACTCATGCAGAAAAAAAATATATAGCACTGAATGAACTGTGGCGACACAGAGACAGAAACCCGAAACTGAGAAGTCCAGACATCAACACTCTTGCAGAAAAAAAATATTCTGTAGCACCAAATGAACAGTGGCGACACATCTTCTCAGACAAAAGCAGCCTGAATGTTTGTCCGGGTTTTATTTTTACTGTCCCATCTTTAGTGGCCAGAGAATCGAAGACAAATTTTCACAATCCTGTCAGGAGACAGGAGAATGGACATGCTAGACATGTTGTTATGGATTCCGTTCCGTTCCAGGGCCGTAGTAGTAGTAATAGTTGGCCTCCCTCGTCATGGCTGACCATGGACAAAGTACATCCGTTCTAATGTCTAGATGGGCTGTCTGATTGGTCCAAGCAGCGTCGCCTGTGACTGTAGAGACCAATGCGAGAGAGGCAGTCTCTGTCGCAGCGGTCGCATGTGTATGCTGATGCTGGTCTTTGGGCTGTCATCCCTTTTCTGCGGACTCGCTTTTCTGCTGCACCAGCTGACAGTTTGTCCTCACCAGTCCGCAACTGTTTCTTGAGAGTGGTTCTCCAGCTGTTGCGGTCGTCTGCGAGGTCCTCTCAGGACTCAGTGTTGATCCTGGTTTCTTTCACTATTTTATTATCATAAATAGTAGTAATAGCAATAGTAGTAGAGTAGTATCATTATTCTTATTGCTCTTATTGTTCTTCTTTTTCTTCTTCTTCTTCTTCTTCTTCTTCTTATTATTATTATTATTATTATTTTTATTATTATTATCCGGGGCCGTACGCTACATTTTATTACACGACATATATAACGATGTCGAGTAGGTCCGAGAGATACAGACACTTGTGTTATTAGTCAGGAAGATTGACTAACATCTTCAATTACACATCTATAACGTGGATCAGACTGGCCTGTCAAAGCCAATTTCACAAGAGAAATGCGTTGAGAAGATGTTGTGTGTGTGTGTGTGTGGTGTGGTGTTTGTTTTTGTTTTCCTTACAATAACTTTTGTCCCGGTTTCTTTCACTATTTTATTATCATCAATAGTACTAGTAGCAATAGTAATAATAGTAGTATCATTATTCTTATTGTTCTTATTGTTCATATTTTCTTCTTCTTCTTTTGCTTCTTCTTCATTATTATTATTATTGTTATTATTATTATTATTATTATTATTATTATTATTTTATTATCATCATCATTATTATTATCATTATTATTAATATTATTATTATTATTATTTCTATGCCTGTCTGAGATGAAATGTTAATACTTTACTTTTTTGTGTGCATGTTTGAGACAAAATGTTTAGACAGTTACTTTTCTGCCTGTTTGAGATAAACTGTTAATACAACAAAACAATAGAACACAAGAATCAACATTCTATCAGTTCAGTGATACACTTAAAATATTTGATAATTTCACTTGTGTATACGAACAGTCAATGTCAAAAGCATGTTCGTTGCACTTTACGAGAATAGCGCGAACAATGCGCGTAAACACACACACACACACACACACACACACACAGAGAGAGAGAGAGAGAGAGACAGACAGACAGACAGACAGACAGACAGACAGACAGAGACAGAGACAGAGGGAGAGAGAGAGAATACACTCGGCCTGTTAGGCATATGATCCTCCGTCACACACAGAGACACAGACACACACACACAGACACACACACACACACACACACACACACACACACACACACACATACACACACACACACACATACACACACACATGCACACACATTGACACACACGCATACATACACATGCTCGCACACACACACACATAACACACACAAACACAAACACAAACAGCACACAAACAGCACACACACACACACACACACACACTCTCTCTCTCTCTCTCTCTCTCTCTCTCTCTCTCATACCAAATGCTGAGCTAGGATACACTCAACCTGTAAGGAGTTTGACCCTCGATCCAAATTGTCACCCTATCTCTTTCTCATCCACACTTATTACACTTAGCGTGTGTGCGTGTGGGGAGGGAGCAGGGAGGAGGGAGGAGGGAAGAGGTGGGCGGAGGGAGGAAAGGGGGTCAAGAGGGATGAGTGTGTTGGTGTGAAAGAGAAAGAGAAAGAGAAAGGAACCATTGGTGGAACGAAATCACTTTTACGAGTAAAAAGCAAGATTGAAAGAGATTTCGTTTAGTGGAGCCTTGTAGTGTCCCCACTGATAGTACAAGAAAAAGCGGAGAAGTGTGTTAACGTAACAGGTGGCCAGACAGATTTCATTTCCCACCACTTGTGTGATTACAGATGGTAATGGCCGAGCAACGTCTGAGCTATTGACTAGATACATAAACCTTCAGTGGTAAGTACTGTACAGTCCAAACGGGCATCAGTAGCTTGGTATGTGTGTGTGTGTGTGTGTGTGTGTGTGTGTGTGCGCGCGGTGTGTGTGTTGTGTGTGCGTGTGTGCGTATGTGCGTGTGTGCGTATGTCCGTGTGTGTGTGTGTGTGTACGTGAGAGAGAGAGAGAGAGGGAGAGACTGACAGAAAGAGAAAGAGAAGAGAGGGACAGTATACAAAAAAGCTGGTTTTGAGGGAATATGGATAAGTAAAATAGAAAGGAGAAAAAGACAAGGAGACAGAGACAGAGACAGAAAGACAGATAGATATAGACAGACAGACAGAGACAGAAAAAACAGAGAAATAGAAAGACAGACGGAGACAAACGAAGAGAGAAAGAGAAAGAGAGATTGAGATAGAGAAACTGGGGGGGGGGGGGAGAGAGAGACAGAGAGACAGACAGACAAACAGACAGACAGACAGAGACAGACAGACAGACATACAGGAACTGAGACAGAGACAGAGACAATCACAGAGACAGAGAGACAGAGACAGAGAAACAAAGAGACAGACAAAAAGAGAGGTCTGATGAGCCTAATCTTTACTCAGAACTTCTTATCAGGAATTACGCTTACTGTAGTGGAGGGTCTTTTTTTATATGACCCACTTCCATTTAGTGGTTTTATCCAGTTATAGTGGTTCACAAAAAGGTCATTTCGTTGGCAAGAGTAGACAAACTTGTTGTCTGGCCCCGTGACATCGCTTGTTCCAAGACATCTTCTCCGGCTGAAACAGTTAACCCTATTTCTGATGTGATTCATTGAAACCAAAGAGAACTCCGGAGAGTTGGAAAAAGATATTAGATGTATCTTTGTCAGCTTAAATGACGCAACTTTGATTTTTAGTATGTTTCTTCTATTTCTCCTTTTCTTGTTCTTTTCTTCTTCTTCTTCTTCTTCTTCTTCTTCTTCTTCTTCTTCTTCTTCTTCTTCTTCTTCTTCTTCTTCTTCTTCTTCTTCTTAACTCCTTGAAGAGCCATTGGGGCACCACACTTAATGACTGTTCATGAATTCTTCTAGCTCTGTCGATTGTGTACCAAAGCCTGGGTCTCTGCAGATGATTTCTCTGTCCATTCTACATATTGTCATTCCATCTGTTTTTCTTTTCTTTTCTGTGTGTGTGTGTGTGTGTGTGTGTGTGTGTGTGCCTGTGTGCGTGTGTGTGTGTGTGTTGTGTGTGTGTGTGTAAATAGGTGTGTGTGTGTGTTTGCGCGCGCGTGTGTGTGTGTGTGTGTTAAATAGTGTGTGTGTGTGTGTGTGTGTGTGTGTGTGTGTGGTGTGTGTGTGTGTGTGTGTGTGTGTGTGTGTATGTATGTGTGTGTGTGTGTGTGTTCCCTCCGTCCGCCTCCCTCTGTCGACAGTTCTCTGTAAGTTTGATTTAATAGCAAGGCCGTTGAATCTTGTTACGTGACCATGCCAACGTTGTTTTTGTTTGGTTCTTTCTTTCTCGTTTCTTTCTGTGGCAGATGCCAGATGCAGCAGGTCTTCATATGGTCGTGTTACCTAGTTTGTCTAAAAATGTTTCTTGATGGTGATTGATTGGTTGTTTATTTGTTCGGTCGTTGGTCGGTTGGTTGGTTGCATGCTTAATAGTATCAACAACAACAACAACAAGGACAAGTAAAATGATAATGATAACAACAACAGTGATGATGACAATAATAATAATAATGATAATAATACTAACAACAAAGCTAATGATAACAACTATTATTATTATAATAAACAATGAGAACAACAATAATAACAATGATAATAATAACAACAATGATAATAATAATAATAATAATAATAACAATGGTAACAATGGTAATTGTGTGAGATAGTTTTAAAGCGTACGAGCGGACCGTCTAGTGTCAACTACTTAAAACAAATTACGCATAAAGTTAAAGGGAAACAACTCTAATGTAGTGGAAGTCCCATCGTGAATCAAGGTTTACTTCCTGTTTCTGTATTGGATCAGTACTTTCGGCAGATTATGATGTTCTGAGCGATCAGGTTATATTTACACTGAGAACAGATTGTCTGACGTGTTTATGTTGTATGATACAACAAGCAACCAACATCTAGCAACAGCCACAAAGTCAGTTTCAGTTTCAGTTTCAGTTGCTCGGAATGAATTCCATATGCACTAACGTCACAGGTGCCATGTGATGGAGAAGATCCAGAATGATCACGGCACAAGCCGTAAGCCTGCACATAAATCCACGAGCTGGTCAGGTCCTGAGGTCCTACCTAAATAGTTCTATAAGCGTGGGGTCCTAGGGGAGTGGGGACCTCAGAGACATCAACTTTTCCCAGGGCCAGCACCACGAGGGCGGCGCTCATCTCCTCTCCCATGATTCAAATTTATGTTCATAGTAACCTTTTCTTTAACCGAGACTTCAGAAAGGTAAGAAAGCTTATTGGTCTTCAAGGGGTGGGACCTGGGAAATCAACCTATCTCTCCAATGTTTTATACCAAGGCAGCCAGGCAATGCCCAGCTCTTCGCGATTTTCAACTGCCGTGGGATCTTAAGCATGCACAACCAGATGTCACACGGGTCCGACTCGTTTTTCGTTCAGTCCGAAGACTAGACGTTCAGTTCGATTTTCCGGTCAAACTGAGGAGAAAAATCGTGGCCTCTGCGGGGAGCGAACCCTGGAATCTGGAGTTTAGTTATTGGCAGGCGAACGTCTGAACCATTCTGCCACTCTTCTCCCTGGTGGTTATATCACGCTCGCCTCACAAAGTCACAGATGTATGCACAACAATTTCAAACATGATCAAAGTTGTGCAACCTAATCAGTAGAAAATATCTACATACACAAAACACAACTACACACAAAACAGGTTTAAAAACGAAGGGACGACGTAACCATTCGTTCGTTTACCCATCCAACCAGATCGCTCATTAGAGAAAACCCTACGACTGAAAGCCTACGGACTACTGATAGATAGGCCGTGGATTTGAACCCTCCGCCAGTCAAAAAATTACATTTATGACATTGCAATCCCAGTCAGCTGTACCCAATGATGACAGTGTTGTGGGCTCGTTGATAAAGCTAAGACAACACAGTCGAGTTTCATCCAACTCATGGGTGAGTCAGTGAGGGTTTTGCTCAATATTTCTGACTAAAACAACACATGTATGTATCTCTCGGGCCTGGTCAGCACCAAGAAAGAGTAGAGCCCCGTCTCAATTAGAAATGAAAATCTAAAGCATCATCACAAAAATCATCCTTATTCATATCGCCATGGCACCGTGAAAAACTGTCTACATTCTGTGGACCGTTGTGCTCCACTCTCAGTGTGACCTCAGTTTCGGTGGATTGTGGACTGGGGGAGTAGGTGGAGATCTGAAGGTTTTGACACAGGAATGGTGCAGAAAAATGAGTCAGAAAAAGAAAAAAAAAACAACCAAACCTGCATAAATAACATAGTGAGCTCTTTCATCAATCAGACTTGAGAATAATTCGTTCAGTTTGGAATTCAGGTCATAACACGTTGTAAGAACCTGTCTGTCAATAGCCAACGACGAGGCTGGGAAAGATGTAGGTAAGCGGATTTGTCAAGCTGTTCCCATGGGGCCTGGCACCGAACTCGGCCAGTATTGGTATTGCCAGCACATGCACCTTCAGACGTTTAGCTGCGGCTGCCCTGTTTCATTTCTTAAAAGGATGTCCGAATAACGCGTAATGCAGTTGTGGCACTCTCCCTCTCTCTCGCTGTCTGTCTACCTGCCTGTCTGTCTGTCTGCCTATCTCTGTCTCTCTGTCCCTCTCTTTCTCTCTCTCTCTCTCTCTCTCCGTCTCTCTCTGTCTCTCTGTCTCTCACCCTCTGTCTGTCTGTCTGTCTGTCTCTTTCTCTCTCTCTCCGTCTCTCTCTGTCTCTCTCCCTCTGTCTCTCTGTCTGTCGCTTTCTCTCTCTCTCCGTCTCTCTTTCTCTCTTTCTCTCTTTCTCTGTTTCTCTCTCTCTCTCTTTCTCTCTTTCTCTCTCTCTTTCTCTCTTTCTCTCTCTCTCTCTCTCTTTCTCTCTTTCTCTCTCTCTCCTCTCTCTCTCTCTCTCTCTTCTCTCTCTCTCTCTCTCTCTCTCTCTCTCTCTCTCTCGCTCTCTCTGTGACCTTCTTCAAAGTCGAGCTACCTAATCATTCTGAGGGTGTCACCTTCGTGTATCCTTGACAGAGTTCTCACCCTCCTTCGTCCCCATAGGATTTTGCGCAGGCTCGGGGAGTCTGCCAGATAACTGCTAGCAGATTTGGGTACAGCGAATATGGAACTGTCCAAGTGCCCTCAATCTCTTTTGAACAAAGTCCAGCTGTTATGTAAAATATTGATAGCAAATAACTTTCTATCTAAGGGGTCGGGACATCCATAAAAACTATATACCTAATAATACAAACACACACGATGCAAAGGCACGCGCGCGCACACACACGCGTAGCGCGTGGGTACACACACACACACACACACACACACATAAACACACACACACATCACGCACGCACACACACACACATGCACGCACGCCACACACACAAACACACACACAATGCACTGCACGCACATACACACACACACACACACACACACACACATTCACTATAGTGAAAAGACGTTAAAGAACGAACGAACACACACACACACACACACAACACAAAACACACACACACCATACACACACACACACACACACACACACACACACACACACACCACACGCACGCACACACGCACACACACACAGAGGCATGCACGAACACTTGATTACATACGCACACACGCACGCACGCACACACACACACACACAAACACACACACACCACACACACAAACAACACACAAACACAGACACACAAACACACAGACACACAAACACACAGACACACAAACACACACGCACACAGACACACAAACACACACACACACAAACACCACACACACACAAACACACACGCACACAACACACACAACACACACCACACACACACACACACACACACACGCACACATACACCAGAAAAATTCTTTGTAAAAGTACATTGATAATTCTATACAAGAACGTTTGGCGACAAACACTACAAGTCATGGCCCTAAATCATACCTGGGATATCACAAAAATAGACGGGAATGGAGAATCTCCATTGCTTCCCTATATGATAAAGGCATTGTAATCATATAGTTAGTAAGTAAGTAAGTAAAGTAAGTAAGTAAAGTAAGTAAAGTAAGTAAAAGTAATAAGTAAAGTAAGTAAAGTAATAGTAAGTAAGTAAGTAAAGTAAGTAAGTAAAGTAAAGTAAGTAAGTAAGTAAGTAAGTAAGTAAGTAAGTAAAGTAAGTAATAAGTAAGTAAGTAAAGTAAGTAAGTAAAGTAAGTAAAGTAAGTAAAGTAAGTAAGTAAAGAGTAAGTAAAGTAAGTAAGTAAGTAAGTAAGTATAGTAAGTAAGTAATAAGTAAGTAAGTAATGTAAGTTAGTAAGTAAGTAAGTAATAGTAAGTTAAGTCAGTCAAGTCAGTAGTAAGTAAGTAAAGTAATTTAATAATAAGAATAAGGAAGAAGTTTAAATAAAAGTAAAGACATAACTCTTGAGAATTATCTCCCATGTTGTATAGAACTTCTCAAATCTAACGCAGTAAGCGGCGCTAACTGCGTTAGATTTGAGAAGTTCTATACAACATGGGAGATAATTCTCAAGAGTTATGTCCTTTGATTGATTTAAATTAAGTTATTTTCTTATTAGATAATGTAAAAGAAGCATAAGTGCATTTCAGCTAAATCTCTTGCCTTTCTGTTTTTTTTCTTTTGCATCATTGTGAAAGGAACAGATTGAGTAAAATTTCATCGGTGTTGAATTTAAATCAGGATTGTGTTATTTTCAATTTCATATGGGGGTTTTCAGAAACGTATTCACAAATATAGACTTTACTGAGTAGCATAATTAAGTCAAATATTATACGATCAACAAAACACCATACAATTTGCTCAGACATAAAAGATTAGGCAGGCTGGAAGAATTTTCTGGATCGTCACTGTTGATTCAAGGATGGTGCAATGTTTGAGCATGAAGAAGGCCTTTTAATCAAATCCACAATTTCCAAACTGAAAAAAATTGACGGACGAACGAAGTGTTTCGTTTATCAACAATAGCCCACAATTCAAAGCATCAAAAATCCTATAATAAATTCTATGATTTCAATACCTTATAAATGAATCATTCTAAAACTGCAAATAAATCAAATTGCAGTGAAAACCCACGGTCTAAATTTCAACAATATCACCTTCCACTGATTAACACCCACCCACCCCAACTCCAAGACGAAACTCATTCAGCAATCATCAATAAAACTAGCGTTCTGTGCTCTCTTTCTGGTGACAGAAGAATGGGCGTTTTTACCGGTTTGACCTTTTCTTTGTAATCGTTGACCTTTTCCAACCTCAGAGGGGCTTTTTGTTTGTTTACTTGTTTTTTTTATCCTACTTTGCTGATCGGTGATATATATTGGAAGCCTGACGCCAACAGTCATTTACAAAGCTTAACATTTTTTGGAGAGGAAAAGACGAGAAACTAAACGCTTTTATTTCAAGGGGTCAGCTTTATCAGTTAGGCTTATTATCTTGAAAATAGATAAACTCAACCCATGTATGTTTTGCATAACCGTTTGGTTTGTTTGTTTGTTTGTTTGTTTGTGTTTGATTGTTTGTTTGTTTGTTTCATTTCTGATTGATTGATTGATTGAGTGAGTGAGAGTGAGTGTTTGTTTGTTTGTTTGTTTGTTTGTTTGTTTGTTTGTTTGTTTGTTTGTTTGTTTGTGTTCGTTCATTCCTTCGTTCGATCGTTCATAAAAATGCAAAATTTTCATACGACACTTATAATTCAGATTGGAATGCTACTACAACCATCAAAACCTAAAACTCTGATCCAGAAAAAATATAGTACAGTGACACGAACGTGAAAACAAACAGATAAGTGATCTCATTAATTTCATTGTTATATATAGTACCATGGTACACGATAAACGTTTCGAAGAAAAGCAGTAATTCTTTATTCAGTCGTTACCTCGTGAACTGAATTTGGTAAACGTTGTACATGCAAGCGAAAACTCACTGACTTCCAATATCATACCAGTTATATTCTTGTAAATAATAATTGTTCTCGCTCACACTCACTCAGTTTGCACAACTGTGTATATCAAGTTGCTTCACGCCATGAAAAATATATAAATAAAAACCGATGCACATATAAAGAAACCACTGGTTGTGGTTGTTGAAATCTTCAATGAAAACAATGGTGGTGATGATGATGAAAAAGAAACCGAAAAGAAAATGAAAACATTGTTATCCCCCCCCCCCCCCCCCCACAAAAAAAGTATGTTCCCTCTAGAATAAAATACACAACTTCATACCCACGCAATATCTCAGTGTTAAAAATGCAAACTAAAAAATACAATGAAATAACGATTTGTCAAAATTTAAATCAATTTGGTTTTAAATTTGATAAAGCATGTACTACTAATTTAGTTTTAAAAGACCATCTGACTGCGAATCTCTAATCACTGATAAGTGTGCTCTCTCTGTCTCCTTGTCTCTCTGTCTCTGTCTGCCTGTCTGTCTGTTTGTCTGTCTGTTTGTCTTTCTGCCTGTCTGTCTTCTCTTTTTCTCACACACACACACAAACACAAATACACACACACATACACACATACACACACATACACACATACACACACATACACACGCACGAATGCACACACATACAACAAAAGAGAGAGAAAGAGAGAGCAACACAGATACCATGCGTCCATTCGGCTTAAATGTCATAAAATCCCGTGTCTGTTTTAAGGAGAGATTTAAAAACAAACAAGCAACCAAAATTAAAACCAAAAACACACGCAGGAGGTCAAGCATACGCACAGCCCTTAGAAGCTACTCTACACTGGTGGCCTCATTTTTTTTCTGAGAAAACCACGCACACTAAGATAGACAGTCCAACGGCAAAAGGTCAAATAAGCATTTCCTTTGTCGTCATAACTTTTGGGAATGATACTATACTACAAAGTTACACAATGTCAGTTGAAACGACGTTGAAGCTTCTTTAACATCAGAAAGAGTCCTTGAATGTTATATAGAACCAATACTGTTGTACGGATGCGAGGCGTGGACAGTCAGCAAGCAAAGCCAGAGCAAGATT
>CM060306.1:108132116-108147116 GCA_030674185.1 Monoplex corrugatus | reverse complement strand
AAAAAGCACAGGATAAGGATCTCATTCCATCCATCTCCTCAGTTTCAGAGTGTTGAGGAAACCAACGGGAACAATTTTTGAGCAGATTTACATCAAAAACAAGAAAGAAAGAAAGAAAAGAAAAGAAGGAAAGAAGAAAGAAAGAAAAGAAAGAAAGAAAGGAGGAAAAGAAGAAGGAACAAAAGGAATGAAAGAAAGAACGGACGAAAGAAACAAAAGAAGAAAGGAAGAAAGAAAGACACACAGGCAGAACAGAAAGAGAGAAAGAAAGAAAGAAAAAAGAAAGAAAGAAAAAAAAGACACAGACAGAAAAGAAAGAAAGAAACAAAGAAAGACACACAGACAGAAAAGAAAGAAAGGAAGGAAGAAAGAAACAAAGAAAGACACACAGACAGAAAAGAAAGAAAGAAAGAAAGGAAGGAAAGAAGACACATAGACAGAAGAGAAAGAAAGAAAGGAAGGAAAGAAAGAGAGAAAAAGACAGGAAGGAAAAAAACAAGACACACAGACAGAAAAGAAAGAAAGAAATGAAGAAAGATAGAAAGAAAGAAAGGAAGGAAGAAAACAAGAAAGAAAGAACGACGCACAGATAGAAAAGAAAGAAAGAATAAAAAGAAAAGAAGAAACACTGACAGACAGAAAAGAAAGAAAGAAAGAAAGAAAGGAAAGAAAGGAAGAAAGAATGAAAAAGAAAAGAAGAAAGACAGACACACAGACAGAAGAGAAAGAAAGAAAGAAAAGAAGAAAGAAAGAAAGAAACAAAGAAAAGAAGAAAGAAAATAAAGAAAGAAAAGGAGAAAGAAAGAAACAAAAAAGAAAGAAAGGAAGAAAGAAAGAACAGAAGAAAGAAAGAAAAAAGAAAAAGAAAGAAAGAAAAAAAAAAAAAAAGAAAGAAAGAAAGAAAAGAAGAAAGAAAAAAAGAAAAAAAGAAAGAAAGAGAAATAGCCAATATTGAGCCGGGTCAAATAAGTGCTGGATGGAAAGGCAAACGATCTTTCTGGAGCCCAGGTGCGGCACTAAATGAAATTCTTGATGCAAACCGCCACAATTAGGGACCCAAATGAGTGAAGCTTCCGAGGTGCCAACAACTCAGACAAGTTCAAGTCTGGAATTTTTATACTACCCAGTCAATACTGGACCCCCATCCCCCACCTCCACCCCTTTATCATCTAGTACTCACTCACCCAGTCAGGGAAAGCTTGGAGTGTGGTAAAGCCACAAACGATTTTGTTTTACAACTGTGTCGGGCGCAAGTCAGCCATCTGATTTATATGCATTTTTGCTGATGATACAATAAATCGACTATGACTGCCGATCGTATGGCATAGTGTTCGTGTGTGCATATGTTTATGGCTACATATAGATGTGTATGTATAGTTACACGTTGGTTTCTTTTTTTTTCTGATTTTTTTTTTCATTTTTACAAAGCACAGTATCCTTCACACAATATGATATCTAGCACATTTCAATCCAAGTGAACGTTAAACATTGTGAGTCTCTCTCTCTCTCTCTCTCTCTCTCTCTCTCTCTCTCTCTCTCTCTCTCTCTCTCTCTCTCTCTCTCTCTGTGTGTGTGTGTGTGTGTGTGTGTGTGTGTGTGGGTGGGTGTTTGTGTGTCTGTGTGTCTGTGTGTCTGTGTGTCTGTGTGTGTGTGCCTTTGTTGTCTCTCTATCTCTATCATTTTTCTTTCTTTGTTTCTTTCTTTGTCTCTCATTCTCTCTCTCTCTCGTTCTCTCTCTCTCATTCTCTCATTCTCTCTCTCTCTCTCTTTCTCTCTCTCTCTCTCTTTTCTCTCTCTCTCTCTCGCTCTCTCTGTTTCTTTCTCTATCCTCTCTCTGTGTCTGTCTCTCTATCTGGCTCTTTCTCTTTCTCCTTCACTCTGTAATCTCTATAATTTCTCTCTGTCTTTCTGTCTCTGAGAGAGAGAGAGGGAGGGAGGGAGGGAGAGAGAAGAGAGAGAGAAAAGGTGAGAGAATACGACCATAAAGACGATTGTTTTTTTCTTTTTTTAATAAATGGCTGAAACCCCCATTTGCATGGGGCAAATTTACAAAATACACAAGTTTGTCTAATGAGAAACTATTAGCTCATCATTTCATCTGAAAGTGCATACGTACAAATTATGATATATCTTTTAATCATTATTCTATTAACAAATCTAATCTTTCAGGTAGTTTATACAGACACAATACTAACTTCTTAATGCCATTGTCACCTTTGCCTGACATACCTTAAACCAAACTAGACTGTGATGGACGACATTTTGAGGAAAAGAATTGACTTCTTGTGTCATCAAGCGAACAAAAACAAAGTAGACTTCATCCTCTATTGCAGATCTACACAAGCGATATGACAAGTATTGCATTTTTTTATCTCTCACAATAGACAATACCACTTGACACTCCAAATCTGAACTTTAAGAGATAGAGAGAGTGGGGGGAGAGGGGAGAGACAGACGAAGAGACAGACAGACAGACACAGACAGACAGACAGAGAAAAACAGAAGGAGAAGAGAGAAAGACACAGAAAGAAAGAAAGAAAGAAAGAAAGAAAGAAAGAAAGAAAGAAAAGAAAGAAAGAAGAAAGAAAGAAAGAAGACAGAGACAGAGAGACAGAAATAGTGAGACAGAGACAAAAACAGATAATGACAGAGGCATAGAGAGACAGAGAAAGACACACACACACACAGAGAAAAAGACAGAAAGAGAGAGACTAGTGAGAGAGAGAGATAGAGGGAGAGAGAGACGGAGACAGACATGGGTGAGAGATTGTAGGCAGACAGCTGGGAGAAAGATAGGAAAGACAGACAAAGCCGGACAGAGAGACAAAGGAAACACACAGAAAAAATAAAATAAAATAACAACAGACAATTAGTGGGACAATCCAGAGGTAACCATTGTCTATTTTCTGCCCGTTTCAAATTAAATCGCTCATCTGGCTTTGAAAATAGCCACTGCTATTTTGCCCCCCCCCCCCTCCCCCCCATTTCCTTCATCCTTTAAAACAGCCGTCATCAGCAGCATTTGTTTCGTTCGGTTGGTTTTACGGTGTAGCTGGTTTGTTTTTGAGTCTCTTTTTTCTTGTTGTTCAAATTCCTTTTTAAAAAGAGAAATTAGTTCATATTACACGGGGAAGGATTTGTGGATGTGTGTATGTCGATTGTTTTTCAGTTGTTGTTGTTTTTTGTTTTTCAAAATCCCTTTTAAAAAGCGACAAAATAAAAAAGCCAAGACTTAAATAGATACAGGAAATAAAAAGATTTTTTTTTAAAAAGACAGGTCTATGGAGGATTATGTTAGAACTCATGGTATGGAAGTTTCTAAGAGTCAAAGAACAATAGAACAAACAAAGCGTATGAGCGTTAGAATGTTTTTCCAGCTAATAAATTCTAACGTTCGACAATAAGATATCACTGTCCTTGCCATTATCTGTTTACCGTTTGCAAATATTTGACTTTGACTCTCCTCTCTCTATCTCTCTCTCTCTCTCTCTCTCTCTCTCTCTCACACACACACACACACACACACACACACACACACACACAACACACACACACACACTACACCACACACACGCCCAGTGCATGCACGCAAACACAAACACATAATGACCTAATCATTCAGGCACGCATGCACCTACGCAGGGAGAGAGAGAGAGAGAGAGAGGGAGAGAGAGAGAGGGAGAGAGAGAGGGAGAGAGAGAGAGAGTGAGAGAGAGGGTCAACCTGATAAGCTTATCTGTAAGATGCCCTGACAGTTTTCAGTCAGTTTGACAGGTCACAGCGCCCCCATTGTGAACAGCTGCACAGCTGACATGCTTTTTGTCTTCGTTGAAGTTGCTCTTCAGTACGACCAGGCCTATTGAATGAGGACCGGTGTCTGCTTTTCCCCGACTTGTGTGTGTGGTGTGTGTGTGTGTGTGTGTGTGTGTGTGTGTGTGTGTGTGTGTGTGTGTGTGTGTGTGTGTGTGTGTGTGTGTGTGTGTTGCGCGTGTGTCTATCTCCCTCCCTCCCTCCCTCCCTCTCTCTCGCTCTCTCTCTCTCCGTCCATATGTCTGTCTGTCACTCTGTCTCTCTGTCTCTCTCTGTCTGTGTCTGTCTCTCTGTCTCTGTCACTCTCTCTCTCTCTCCGTCCATTTGTTTGTCAATCAATCTCTCTCTCTCTCTGTGTCTCTTTCTCTATCTCTCTCTGTCTCTCTCTGTCTCTCTCTCTCTCTCACACACACACACACTCTTCCTCTCTCTCTCTCTCTCTCTCTCTCTCTCTGTTTCAGTCTTCTCTTCTCTCTTCTCTCTCCCCTCCCTCTCTCTCCCTGTCTCTATCTGTTTCTATCTCTGTCTGTCTGTTTAAACGTTTGTCTCTCTCTCTCTCTCTCTCTCTCTCTCTCTCCCTCCCTCTCTCTCTCTATATATATATTTACATATATATATATATGTACATATACATGTATATATATATATATATATATATATTATATATATATATATATATTTGTATACATATATATATTTCTCTCTTCTCTTCTCTTTTCTCTTTCTGTCCCTTTCTCTCTCTCTCCTGTCTCTGCCTCTGGTTTCTATCTCTGTCTGTCTGTCTCTCTCTCTCTCTCTCTGTCTCTCTCTCTCTCTCTCTGCCCCCTTTCTGTCTCTCTCTTTCTCTCTCTCTCTCTCTCTCTCTCACCCTCTCTCTCTCCTTCTGTCTCTTCTCTTTGAACAAGGATTGCATGAATGTTTATAGATTGCTCATTGCATCCTTTGGTTTATTAAATGGGTGTCACATGAATTTCTGAACATCAGAGCGTTCTTTTTTCGTTGTCATATTTCCCAAGCTTTCTTAGTTTCCACAGAGTCTGCGACAATTTATATGCAATGCTATGATGATACATGTTTTTATTTTTAAATCATCGCACTTTTGGGAGGTTTTCTTTGTACTCTCCCCATTTTCTGCCCACCTTAATGGCCACAGAAGCTGGACTAGTTTTCACAATGCGATGATGATGATGACGATGACGATGACGATGACGATGACGATGACAACCACGACAACCTGTGGAGAAAGTGGAACAAGGGAGTGACATGATCACGCCTCTGTCTATGAAAGGCAAGAGGGGCCGCAGAATTCTGAATATGCTGGAGACATGCGATGCGTTAATGAGACCTTCTGCCTGCTCGAGATGTCCAAACATTCTTACCGGCATAGATTTCAGACTGCCGTCAAAAATAAACACGATTTGGATGAATCCACGGTAATAAGTTGGATGTATATGTTGCTACAAAACAAAAAATTTAAAAAGACCAATATATTTTAAATGTATGACATGTATGACAAAAAGATTCACTGGGAACGAAAAAATTGACAGCATGGCATCTCCACCTTGGAAATATTCACAAAGACCAACTGCAAGCTTGTAAATACTTTGCGCTGGGAAGAGAGAAGTTTTGCATGGTTTGATAATAATGAAAATGTTGACAACAGCTGTCTACCACCTTGAAGCAGAGGACTAGCAAAGAGGGCATACAGTTTTTCTCGTGTTTGTTTAACCAAGTTCTTAAGTGGCTCCACTACTGGTGGGCACACTCACAGATAACAGAAACTTGAAGAGATCGTTGCCCTAGCTGCCGTCTTTGGGACAAGGGGTCCATCATCTCCAGGAAAAAATGGAGCTGACCCAGCTGTATCTGTTTGAAAGAGATAAGGACAGCTGTTTCTTGTTGAAAGGAATATGGTAGGAGATTTCCTGTTTTGAAAAAAAAAAGGACAGGGATTTCCTTTCTGAAACAAACGAGGACAGAAATTTCCTGTTTGAAAGAGATAAGGACGGCTGTTTTCTGTTGAAAGAAATATGGTCGGAGATTTCCTGTTTGAAAAAAAATAAGGAGAAGGATTTCTTTTTTGAAATAGATAAGGACAAGTGTATCCTGTCTGAAAGAAATAAGGACAGGTGTTCCCTGTTGTTATCTGTATTTTCAAAATTACGCTCGTAGACGGCACACTGTCAACTAATCTATCAATGCATTTGTCCGCTATTTGTTGTTGCTTTGTCGTTGTTGTTGTTGTTTTGGCTTGGCCGATTCTGCCAGCTATTTCCGATGTGCATCTGCCGTCTGATGAAATGACCGTTCCCAGGTATTTGAACTTATTAACCTGTGTCAAGGTTGTGCCATTTGCTGTTATTTAGCATGAGGGGATTTCATGTTTTTTGCTGATCACCATGACTTCTGTCTTCCTGCTGTTTAGTTCCAACCCCTTACCTTGGCAAGGTACTATGTTACTAAAAGTCTTACGAAAATGCCAAAACTGTCCGTTAACAAACATACAGACACTAGATTATAAATAGCACATTACCAATAAATGTCATAGGGAAAACGAAGCAACACAGATAACAATAGGAGAGGACCAATGAAGAAGGTATATATAGAACTTAAAAAAAAGGAAAACAGAAAAAAGTACACGATTTTGAACTGCCTATGGATCTTTAGAGTGCGGAGGCCAGTCGAAGAACAAGATGTTCAGTTCGATTTTCCGGTCAAAGTGAGGAGAAAGGTCAAGCCTTGAATAGGAAATGAATACTGGAACCTTGAGTTTAGTAATTGGCAGGCGAACGTTTAAACCATTCTGCCACTCTTCTCAAGAAACAGGCAAACAAGCAAATAACCAAGCAAGCAACACCAACAACAACGAAAATTTAAATTAACCACAACAAAAATAAAAAGCTAACAAGAAACTACATTGTCCTGCTAAGATAACTTTTGAAGCTGGCACATTCTTTGTCAACATTCTTGTTAAGATAGTTATCTCACCATTCTTCTATCTCCCTCCTATCCTTCCCCCCTCCCCACCACGTCCTACTGTATTTTGTACACTGTCGACCAAAACAGCATTCAAGAAGATGACAAGCATTCTTACCAACAAATGCCTATCAATTAACATCAGAAAGAGAGTCCTTGAATGTTATACAGAACCAATATGTTGTACGGATGCGAGGCGTGGACAATCAGCAAGCAAAGCCAGAGCAAGACTGAGGCAGCCGAGATGTGGTTTCTCAGAAGAATGTTGAGAGTTCCATGGACCGCAAAGAAAACAAACGAGACAGTCTTGATGGAGGCAGACACAAGTAGATCACTCATAAGGAAGATTAGGAAAAGACAAGCAACATTTATAGGCCATTTTGTAAGGAAGGGGGATTTGGAGCACCTGGTCACAAGGGGAAAGCTGGAGGGAAAGAGAGCACCAGGTAGACCCAGGGAGAGAATGCTGGACGGGCTTGCAGAGTGACTGGGGATGAGGAGGGTGGGGGAGATGCTGGGGGCAACGAGAGATAGAGATGGTTGGAGGTCCATGGTCGTCAACGCCATGCGGCAGGGCACCTGATGATGATGATGATGATGAGTATCTTGCCTGAGTTTCTTCTGTGACCTAGTGTGTATGCATAAGTCCGTGTATTTGTGTGTTCTATGCGGGACAATGTAGCTTGTTTTAGTTACTCAAGACAGTCACAGTGTTCGAACCATTCCGTATCAGCTATCAGCTAACTCAAGGTTCCAGTTTTCCACCTTATTAAAATTTACTTCACTGTGAAGGGATGATGGAACGATACAACATGGTCGTGACAAATACTACACGTCTGCACATAAATTCTGTGGGAAGGTGAGGTTTTAAGTTTCTGCCCTGTTTACAGATTCCGTGCCTTTTTCCAGGTATCATTGTCCATTCTTACAGTCATCACTTTTCGAAACTGGCTATACGTGATACTAAAATGCACACGCCTCTGCCATTAGGAATTCTGCCACCAGCCATCAGCCATGGATACTTCTGCACGAGACTTAATCTATCGTGTGGGGGTGGGGGTGGGGGTGGGGGGTGTCTGTGTGTGTGTGTGAATGTGTGTGTGTGTGTGTGTGAGTGTGGGTGTGTTTGTGTGTGTGTGTGTGTGTGTGTTGTGCGTGTGAGTGTGTGTGGTTGTCTGTGTGTGTGTGTCTGTGTGTGTGAGTATGTATGTGTGAGTGTGTGAGTGTGCGTGTGTGTGTGTGTGTGCATGTGTGTGTGTGCGCGCGCGCGCGCGCGTGTGTGTGTGTGTGTGTGTGTGTGTGTGTTGTGTGTGTGTGTGTGGTGTCTTTGTCTGTGTGTGTGTCTGTGTGTGTGAGTATGTATGTGTGAGTGTGTCAGTGTGTGCGTGTGTGTGTGTGCATGTGTGTGTGTGTGCGCGCGCGCGCGCGCGTGTGTGTGTGTGTGTGTGTGTGTGTGTGTGTTGTGCGTGTGTGTGTGTGGTGTCTTTGTCTGTGTGTGTGTCTGTGTGTGTGAGTATGTATGTGTGAGTGTGTGAATGTGCGTGTGTGTGTGTGTGTGTGCATGTGTGTGCGTGTGTGTGTGTGTGAGTGTGTGTGTGAATGTGTGTGTGTGTGTATGTGTGTGTGTGACGGAGAAGATGTTAACTCGGGTCTGTGTGTGTATGTGTGTGTGTGTGTGGTGCATGTGTGTGTGTGTGGTGCATGTGTGTGTGTGCATGTGTGTGTGTGTGCATGTGTGTGTGTGTGTGTGTGTGTGTGTGCATGGGTGTGTGTGTATGTGTGTGTGTGTGTGTGTTGCGTGAAAGAGAGAGACAGAGAGAGAAGGAGAGAGAGAGAGTCTGTCTGCCTGTCTGTCTATCTGTCTCTATATTCATTTACACAACACAAATATGCTTAGAACCAACTAAAGTATTAAAGTGAAAGGCAAACGCACGTAGATAATGATAACGATATTAAGTTTGTAGTAGTAGTAGTAGAAGAAGAAGAAGTAGTAGTAGTAATGGTAGAAGTAATAGTAGTAGTAGTAGTAGTGGTGGTGGTAGTACCAGCAGCAGGAATAGTAGTAGTAGTAGAAGTTATCAGTTAAAAGATATTTCTTTAAACCTGCGTGGTTTGCATGCTTAGTTCCAAAAACAAACCGCTGACGTGACTTACAGAATCTTTAACCTGCGCATTTGATATTCTGCATGTGTATCCACACGAAGGTGATTTAGGCACTGGCAGGTCTGCACACACGTTGATCTGAGAGATCGGAATAATCTCCACCCTTAACCCTTTGACTCCCGCAACCTGTCCCACAAGCGTCCTGCGGTGTCAAAAACATACTCGCAAAGCAAAAACTTAACCCTTTGACTCCCTCGTCTGTCCACCAAGCCCAAGCTTCCTGCAGGAAGTTGGTGGATAAGATGAGGGAGTCAAAAGGTTACGTTTTTACAGATGATGGATAGGGTGCGGGAGTCAAAAAGGTTAACCCACCAGGCAGAGGTGTCTACACAGATTGAATCTACGACCTTCCCCTTAGAAAAAAAAGGACAGAAGAGAAAGAGTAGGAAGGAGAAAAAGAAGCAGAAGAAGGCAAATATAACTCCCAAATAAACAAAACGGCCCATCTCACCCCCCCCCCCCCCCCCACAGAAGCAGAGGAAGGCAAACATAACTCCTCAAATAAACAAAACGGCCCGCCTCATCTCACCCTCACCCCCCCCCCACACACACACACACACACCCTACCCCCCCCCCCCCGCCACACACACACACATAGAGAAAATAACGAACATTGTCGCACCAGGTAAATCTTTTCCTTTTCCTGCCAGTTTTCCTTTTTCTTTTTCTTTTTCTTTTTCTTTGCTTTTCCTTTCTTTTTCTTCGTTTTTTCTTTTTTTTTTTTTTTTTTTTCAGGACCATGAAATTAAATCAGTCCTGCGCTTACGTAAAGCCTTGAGGATGTTTATCTATATCATAAGGTCAACACTATTATCATGCACACCAGCGCACATTGCACAGCTGCGGTGCTTTAAGTGCCCGCCTTGTCTGTCCATTGACGCAGCTGTTACGTCAATGTAGTGCAAGGTTCAGCCATGCAGATGCACGAGAGCTATTGTTTCCATGAGTTATCTGAAAATGTAAGTGCTCAAGGACGTCCACCACGGTAGTCAATTGGGTAAACGCCAGACACGCAATCCGAAGGTCTGGGTTCGATCCTGCCTGTATACCTTACCCTTGGTTGGTTAAGGATGGGGAGTTTTCTGATATCCCTGGTCATCATATGTACAGACTTAACCCTTTGACTCCCGCTACTATCCACAATGCAAAAAATACCCTTTGACTCCGCATCTCTCACCAACTGCAAAAAAATTAACCCTTTGACTCCCGCAATCTTTCCACCAACTGCATAAACTTAACCCTTTGACTCCCGCAATCTATCCACCAACTGCAAAAAAATTAACCCTTTGACTCCCGCAGTCTACCCACCAACTGCAAAAACTTAACCCTGTGACTCCGTCACCCTGTCGACCAATTTGCTGCAGGAAGCTGGTGGGTTGGGTGAGGGAGTCAAAGGGTTAAGTTCTTGCTTCGCTAACGTGATTGACAATGTAGGATGGTGGTGAACGGGGTGCGGGGAGTCAAAGGGTTAATATCCCCCCCCCCCCCCTTGTTCTTCGGGCATATGAGGACAGAACACCAGCTATGCATATTAAAGATCCTGTAATTCATGTCAGAGTCCGTTGGCTTATGGATACATGAGCATACTCAGCATGCACGCCCACCAAAGATGGAGTATGTAGACTGTGCAGCGAACGATAGACCGCCTGCGCAGTGTGTGCAAAACAACCTGCTTTCATGCATCCCAGAAAATCCAGAACGCTACAAATGATAAAATACGATAAAATAAACACACACAGAAACAAGCGTGCACACGCACGCACACACACACACACGCACCCCACACACACACGCACACGACGCACCACACACACACACACACACACAACACACACACACACACACACACACACACACACACACACACACACACCAACACCAACTTCTCTCAACGGAAAATGAAGAAGTAATGAATAACTTGGCGATATTCCCGCTGTCTGAATCTTTGATAAGGATAGAGGTTGTTTCCTAGATATGCATTTGTTTCGTTTGTTTAACACCTGTTTATGCATTTGTTGCGAAATTATATGGCTTGCATCCATTGACAATGCTAATGAATTTCCAACAAATTCTCAGGTAAAACTTGATCACTTTTGTACATCACACGCTATCATACGGGTTATGATCTAAATGAATAAATCATCAGTTTTGACCCGATCTGATCTCTCTCAGTCTCTATCTTTGTCCCTGTCTTGTCTGTCTGTCTGTCTCGTCTTCTTCTTCTCTCTGTCTCTCTCTCTCTCTCTCTCTCTCTCTCTCTCTCTCTTCTCTCTCTCTCTCTCTCTCTCTCTCTGTCTGTCTCTCTCAGTGAGCCGGCTTTCTCAGTTGATAAAGTCATAGATTTAAGATCTTATGCCCTAAGTCCGTTTCAAGCCCACAACGTAACAATCGGCATGTTCGCTGACCATCTGTATTATAATACAATAAAAGTAATAACACAGAATCAACAAAAATGATGGAAGCAATAATAGTAATATTAATGATAACAATAATGATGATGATGATAATGACGACAAGAAGACGAAGAAGTGATGATGATGATGATGATGATGATGATAACGACGACGACGACGACGACGACGACGATATGGCAACAATAATAATATAAAAAAAATTGTATCATTAATAATGATGATAATGACAGCTTGTGCAAACACCTCACCTCACAAAAACGTAAGTACCAGGGACGGACACACGTAAAGCAAATATATTCCAAACCCTACCACTCCAGCCAACATGGCGGTGTCGTCTAATGTTTCAAAGCTCCCGTGTCCCCGTATTTCCTCTTCTATTTCAGGGCCTGCCAGTGCATACGGTTTTATGGCAAGTTCACAGAGTCAGGACAGATTATCGATGGTAGGTCTGGATGGAGTGGATATGAAATTGTCTGAGAACGATGAATACCTCTAGAGCAAATCAAAACTTCAAATTCTTCTTGCTTCCCCAACTTTCAACAGAACCAGTTATCCTGTCTTAATTTAAATCTGGACTTGACTAGAGACATACACTCTCATTGTTTTAAACCTTAAAAGTAGACTTGTGTCTGCGTAATTAAATTGGAGTTTCAATGTATACAAAAAGACGTCACGGCAGTTGATGATTTCCTTATGGGCTTCGCCACAAAGGTCGTGCAATGAAAAAAAAAAAAATCATGATAAGCGTAGCAACTCTTCTTAGCTCGTGTGGTGCGTAAAACCTACTTGGTGGTGAGGCTGTAACATCTTGTCTGAAAATGTCATTTGTCCATAGGGCTTACTGATGCTATGAATATTTCCCCTCGATATGTGCAGCTATATAAAGTGCTTGTTAAGACAGATCCCTCGCTACAAAATATATCTGCGTATGTAGTCTCTACTTACTGACCGCCATACTCCCATTGGCAAGTAGGGCAGCAACGAAGATTTTCTACTTCTGTCTGTTCTGGGTTAGCCTCTATAGAGTTCTCCTGGGGTACTTGAGGGTTTACAGACCTCCTTCCATTGTTTATCGCCAGGTTTTCTTCGGTCTTCCTCTCTGACGTCTTCTTTCTGACAGTGACAGTGACAGGTAGTCCGGGTGATGTTACCCTTCTGTCTTTGGATGATGTGCCCAATCAGTCTCCATAGTCATTTCATTACTATAGTGCCCAGGTTCTCTTGATTGGACTGGGCAACTTGTGAGTCTGAGATGGTGCTGGGCCAGAAGATTCTTATGATTATTCCCACGTTGTGCTGAAGTTGACAACTTGGCATGGTAGCTTTCTGTCATCCTCCGGCAGTCGTAGCCGTAAACGAAGATCGAAAGAACATAGTTCTGGTACACTCTCAGCTTGGTGTTGATGTTGTACTGGAAGACTTCAGCGCTTTTTTTTTCATCATTTTGAAAGTGTTTCTGACTTTGTTGGGATGGCTCCTGACTTCACTGCCTGCTTCTTCGTGTGTCTGACAGTGCTGCCTAGGTAAGTGAACTGAACCCGTTATTTGTGGGTAGGTCTGTTCTCCTCATGGTGAGGGGTTAGGAATGTTAAGTGCCATCATCTCTGTTTTCTTCTGGCTAATCTTAAGGCGTACCTGTTGTGCAAATATATAGAGACGGAATCTTTTCTCCTGCGTGTGCTGGTGAGTGTGGGAGATCAGTGACAGGTCGCCTGCAAAGTCAAGATCTTCCTCTATTGAAAAAAAAAATTCCATCTGATTGTTGGTTGGTTACAGTCATTCGTGTCATCACTCAGTCTATCAGCCACTTTGAAGAAAACAGTGCTGACATTACATATCCTAGCATTACTCATATCGCCGTTTCCAGTTTTTAATTCGCTGTCTCCTATTCTTGTTGTGTTTTCTGTGTACGCAAATGTTTAAATATAAAACTTTCTAAATCTACCCGATAGTCATGAACGGGTAGACTGAGTTTCGTGGAGAAGGAAAGGAAGAACAAAAAGCAGAAACGGACAGAAGAAGAAAAAGAAAACACCACAAAGAGACGGACACTGCATTAACTTTTCAAAAAGAACTATCAAGTACGCCAGAAAATACAGTATTTTGTATAGCTTGATCGTTCTCTTCCCCGGTTTCTTTCGTTTCCTTTTAAGCTTTCTGTGTGTGCACTAACAAACTGCTTCTCGATTTCCTTATAATTCTTCGGGGTGTCATCAACAATGATTCTTGGGGTGTACTTGCTGCCACTACTCAAGCCTTGAAAATATCCCGAAGAAACGTTTTTTAGCCGACGCTCTACGTTTATTTACTCAAACGAACATTGCTTCTCATTAAAACATTTTAACAAGCAGGATGTAATAACTCAGTGCGTGTATATCACAGCCCAAAACCTGCTTCCCATTCCTAGGCTTTGGTGTTCCGCTGAGTCAACACGGGATCAGTCCGATACTTGGCCTATCAAAACTACTGCCCCCTGAGGGTCAATGGCAGTCATCAAAACACTACATAACCGCGACAGTCGAATGGTTAGGACAGACGTTGGATCTTCCAATTCGAAAATTTGCGTTGGAACATGTTTGGGTGCCAGGCCTGGAGGGTAAAGAGTGTGCACATTTTTCCGATCTCCCCTGTCAATATATGCGCAGACCTGCTAGCGCCTGAATCCATTTTGTGTGTACACACACACACCCAACACACCAACAACACACACAGAACATCCAACACGCACTTCAAGATCGTGTAAGCTACGTCAGTATTTGGTGGATTATGGAAAGACGAAAAGATCTGCATGCTCATAAAAAAAAAAAAAAAACAGAGCATGGCTGCCTCAATAACAAGGTAAAAAAGGGTATATGTAAACGCCCGCTTTTATATTTGAGTGCACTTAGCCCATGATTAAATAAAAATTAGAACAAAGGGAGATAAGGAAACTATCTGTTGCATACGAATGTCGTTATACGCGCAATATTGTCAAATTACTTAATAGACAGATATCAAAACATACATACATACTCACATACATATAGATGTATACATGTATATGTATGTAATGTATGTGTACATATATTTACATATACATATATATATGTATATATATATATATATTGTGTGTGTGTGGTGTGTGTGTAGTGTTATATATATATATATATTTTGTGTGTTGTGTGTGTGTGTGTGTGTGTGTGTGTGTGTGTGTGTGTGTGTGTGTTCAAGGATGCTGCCGGATATCTGCTGGCAAGGTGCTGGAAAATTTGGGTAAAGCGCATATGGAATGTCAGAATGCGACGAATCTGCCATGAAGAAACCTCAGACTCCAGTAATGTGGCAAATCTAGTTAAATAAAATGTGCATGAAGACGCTTCTCTTTTCATACAGTTATCAGCAAACAATTTTTAATGATTAAGTCGTGACATGTTTCATCACTGTTGTAAATATAAGCACGCTGAACACAGCTTAAATGAAAATGAAAAACTGAGAGAGAGAAACGATCACGATATGCAGCAAAGTCTTTACTTTCTGACGTACGGTTTTTTTTTAAAAGTTAATCTAGCTTTGTGGTATTTTTTTCTTTTAAGCTTGCCCCCTCTTTCAGTATTTCTTATTTCTGTTAAAGAAATCGGAGACTGTCTTGTCTCAATTG
>CM060306.1:108124616-108127116 GCA_030674185.1 Monoplex corrugatus | reverse complement strand
AGGTGTGCTGTCACCCAGACTTCTTTAACATCTTCCTGGAAACGATCACGCAGAAGCCTTTTCATAAGCACTGTACCTCCGTCTCCATCAGTGGCAGAGACCTCTTTAACCTACGTTTCGCTGATGAATTCGATCTCATGCTGTGCACAAACACGGAACTGTGAAACGCCTTCATCAGACTTGTCGACAGCGCAGAAACGTAATGAAACAGCAATGCAGAAGTCTGTAAGAATGTTCAGTGACTAGAAAAGACTTACAACTTCAAATATAATGGTGCCATCTGTCCAAACATGCAGCCACAGCAGAAATACGCACGCATCAGGAGTGCAACAGCAATGGCAGAAATGACAAGATTGAACACAATCTGGACAAGCGGCACCGTCAGCTTCACACCAAGTCCAGACTGTACAAGTCATTTGCAGCCTAAATCCTCTTCTAATGTTATGAATCTTGGACACCGCTTGCTGGCTGAATAGAAATCATAAATTTGAGAGCATGTATATGAAGAAGTTGCTTGCACGAAACGAGATCAATATCTTGATGGGCCCACGATAATCGTTTATAACAGCTGTGAAACAATGCAAGCTTACATGGAATAGTCACGTCAACCATATAACGCATTGCTTGAGATTGCACCTCAGGATGCCCTGCGAGAAGGCCGTAGCTGAGACCGACAGAAGAAGAGCTGGATGGCAAATGTCGAAGACTGGAACAATTTTAGTAAGTATAAACTCCTTGCTGCTATATATCAAAGATAGGGATGGAGGCTCCTGTCTGCTGGTGCACGCCACTACACCCATCAACAACAAGGATAGTTATGGGAATAAAAAAAAATAAGAAGGAGAAGAGTACCTGCGTACATTAGTAAATTACTGGGCATGGCTCGTTAAAAACTGGGACATCAGCTTATCATTTCATTTCACTGACTGGCATCCAAACCACTACTCAAGGGATAGTCGAAGGAACAGGACAGAATTCTGTATCAAACCAGACTGGTAGTCTTTTAGTTGAGACGATAAACCGTGTACAAGAATGCGCTTTGCGCGCGTTAAAGAACCTTCGGGCTTGAAGGAATTGTCCCTGAAAAATTCATTAGGGAAAAAATCCACTCTGATAAGAAGACAAAACCACACACAGAGATATAAAATAAAGAAAAAAAGGGAAAACAGGGGTGACGCTGCGTTGTGGCGACGTGTTCTCCCCACAGAGTAACCTTATTTTCACACGGTAATTCCATTCCAACCAAAAAATAAAGAATACCAGGGCATGCTTTTGTCTTTGAATCATCCCTAGATATTTTGTAAATATTGATTTGAAACTAGGTCGTAACTACTTAGTTTTGTGTCATAACGACCCGTGGCTGTTAAATGCTTCTCAACAAAGTTGCGTATATGTTCTTTATCAAACAGTAAACAACGCAGCGTCAAAGGCAACTTCAGTTTCATTTTATGTGACCAAGATTTCGGTAACTTGAGACACCAAATCTCAGCGAGCCAGAACATTGATTCAAATCTGATAAAGTCATTAGCAGAAATATTTCATATGCACACACACATCAACAACAACAACAGCAACAGGTACACGCACTCAAGCACACACACACACACACACACACTCACACACACACACACACACACCACACACACACTCATTCACTCACACACACACACACACACACATACACACACACACACACACACACACACACACACACACACACACACACACACACACACATACCACATATCTCTCAGACATGTGAATGCGCGCAAACATTCAGACAGAAAGAGAGACAGAAACAAAGACGCAGGGAGACATAAAGACAGACACATGATGACAGAAAGCGACAGAAAGAGACAGAAAGAGACACACAGAGATAGAGATAGGAAGGAGCATATTACTCGTAAATATTGTGTAATATAGCATAAGCTGTGTTGTCTTTCCACATATGCGAGTTATGGATCAAGCAGAGACGGAGAAATAAAGAAGAGAGACAAACAGACACAATCAGAGAGAGTCTGTGAACATTACGAAGTTATACTGTTATTCCTGAAACGGAAGACGATCCCATATTTCTTATCAGCCTCACACAGGGGCACTGATCATACTGCCCAATGTGCTATCACGTCTCGCTGACGCACAGGTTTTGACAAGAGGCCTGATAACACAGTCTTGTCTACTGACCTCGTCCACACATTCTGGATTTTTTTTAGGCTTGAACAGTCTGTTAGAGCATGGTGACAGATTTAAGCCAAGCACATCTTTTATCGAAGTATCTGAGTGGTCACGCAAATTCTTCCACAAATACCAGATTCTTCTTTTCTGCATACATGTCTTTCATTTTCGAACATCTTCTAGTCAATATCGTGATGGCAGATGATAATAATACAAGTTATCTGGACGGACTTGCAGAGTGGCTGGGGATGAGGAGGGTGGGGGATATACTGGGGGCAACGAGAGATAGAAATAGTTGGAAGTCCATGGTCGCCAACGCCATGCG
>CM060306.1:108102116-108112116 GCA_030674185.1 Monoplex corrugatus | reverse complement strand
CAAACTTCCTCTCTCAGTCCGTCAGCAACCTACTTTTGTCTCCTTCAAGTCCGCTCTCAAAACTCACCTTTTCTCCTCTGCATAAAATCCTGACCTCACTCAATCCCCTCTGCAGCCTGTCTCCACTCGGAGGGGAATCACATTCCAATACATAATTGTATATAATATGCTCTCTATAATTTTCCATTGTTTTTATTCTTTCTCCCCATTTATAGCCGTGTGTGTGTGTGTGTGTGTGTGTGTGTGTGTGTGTGTGTGTGTGTGTGTGTGCGTGGGTGCGTGTGTGTGCGTGCGTGCGTGCGTGTGTGTGCGTGCGTGCGTGCGTGTGTGTGCGTGCGTGCGTGTGTGTGTGTTTCAGCGCTTAGATTTGATTTTATCAAGATTTTGCGCTATATAAATATTGTAATTATTATTATTATTATTATAGTATGTCCAAAGTATTTCGTTTTCATTTTCCTAACCAGGTCTAAAAGTTCAGGTTGTTCGAACCCCCACTAATTCCAAAAATCATTGCGGGAATTTTTCGGTTCTGGCCGGCTCGTACACAGAGTGTGTGATGGGCTAGATGGGAAGACTGGGACCTTACAGTCAAGCCTCATCCTCTTTATAGTACATATCATTGAGCGTGAGGCTCAAATTTCCTTACCAATACCGCAGGTTTCTGTATCTCAGGGACATAGTATATTATGAAACCAAGCATACAGTACAGTCCTGTCACGCAGATGGACATCCATACCATCATAAAAAAACTATGATCCATATTCTCATCATCATAGCATTAAGAAAAGAAATGTCGCCAATTTTGTGGCCCTTTGTGGCCTGTTCTCATGTTGACTTCAGTTTCAGTGGGTTTGGAGGTGTGTTGGACAGCCAAACTGAGGAGCGTGGGGGGAAGTGTTTCTCACGTGAGCGGTGAAGACAATGGGGCAGCGAAAACATAAATAACAAGTTGTTTTTGGATCAGTTTCCATCATATGACAGCGACTAAACTAAATTCAGCAACTGTATACTGTCAGACTGACTGATGTTGCATTGTGTCAATGCATAATGAAATATTTCCAGCACAATAACAGTGAAACTGAAACCCAACCTGTAGCAGTTTGACTATAAGAAATATGAGGTGTGTTTCTGAATGTAATTTGATAAGACAGCTGTTCTGTAAGTACATGCTCGCTCATCTCTTCCATACCAATCTTTCTGTTGCTGGACAGTTCGGGATCTTCGCAGATACTGACTGTAGTGCAGACAGACACACAGACAGACACACAGACAGAAAGACAGACAGACAGAAAGACAGACAGACAGAAAGAAAAAGAGAAAAAATACTAATTTCTGTAGTTGAAATGTTGGTAACCGTCATAAGAATGATAACTTCTTTCTGCTGCTCGTGATTTCCGTTCCAACTCATGTGCACATGATGCTGAGGATAATGTAATAGACATAGATAGATAGATAGATAGATAGATAGATAGTTAGACAGACAGACAGATAGATAGATAGATAGATAGATAGATAGACAGATAGATAGTTAGATAGATAGGTAGATAGATAAATAGATAGATAGATAGATAGATAGATAGTTAGATAGATAGATAGATAGATAGGTAGATAGATAGATAGATAGTTAGATAGATAGACAGATAGGTAGACAGATAGATAGATAGATAGATAGAAAGATAGATAGATAGGTAGATAGATAGATAAATAGACAGATAGATAGATAATAGATAGATAGATAGATAGACAGATAGGTAGATAGATAGATAGATAGATAGACAGTTAGATAGATAGATAGACAGATAGATATATAGATAGATAGATAGATATATAATAGATAGATAGATAGATAGATAGATAGATAGATAGATAGATAGATAGATAGATAGATAGATAGATAGATAGATAGATAGATAGATAGATAGACAGATAGATAGACAGACCGAGTATCTGGCGGTACAGCCGAGGAAAAAGTAAGATGGTCTGACCTCCTAAATGTGCGAAGTACCTAGCCCATCGTCATGTGGATATACTCTGACACATCCTCCATGTATGGGACAAATACAAAGACAGGACGTCCCAGGACAAGTCATATCAAGATGAACTCTTAGCAATTGTGAAGATTGATAAGGACGGACAGGCAAGGCTGGAATCACCTGCCTTGTGGGTACCATCAGGAGAGGAAAAGGCTAGGAAATAAACCCTACACAAATCCGGAGTGGAGCCCCTAAGACGGTTGGGTGGCGTATCACGCCACCTTCTGGCAACTCCTGTAATCAAGCTGATACCCAGCTTTCTGTTTACCATGCCTCTGGACCATATCAGTGAGGCCAAGAAGGGAATCCTGATGTCTGGGTAGCCTGCCATATCCACATTCATTGGTCAGGCTGTGCTGCTGCAAAGCAGCAAAATCAGCATGCCCCAACGTTATATTCACCTCGATAAAGAAAAAAAATTAATTGTTTAAGAGTTTGATTTCATCATCAGAAAGATTCCAGAATCTGCGCACATCATTCTGCTTCACCTGTTCACCTGTCGGCTACATTATTCCTCATGGTAGCCGCTGATGTATGCCCCGTCAGCTGTCTCCGTCCCCTTATGTCTACATTCTACTTAATGATTTCAATTCCAGAGTTACAGTTCGTGACCAGACTGCCTCGGATACTTCAGTGTTAAAGATGAACGAAAATGGTCAGATACTGCTGGAACTCTGCTACTACATAAGCTGTGTATCACCGACACTTTGTCCAATACAAAGCTTCGCCGTAAAGTTTCCTGGAGACACCCAAGGTCCGGACATTGGCATCAGCAGGACATGATCATCATCAGAAGAGCTGCCCTCAGCGGTCTGCTTTTCACACGCAGCATCCACAATGCCAGTTGTGACACAGACCATTTCATCCATGGCGTAGCGTAAAATCAGACTGAAACCAAACAGGATCCACCACATCAAGCATAAAGGATGCCCACGCATCAGGGCTGCTACGACAGCCACCCCCAGAGCTTTGCACAGAACTCAGAGACCAAATGGAACAGGCTTTCAAAATATATGCAACCACAACTATGGAGGAGAGGTGACAATTCATTCGTGACAACATCTACAACATCATCAGAAACAGAAGAAAAACCAAGATCGGTTTGAGGCCCACATATCAGAGATAGAACCTGTCATCTATGCCAAGAGAGTAATTCTGGTCAGAACAAAAGGGACCCATCAGACAAAAAAAACCTGGCTGCGCTGAGAACAACAAGAAATATCACTCAACGGTCGGCCAGGTGCTGCACAAATGACTATTGGCAGACTCTGTGTCAGAACATCCAATCCGTGTGACGATATTGGCAGTTTGTGAGACATGTATAAAGGGATTTAAAAAAGTCTTTGGGACCAGTGCTGGCAAGACCGCTCCACTGAAAGTAAAGGAACGGCCAGTCATCAAAGATCTCGCCAGGCAGATGGAGTGGTGGGCAGAACACTACCAAAACCTGCATTCTACTGAGAATGTGATCACTGAGCCAGCCTTTGCCAGTATCCCACATTCTCTGCCATTAGTGAGCTGGACCTGCCACAACAGAGTAAAAACTCAGCAAAGCCATTGACTCATTTGCTTATGGCAAGGCACCAGACAAAGACGGCATCCCTGCTGACTGATGCGGTGTGGGAGACCAGTGCTGCTGGGCATCTTTATGAGTCACTCTGCCAGTGCAGGGATGAGGGATCAGTTCCCCAAGACATGCATGACGTAAACATCGTCACGCTGTACATGAATAAGGGAGACCTCAGTGGCTGTAATAATTACACGGCATATCACTGTTCAGCACTGTCATCAAAGCTTTGTCCGAGTAAGTCTGAAAAAGCTGCAAATACAAGCAGACTGCGTTTATCTTTTGTCCCACTGTGCTTCAGGACAAACAAATTCAACATCGATATGATCTTCTCAATACGACAGCTACAGGAGAAGAGCAGGGAACAGAGACAGCCTTTATATGTTGTTTTTATTGATCTCATAAAAGCTTTTGATCTGGTAAACAGAGGAGGCCTCCTCACAATCTTGGAGAGGATCGGATGCCCTCCGAATCTGCTGAACTTCATGTCCTCTGTCTATGACAGCATGGAAGGGACAATGCAGTTTAACGGATCATATTCAGATTCATTCCCCATTCAAAATAGAATTAAGCAGGGTTACATCCGTGCCCCGATGCTATTCGGGATCTTCTTCTCCCTCGTATTGTCGTACACTTTCAGAGCAAGACAGACTAACGGAAAAAGAGAGAGAGATGGGGTGGGGTGGGGTGGGGTGGACATAGAGATATGGTAGATATAGATGAATACGACAGCTGATCCAAAAATCTTTTCATTTAGTATGTCATTTCTGTCATAATAAGTATGTTTTTCAATTTATACTAATATAAAATGTAGCCTATGTACTTTTGATATGTACAAAATCATAATGACGCCATGTCTGGTTTACTAACTGTGCATCCATAGATGGATCCCGACACAGAACAGTTCTGTTGCTGTATTCTTTACAAGCCTCAAATTTAGAGGCATTCCGATCAAAAGTCATATCGATATTTTATTTGTGTGTAGAGACAAGCTGCAGGGGTTGATAGTTTCAAACGAGCAACAACAAAAAAAGAGAAAAAAAAGAAAAAAAGGATTTGAATAGAAAGTACCAATGAGAACGTCCAAGTGAGGCCCAGAACGAGCAAACTGTTCAACTTGTAAAGAGTAATTGAGTAAAACTTACGGTGTTTCGTATAGCACACTTGAAGGGATCCTACGGTTGATTTCATCATCATCATTATGTACCTTGCCGCATGGCGTTGGCAATCATGGCCCAGCATACGAATCTATTCTTTGTTGCTGCAAGTATATCTCCCACCCTTTCTATCTTCACCCACTCCGCAAGTCATCCTAATATTTTCTCCCTGGTGCTCTTTTTCCCTCCAACTTTCCTGTTTTGACTAAGTGCTCTAACTTATCTTGCCTAAAAAATATCCTGTAAATGTTGTTTGTCTTTTCCTCATCTTCTTTATTACTTTTCTTTTTGTCTGCTTCCTTCAAGGCTTTCGTTGTTTTCTTTGCTGTCCATGGAATTTTTAACATTCTTCTTGGAAACCACATACTTCACTGCCTCAATCTTGTTCTGTCTCTACCGATGGGCTTTACAAAACGGCATAAAACACATGTCATGAAGTTTTTTTGTTTGTTTGTTTGTTTGTTTGTTTTTGTTGTTTGTTTGTTTGTATTTTCAATGAAGTCACGGGCGATCAAGAATATTTAAACAAACACAATCAACCTGTCATGTTTATAAAAACACAGACATACACATATACATACAGAGAGAAAGCAACAACAACAACAAAAACAAAGAGAGAATAGAGAGAGAAGACAAGGCAAAAGAAGAGAAGAGAGAAAGACAGAGAAAGATTAGGAACACGATAAAAGAAAAAACCAGCCGCACATCATGGGTCCACTGGGCTGTGTTAATTAAGCTACAAAATGACAGGAAGGAACGGGATCTTCACCATGTCTCAGACAGAAATATACGCTGCAAAATGACAGTCTAGCAGCTGAGCTGATATGATTCTGAAAAGGTCGTTTACTCTAAAGACAAGAGAAGAGGTAGCGCTGTGCTGCGGCTAAGAGCTCTCCCCCGCAAAGAGCAGCTTGACTAATCCATCCATTGTGACAAAAGAGAAAAAAAATGTAACAAAAGATAAAAAATAAATTCATATATTGAACATTCTAAGCCAAGTAGCAGAGATGATTGTATATCTTTCTCACCACGATTGAAATAAATTCATACACTGAATTATTCTAAGCCAATATAGCAGAGATGATTGTATCTTTCTCATCAGGATTGACGGTGACTGTTTTTATTTTTTTTATTTTCTAGGCGTTCCGATTCATTTTTTCGGATGTTTGTATATGTATGCACATTTGTTTTGCCCACATAGTGCAGGCGGTATGATATTGCACTGTCTCACACTCCTGCCTTCGATGGGCGTGCATGCTGGATGTTCTCGTGTTTCTGTAAGTCTCTGGACACTGACACAACTTATTGTTATTGTTACTTTTCTTTAAAACCCAGCCGACTGCATAGAGACCATATAGGGCTATAACCGTTTCAAAACATTTACAATACTCTAACGGGAAAAAAAGGAAAAGAAAATTAAGTAAACATATCAATGCATACGCTGGCATAATCTAAAGAGATGTCCCCGGTGTTGACCACTCTGCCAGTTTATCACACTGGGGATTTAAAAACACCTGAATACAAATTTAACATAACTAAGGACATACAACATATAAAACGGGCCTAAAGTACCTAAAATTGCTTCTGCATATCACATTTCCCTAGAGCCAAAAGACACACTTAATACATGTACCCAATTATCTATCCTAAGAGAAAGTACGTCAGACTATATCGACATATATACAGGTGAATGGACCAGCAAGGCAGAAATTGATAGGAAGAATGACAGAAAGCAAAAAGGAACAAGGCAGAAAGAAAGAGAGTGACAGAAAAAAAGGAAATTTCTTGCACAGAATTTCCAGAAGGTTGGGATACTATTTTACACTGACAGAACCTCCGGCATCCCCATGCGGGGGACTGACACCAACTTACAGAATATCTCACGTGATGGTCTGTGCACGTATGCGCAGAAAATAGGGTTTAGGCACTAGATCTAAGAGGTCTTCACACATGTTGACCTGGGAGATCAGGAAGATCTCCACTAGTGTGTGTGTATGTGTGTGTGTGTGTGTGGGGGGGGGGGTGGGGGGGGGGGTAGGTAATTGGGGTTCCTAGAGGGAGAAATCTAACCCAGACATTCCGATTGAAAGTTTGACGTGTTATCCATCTGACTATTGCGTCTGTCTAACACTGACTGAACGATAGACGGTGACTGACTATAGTAATATCTGTGATGAATAAATACTCGAGATATTCCGATCGCGGAGACTACAAAATACAGAAACTGAAAGGATGGTAGTTCTGATGTGTATGGACAAATAACGGTGTCTGTGGCCCTGTCTGCTGCACACACGGTGAAGAGAGGAAAGAAGTCTGCGATCTGGACTTTTCTCAGAGAAAAGTCACCGCATTCGGACAATTCCTATACGCTCTATCCAAAGTTGTCAACCGTTATCTTTCTTATTCCTTCAGCGTTCACGAAACCCTATAAACTGCAAGTTTTGAAAAAGGGGAAGGGAATGGGAACCCATAAAAAATACTAACATCACCAGGACGCTTGGAGCATTAAGGCAGGCAACAAATAAGCCAACTTTCATGTTGCGAAATGGATTAAACTCGAGAGTAACCTCTTGAGTCCACGGCTCTGTTAAATTAAAAGAACCAGCCATTCCGCTTGGTAGTAAAGTGTAATGGTGGGGTATGTATAATGGTAATGACAGGACCTAACCGAAAAATAAACAGTTAAAGGAGAGAAAAACGCGATAAAAACACATAATTTCAGGCATAAAAGATCAAACGCATTCTAAAACTATTAATGAACGATTTTAACTTGTTCTGATTTAGTACAGAATATTATAAGCCTGTTATTTCTGTTATCACTTATCCAGAATTTTACGATTTAAACAGTGCTTTGTTTATATAATTATTATAGCAGAACCTTGACAGTGCATAGGGTTTATGTGCAAGCTTTTGCCAATGCCACGGTCATTTTTGGATCTTATCCATGACATGGCGTCTGTGGCATCAGTGCAAAGAGAAAAAGAGAACCTTTTCCGATCTTGGAGACATCATTATCCTGGAAAACTGAAACTCAAACGTGTGGTTTATTATGTAAGTATATATATATACATATATATATATATAGAGAGAGAGAGACATATATATGTATGTATGTATGTATGTATGTATGTGTATATAGATAGATAGAAAGAGAGATAGATAGATAGACAGACAGACAGACAGACAGACTGACAGACTGATAGATAGATAGATAGATAAATAGATAGACAGATAGATGATAGATAGATAGATGGATAGATAGACAGATAGAGGGATAGATAGATAGATAGAGAGAGAGAGAGGTAGATATATAGAGAGAAGTACAGAGAAAGAGAGAAGAGAAAGAGAAGTACAGAGAAAGAGAGAGACAGAGAGAGATAAAGAGAGAGACAGAGAAGATAGAGACAGAGGTGTGTGTGTGTGTGTGTGTGTGTGTGTGTGTGTGTGTGTGTGTGTGTGGTGTATGTGTGTGTGTGTGTGTGTGTGTGTGTGTGTGTGTGTGTGTGTGTGTGTGTGTGTGTGTGTGTGTGTGTGTGTGTGTTTCAGATCTTTTCCTCTATTGTGACTTATCGGAGTTTTTTGTTTGTTTGTTTGTTGTTTTTTTACGATATAAACAGTTTTTGTCTGTTTGATTTTTCATTCGTTCGTTTCAGTGATTGTTCTCTTCCTGTCTTGGTTTGTATTCTGACGGAAACACTATATATAAGTCCATGCACAGCTGTCTAAGTTTGCTACGTCAACTTTTCCTGGGATAAACAAAAATCTCATGGATGCCTAAAGGAACACAAATCCTACACCTATTTACAATGAAAACAATGATAACACAGTTATCTCCTCTTCTTTTCTTCTTCTCCCCCCCCTCTCTCTCTCTCTCTCTCTCTCTCTCTCTCTCTTTCTTCTACTTTTTTTTTCTTCTTCTTTTCTTCTTCTTCTTCTTCTCTTTCTTCTTTACTTCTTTACTTTTCCTTCTTTTTCTTCTTCTTCTTTTTCTTCGTCTGTAATCATTATCTATTATTATTCCATATATACTTACTATTATTTTTATATGTATCAGAAACAATTGTCCCTTTATCAGTCACATGCATCTAACACATTATTGGCGGGTTTTGTTGTTATTACTAGGGTTTTTTGTTGTTGTTGTTGTTGTATTGTCAGTTTCAATTGCCGTTCTTTTGTTTGTTTGTTTGTTTGTTGTTTGTTTGTTTGTTTGTTTGTTTGTTTGTTTGTTCGTTTCTTTGATCTGTTTTGTTTTGTTTTTGTTTTGTGTTTTCTGATTTTGTTGGTTTTTTATTGTTTTGTAGGGTTTCTTTTTATGGAGTTGTTTTATTCATATACTGCAAACCCAATAAGCGCTTGATTATAGGTTTTGCTTTTTACTTGTATGGCCATTTCTACCTCACCATTAAGAGAGTCCTAATCCGTTTTCAAGGGTACAGCACTGTTTCAAATATTGACCATAAGATAGGTCATGTCATACCAACAGAAACTAATGTTCATATTTGTTCAAAGCGGTCAGTGTTCTGACCTCAAACACGCATTTTACATTTAAAACCCGAGAAATGTTTACATTTTTAACCCGAAACTGAACGGACGTTTATCGGTACACTCTACTAGTTTAAGACTAATATAGACGTTCTGTAGCAAATTCAGTGCTGACATATTTTCTTTTAAAATGTGCTTATAATATTGATATGCTATTTTATATTTTCATAGGAGATTATCTGCAACACATTTCCGAATTCTGCACAAAGAATACTTAAATGCGTTACAGTATAACATTAGTAAATATGTGGACGCTGATGCATCTCTGATCATAGCACACATTTAGCGGACACACTTACTTTCTTTGAATTTTGCCGTGGGAATGTTGATAGTTTTTTAACAAACAAACAAACAAACAAAGCAAAACAAACGAACAACCATTACAAGTTCTGACGAATTCGGTAGAACTCCTTAATCACTTATACCGATAGCAATCAAGTATGTGTGCGCCTATAAAAAGAAATAGGAAACATACCAAATTATATATAAAAAAAACTGATTCCCGACGAATGATGAAACCAAATAAACAAAAACCAAACAAAGCACTAACAAAGAAAAACTGTGAAAAATATTTTTAAAAAACAGTGATCATCTCTCAACACAAAGTATGCACAACTAGACATGCTTCTTTAGGCAAAATTTTAACAAATAAAACGACACACTTTTTACAGTCCATTTAAAAAATATTTGTAAAAATATTT
>CM060306.1:108079616-108092116 GCA_030674185.1 Monoplex corrugatus | reverse complement strand
CACACACACACACACACACACACACACACACACACACACACACGAACACATACATTCGCGTGCGTGCACACATGCACACACACACATGCTTACACGCGGCACGCGCACGGGCAAGCGCACACACACACACACAAACACATAAACACGCATGCATACATACATGCAAACGTACACGCGTCCATATGCACACAGAAACATTCGCATACTCAGCAAAGCTATTTGAATAAGAGCAAAACTTTAAGCTAACAGTGCTCAAAGAAATATAGAAATGGCAAGAAAAGACGCATATACATGTATATGCTCATTATTACTATCATTCATTTTGAGTCAGTCGTTCAAATTAAGCCACCTGACCAACAGTGCGGTATCTTTCGGCTTGTCTGGCGCCAGGACATGAAACGAAATAAGATAATATGTGTTGGATAGGGTGTTGTTCTGCAGTCTCAGAAAAGAGAGAGAAAAAAGAATGAATAAAAAAAAACCAAACAGGAAGTCCATCATAGCACCATGACCATCCCATTTCAACAGAGAATTGTGAAAACAAAAATAAGTAAAATAACAAAACATGATTTCATCGTGTCAGATTCTGTCGGGACTGCATACCCTACTGTCTCTGTGATCTCCGTTTCCCATTTCTCTCCCTTGGAGGTGAATTCACGTCAATATATGTTACAACCCATTTTCTCACAATATCCATCTTCCTCACGGTTACGAGACTGTGTTCAGAAGACTCAAAATCCTAAATACCTTTTCCACAAACTGCGAGATAGTGAGCTCAGTGCAGCAAGACCACTATCGTGCAACATAAACAAATCAGTGTCCGTTCTGATTATGTTTTCGACAATGTGTGTACTGGACCAAAAAGAACTCGGCGGTGCTTCAAATAACATAGCACAAACACACCCGTACAAACACATACATGTGACTTATATAGTAGAAATGGTAAAATGTAGGCTTACTTTAAGATGCTGGAAAGATAACTGAAATGTATTAACGTAACATGGTGAATGACATGTTTAATTTAAGAAAAAAAATATAATTTTTTTGATAAACTTTTTACATGTGATCTAATTACTTTGCCCTACGCAATCAGCATAATATGCAATGTATAGTGATTGATGGGGGATGGTTTTGTATATTTTGTTTTTCAAGAGGTAACAATTTTGCAATGTTTGTGAGAAACTGGGCCTCACTTTGGTCTTTGCTGTCAGTGATTCATCGGGCCGGCTGCTGGTCATAAGCAGCAGAGGCCTGGTTTAATCTTACATTTATTCAGAAAAAGTCATGAAAGATCAAACAGGAGACAGGAGGATGTCATCAGACAACAGAAAGATTCAGTTTTCATTCAGAGACTGTCACAAAAGCTGCAAAATGATAAGGTAAAAGAAAGTCGACAGGAAACCGTCTGTGAGGCCCCAACGACCATTCTTGGGTCAATGGACAGGCAAAGGTCACCTAGATAAGGTCACCTAGATAAGGTCGCCTAGATAAGGTCGCCTGGATAATGTCGTCTAGATAAGATCGTCTAGATAGTCACATATTTAAGGCCACCTAGATAAGGTCACCTAGATAAGGCCACCTAGATAAGGTTACATAGATAAGGTCACCTAGATAAGGTCACCTAGATAAGGCCACCTAGATAAGGTTACATAGATAAGGTCGCCTAGATAAGATCGCCTAGATAAGATCACTAGATAAGGTCTCCTCGATAGGTCTCCAGATAAGGCCACCTAGATAGTTACATAGATAAGGTCGCCTAGATAAGATCGCCTAGATAAGATCACTAGATCAGTCTCCTAGATAGGTCTCCCAGATAAGGTCACTAGATAAGGTCATCTAGATAAGGTCGTCCATACAAGGTCTTCTAGATAAGGTCACCTGCATATGGTCACCTAGATAAGTTCATCTAAATAAGGTCGCCTAGGTAAGGTCGCTTAGATAAGGTCGTCAACATAAGGTCATTTACATAGGGTCACCTAGACAAGGTCGCCTAGATAGTGTCATCCAGATAAGGTCTTGTAGATAAGATCGTCTAGATAAGGTCACCTACATATAGTCACCTAGATAAGGTCGCCTAGATAAGGTCACCTAGATAATGTCTAGATATGATCGTCTAGATAGTCACATATTTAAGGTCATTAGATAAGGTCACTAGATAAGGTCACGTAGATAAGGTCGCCTAGATAAGATCACCTAGATAATATCACTAGATAAGGTCTCCTAGATAAGGTCACCTAGATAAGGTCACCTAGATAGTACGTCCATACAAGGTCTTCTAGATAAGGTCTTCTAGACAAGGTCTTCTAGAAGGTCTCTAGATAAGGTCACCTACATATGGTCACTAGATAAGGTCACCTAGATAAGTTCATCTAAATAAGGTCGCCTAGATAAGGTCGCTTAGATAAGGTCGTCTACATAAGGTCATCACATAGGGTTGCCTAGACAAGGTCGCCTAGATAGTGTCGTCCAGATAAGGTCTTGTAGATAAGATCGTCTAGATAAGGTCACCTACATATGGTCACCTAGATAAGGTCGTCCTAGATAAGGTCGCTCATATGGTCACCTAGATAAGGTCACTACATATGGTCACTAAAATGGTCACCTAGATAAGGTCGCCTAGATAGGTCGTCTAGATAAAGTCACATATTTAAGGTCACATAGATAAGGTCACATAGATAAGTCACTATTTAAGGTCGCCTAGGTAGGGTCGCCTAGATAAGATCATCTAGATAACGTCGCCTATATATAGTTCATCTAGATAAGGTCTCCTAGATAAGGTCGCCTAGATGAGGTCGCCTAGACGTCATCCAGATAAGGTCTTCTAGATAAGGTCTTCTATGATAATTCACCTAGATAAGGTCACCTAGATAAGGTTACCTAGATAAGGTTACCTAGATAAGGTCAACTAGATAAGGTTAAAGCACAGAGGGAAAGAAAGAAGATGGGCACCGCCCTCGTAATGCGGGCCCTGAGGAAACTTGAGTACTTTGCCACTTCACTCCCTTACGACTTCAAGGTGATATGTGTCAGACTTTACATTGTTTGGATTTTCCCGTCGGGATCTGGGAAAGCAGAGAAAGTCTGAGTGGGCATAATGCGTGTGGGCTTGTGGTGTGTGCTAGAGCGTTGAACTTATGCAAACCTTGTATTTATCCTTCAGAATACGGGTTATACAACTGAATGATAACTTGATAACTATTTATATAATCCTTTTTGGTCTACACCAAGATGGGGGACGAGATCATGAAGTGGTAAAAGCACTTGCTCCCGAAACTTTCTTTGTTTGTTTGTTAAACGTTGGTTTGGTCGGTTTTGGTTGTTGGTTAGGTTTGGTTTGGTTTGGTTTGGTTTGGTTTGGTTTTCTTCTTTTGTTTTGTTTTGTTTTGTTTTGTTTTGTTCGTGCGTATCATCTCCCACGTGCACTCGAGTGGGCGTTTAACCCTTTGACTCCCGCACCCTATCTACCAACTGCCAAAACTTGACCCTTTGATTCCCTCTCCCTTTCCACCAGCTTTCTGCAATAAGCTGATGAATATTGTGAGGGAGTCAAAGCGTAAGGTTTTCGCTATGCTAGCATGGTTGACAATGCAGGATGCTGGTGGACATGGTGCAGAAGTCAAAGGGTTAATTAAATGTAGGCCCGTTTTTTACCTCCCATTTTCGGCGGTGTGCAAGCTGAATGTTTCCGTATTTCCATAAGTTACCGTACATTGACAGAGAGCAGGATAACATCACCCGAAGTTCCCTTCACTGGACACTAGAAGAAGAACGTAAGAGAGGAAGATCCCAAATACCTGACGACGAACAATAGGAGACCTCATGGCTCTGGAACCCACTTAGGGTACCATACAAAGGCTGGCCGAGCACAGGCAGAAGTGGAGAACCTTAGTTGCTTTCCTACTTGACAACAGCATAATGGGCAATGGGTACGTATGTTATAAAGTCATGTTGTTGCAGTGACGTGTCGTATTTGAAACTAACATGCAGAAATGATTTGTAGAGTTATCTCTCGCCTGTTTTCAACATACATACCGGTAGTGCGTGCACTCTGCTTCACGTGATACTATAAGTTTCGAAGTAACTGAGCTTTGCTTTGTTTGCAAACAAAGGAAACTGGCGAGGCGTGGGAGTGTTCGACCTGGCAAGCGAGACAAATCGTCATTCAACGTTCATGGTTCGATCGAAATACTTAGAACTGAGCTGTCAGATGTTAAAGATGATGATCGGATAAGTGTAATGGTGCAGATTAATCCTGTCACAGATTTCGCGCAAGGCCACTGGACTTTGGCGAAAGGAGACGTGGCTGTTCTACTATTTGCGTCGCCACACTGTCGTTTTGTGCAATTATCGGGAATTTAACATCGACATTCGCTGCTGTTCGCTTATACTTTACTTAAGCTACTAGGATTGTTGACATCAGCATCAGAACTTGCAGAAACGACAAAAGATCAGAAAAAATGGTCCAAATTCGGAAATACCACGAAAGGAATCTAAGCATACCTGAAAGTCACAGTTTTCTGAAGTACTTTCTCCTCTTTACTGTTTAATCCGAAGTTAAGGTCTGTTTTTCACGATATACTGTTACCAACAAAGGTGTGTCCTGCGCAAATGATTGGAACAAGCTTGTATACTTCTGGCGCTCGGAAATGGACGTCCTTAGCTTCAGAATGATTTAAAGAATGCTGGATTTCTAGATAGGGCTGAGTTGTGGTGCCGTGTAAAAACTGCCAGTTTCGGGTGATTCCAGCAAAATAAGGCTCAGAAGCGTTACCATAATTATTCAGTTATATCTTTTTTAAGCAGTAAAATTTCACTGTCAAACAATTCTTACAACTAAAGAAAAGCCCCCAAAACAAGTTGAAACCAAAAATTCAATTTCACTTAGATTGACTCTCACGAATTTTCTGAGGCTGTATCTCAATTTGCGTGTGTGCGATTTATGTTCCCGTTTGTGGGACGGGTTACAATGTGAATACACATAACAAAAAATAAAAACAGATAAAATGGCAGAACAATAACAAACAGTGTATTTGAAGGTGACTCAAAAATTGATACCTTTTTATTTATATCAGACGAAGTTTTTGATAAAAGTACCTGAAATGTTGCTCAGTTACAAATGATTATAACTGTTACGGACTGAAATATTTCGTTTGGTATGTTTCCGGTTCATAGACTCGTGAGGAAAATTCAAAATGGCTTCCCCCTTAGAGCTGCGTCAAAAACAAAGAGCAGTGATTGAATTCCTTGTTGCTGAGGGGGAAATCCCTGTGAACATTCACAGACGATTACAAAATGTGTATAAGGAGAATACTTCAGATTGTAGCAATGTTCGCAGGTGGGTCTGTCGTCTGAATGATGAAAAGGTGGTAATTGCGAGCGTAGCTGATAAACCCCATTCTGGCCGTCCGTCCACTTCTGTGAATCCTGCCAATAAAGCAAAAGCAGATGCTCTGATTAGGGAAGATAGGCGCATAACTCTTGAGGAGTTGGCAGAAAAACCTTGAAGTGGGCCATGGAAGTGCTTATAACATTGTTGAATCACTTGGGTTTTCAAAAGTGTGTGCCCATTGGGTACCGAGAGAGCTGACCACCGAACACAAGACTGACAGGGTCAATGCCTGCACTGAACTTCTTGAACAAAGTCAAAGAGACAACACCTTCTTTTGAAGGCTCGTTACCGGTGATGAAACATGGATTCACCATTATGAACCGGAATCAAAGAGGCAGTCAATGGAATGGCGTCACCCTACATCACCCTACAACCGAAAAAGTTCAAGACGGAAAAGTCAGCTGGAAAAATCATGGCGACGTCTTTTGGGATGCTCAAGGAGTCATTCTGGTTGATTTCTTGCCAAGAGAGAAACAATAAACTCTGAGGCATACATTAAGACCCTGACGAGGCTCAAAGCAAGAATCTGATGAGCGAGACCCAACTTAAGAATCGATAATGTCCTCCTTCTGCATGACAATGCTCGACCACACACAAGTATCAGGACAAGGGAGACAATCGCCTCATTTGGGTGGACAACTTTACCGCATCCTCCATACTCACCAGACTTAGCGCCTTCAGACTATCATCTCTTCGGCCCCATGAAAGAGTGTTTAAGAGGCAAACATTATGCCAATGACGAGGAAGAGAAAAATGCAGTGAAGACGTGGCTCCAAGCACAGTCAACAGAATTTTACGAGGCAGGGATACATGCCCTCATTCGAAGGTGGAACATTGCTATTGAGAGAAACGGTGACTATGTTGAGAAGTAGGGATGTGGTCCCCAGAGGACCAGCTTCATTTTGATGTATGATACATGTTCCTGTGTCGGTAATTGTTCCTGTACTAAAGAAAAAGGCATTACGTTTTGACTCACCCTCGTAGAAGTGGAATACATTAGGGAGATGTTTGAGTGTTAAAGATAAGATAAAGATTGTCCCATAACCCTGAAATCTCGAGGGCTGGTTGGCTCGTTCGATAGAGCTATGCGCTCAAGATTTGATCACTTAAGTTCAATCCCAGTCTCTAACATAAAAACTAGCTTTTTCGCTGTCAGTCTTCACGTTCCAACCATTCAAGTGGGGACAGCTTAATGTTTCATAGGTCCCTTCCCTTCCACGAGACCATCTCCTCCACATTCAAAAACTCTGCCAGCGGTCAAGTTTTTTTCTTACGCAAGCTCAAGGAGTCTACCAGATAATTCCTGGCAGATTTTGGGTGGAGCGCATATGGAATCCCCGCTCCAGGAAACTCCAGACTTCAAACTCCAGAGGTCCTGTAGGGAAGTGAGAAGGTGGAGAGGAGACTTCTTTTCTCAAAGGCCAGCATTATGAGGCTGTACTACCTTCCCAAAACCCTGAACAGTGACAGGTGCCCGTTCACAGCTGGGTAGACTGAATCCTGCATATGTTTTGTTTTTCTAAGGCCAAGTATGTATGTATGTATGTATGTATGTATGTTATATGTATGTATGTATGTATGTATGTATGTATGTATGTGTGTATGTATTATATATATATACATAATACAAGAATAGTTGTATATAGTTCTTTATATATATACATACATATATATATAGATACATGTAGATACATACATACATACATACATACATAAATACATACATACATACATAATTACATACATACATACATATATACGTACGTACGTACGTACGTACGTACATACATACATATTTATCTATCTGTCGATCTCTTTCGCTTTCTCTTCGTCTGTGTCCCTCTCATGTACGCTAGTACACACACAGAGAGAGACAGACAGACAGACAGAAAGACAGACAGAGAGGAGGGAGACACACACAGACACACACATGCACACACACACACGCACACACGCACGCACACACACACACACACACACACACACACACACACACACACACACACACACACAAAATAAACAAACAAACAAACAACACACGATGGGTTTTCGACACACAGATTCGTCTTCCAAAGTGTAAAAAATTATAAATTTTTAATTAATTTTTTTCTACAAACAGACAAAAAAAAAAAAAAAAAAAGAAAAACGTATCGTTATAAACTCATATTTGACCATTTTAAAGTAAAGTAAATGTGGATACTTACATAATGTCAATTTTTGCGTTGTTTTCCTCAAAGATTTACGTTTCGTTTGGTATTTCAACCCAGACAGTTTATTGTGTCGAGTTAAAAACCTGTTATGTTGCTTGTTTTTTCTTTCTATCTGTTCGTAACATTTCAAGGAAAACAACCCTGTCTTCCTTCTCTTTAGACTATAACAATATACACCCTTGATTACTATATTTGGTGATGCGATCCCTGGCACTCGTTCTTTTCCGTGTCTTATATATATATATATATATATATATATATATATATATATATATATATATAATATATATATATATATACTGTCCACGCCTAACTGTTGTACGGATGCGAGGCGTGGACAGTCAGCAAGCAAAGCCAGAGCAGGATCGAGGCAGCCGAGATGTGGTTTCTCAGAAGAATGTTGAGAGTTCCATGGACAGCAAAGAAAACAAACGAGACAGTCTTGATGGAGGCAGACACAAGTAGATCACTCATAAGGAAGATTAGGAAAAGACAAGCAACATTTATAGGCCATTTTATGAGGAAGGGGGATTTGGAGCACCTGGTCACAACGGGAAAGCTGGAGGGAAAGAGAGCACCAGGTAGACACAGGGAGAGAATGCTGGACGGACTTGCAGAGTGGCTGGGGATGAGGAGGGTGGGGGAGATGCTAGGGGCAACGAGAGATAGAGATGGTTGGAAGTCCATGGTCGCCAACGCCATGCGGCAGGGCACCTGATGATGATGATGATGATATATAGTGAGTGAAAGAGAGAGAGAGAGAGTGAGAGAAAACATAACTATGTTCAGCACTTCGGTTCAGTAAGTCATGATTTAATCATAATTACAAACATCTCATACAGTTACATTGAAAAAAAATCTTATATGTCTATCGATATTTGTCTGTCAGTCTTTAAATGTAGGATAAAAGGTATGCAACAGAATCTATTCGGATTTGTACTGATAACGTTTTCCTTTAATAAGGCTTATGGTCTATGGATCATACAAAACCCACCAATGTCGTAGAGACGCTGTTTCGACGAACGATGCATCAGAATTGCTTTTACCTTTTACGGATGATATTCAAAAACGGATTTGTATTTATGCTTTGTTGACTATACCAAGGCTTTCGATCGGGTACGACATGAAGAATTGATCAACCAACTGGAGAGACTCAATGTCGATGGAAAAGATCTACGAATAATCAGGAATATGTACTGGGAACAAACAGCTGCAATGAGAATAGAAAACAATATAAGCTCTTTTCAAAACATTAAAAGAGGAGTCAGACAGGGTTGTGTTTTGTCACCAGATCTGTTTTCACTATATAGCGAAAACATCATGAGAAACCTAGAAGAAGACCCTGGATTAAAGGTTGGAGGGAAAATGATAAACAACATTCGGTACGCAGATGACACTTGCTAATTGCAGAAAATGAAAGGGACCTACAAAAGCTTGTGAATATACTAGAAACAGAAAGCAAAGGTAAGGGGTTGGAACTAAACAGCAGGAAGACTGAAGTCATGGTGATCATTCAAAACATGAAATCCCCTCCTGCAAAATAACAGCAAATGGCACAACCTTGACACAGGTTAATAAGTTCAAATACCTGGGAACGGTCATTTCATCAGACGGCAGATGCACATCGGAAATAGCTGGCAGAATCGGCCAAGCCAAAACAGCATTCAAGAAGATGACAAGCATTCTTACCAACAAATGCCTATCAATTAACATCAGAAAGAGAGTCCTTGAATGTTATATAGAACCAATACTGTTGTACGGATGCGAGGCGTGGACAGTCAGCAAGCAAAGCCAGAGCAGGATTGAGGCAGCCGAGATGGGTTTCTCAGAAGAATGTTGAGAGTACCATGGACAGCAAAGAAAATAAACGAGACAGTCTTGATGGAGGCAGACACAAGTAGATCACTCATAAGGAAGATTAGGAAAAGACAAGCAACATTTATAGGCCATTTTATGAGGAAGGGGGATTTGGAGCATCTGGTCACAACGGGAAAGCTGGAGGGAAAGAGAGCACCAGGTAGACCCAGGGAGAGAATGCTGGACGGACTTGCAAGGTGGCTGAGGATGAAGAGGGTGGGGGAGATGCTGGGGGCAACGAGAGATAGAGATGGTTGGAAGTCCATGGTCGCCAACGCCATGCGGCAGGGCACCTGATGATGATGATGATGATGATTCAAAAACACATAGTTTTTCATGGGCCTTGTTTGTTGTCTGTTAGTCTTCAACAACAAAAATCTGGAAAGTGTGTGTTTGACAGACACAACGAATTGGAATGTGTTTTTTTCTGCTACACGAACAGAGATTTCTTTTTTTCAAAATGATAGCAGAGATTTAGTTTCCACAGGCTGGGAAAGGCAGTTTTGATCTCCCCTGCTACGTCCACATCGGTTTCACTTTCAGGATAGAGACAGACTGAGAGAGAAAGGGGGGGGGGAGATGTGCAGGTGTGTGTGTGTCTATGTGCGTGTGTGCGTGCGATGAGAGAAAGATAGAGATAGATAGAGAGGCATAGAGCAAAGAATAGGAGAGAGACAGAGAGAAAGAGACAGACAGAAAGAGAAAGACACAACAGAGGGAGATAGACAGACAGAGGCACAGAGAGACAGACAGACAGACAGACAGACAGACACAGACATACACAGAGAAAAAGGCATAGAGAAAGAATGAAGAAAGGAAGAGCAACAGACAGACAGACAGAGAAAGAGAGACAGAGGCACACGTAGCGAGATAGACACAGAGAGAAAAAAAGAGAAAGAGAGAGATAGAGACAGAGACAGAAATTCAGACATACATACAGACAGACAGACAAACAGACAGACACAGACAGAGACAGGACACAGGGAGAAGAAACATGTTGGTCAGCCAGTCCAGCTGCATTCAGAGGAATAGCTCTTACTGCTTCTGTCCCTGACAGAATAGGAAGAGAGTAGAGGCAATCGGCAGCGTAATCGGTCTGGGAGCAAACAATTCTGTTTTTTCTTTTTTCTTTTTTTTCTTCTTTTTTTTTTTTTTTTTTTTTTTTTTTTTTTTTTTTTTGGTGGTTGTGGTGGGGGGTTGTTGCTTTTTTGTTGTTTTTGTTTTGTGATTTGTTTTGTTTTGTTTTTGATTTGTTTCTGTTTTGTTTTCCATTTGCCCCTGTAATCTGGCTAGCTACACCAGTAAGTTTGCCCAGGGGTCAGTATGAGAATCAGCGTTAGAGAGTGTTTGTCTTTAGCTCGTTGTGAGTAGACAGCTTTTAACTGTGTGTTCGTCATTATCAGAGTGGTCTTTTTTTTTTTTTTTTACTTTAGATCATAATAAACATCAAAGATAGAGAGCTATTGTCTTTAAGTCATTATGATGATAGGAGCGTTTGTCTCTAAGTCACTATAAGGCTGAGAGCTTTGTCTATAGATCAGCATGAGTAAAGAATGCTTTTATATTTAGGTCACTATGAGGTGGGGAGCTTTTTCTTCAGGTCATTATGTGGGTAGATTTTTTGTTGTTGTCTTTATGTCATTATAAGGCTAGAGAGCTTTTTGTCTTCAGGTCATTATGAAGTAGAAGCGTTTATGTCGGGTCATCAAGATGTTAGAGCTTTTTTATTTAGCCATTATGAGGGCAGAGAGCATTTATACTTAGTCATTTTGAGGGCAGAGAGCATTTATGTTAGTCATTATGAGGGCAGAGATCTTTTATGTTTAGTCATTATGAGGGCAGAGAGCATTTATACTTAGTCATTATGAGGGCAGAGAGCATTTATGTTAGTCATTATGAGGGCAGAGATTTTTATGTTTAGTCATTATGAGGGCAGAGAGCATTTATATTTAGTCATTATGAGGGCAGAGATCTTTTATGTTTAGTCATTATGAGGGCAGAGATCTTTTATGTTTAGTCATTATGAGGGCAGAGAGCATTTATGTTTAGTCATTATGAGGGCAGAGATCTTTTATGTTTAGTCATTATGAGGGCAGAGATCTTTTATGTTTAGTCATTATAGAGGCAGAGAAATCTTTTATGTTTAGTCATTATGAGGGCAGAGATCTTTTATGTTTAGTCATTATGAGGGCAGAGAGCATTTATGTTTAGTCATTATGAGGGCAGAGAGTTTTTGTCTTAGTCATTATGAGTAAGAGTTTTTGTCTTCAGGTCATTATATAGAATTTTTTGATGGGTAGAGAGTTTTTGTCTTCAGGTCATTATGAGGGTAGAGAGTTTTTGTCTTCAGGTCATTATGAGAGTAGAGAGGTTTTGTCTTTTGTCTTCAAGACCTGACCCAGCTTGTGGGTTTATGTGCAGGCGTAAGGATTGTGCCGTGATCATTCTGGATCTTCTCCATCACATGGCACCTGTAACGTTATTGCATATGGAATTCATTCCGAGCGCAGAGAAGTCATCTTGAGAAACTGAAACTAAAACTGTCTTTTGCCCAATTTCAGTCAGACCAGTCAACGTAGCGAATTGGTTAACGCAACTGACTGTCATCTGAGATGTCGTGGGTTTCAAACTCCATCGGTCAAAAAAACAAAAACAAACAAAAAACCGTTGTCAGATTTTTCGGTCCTGACCAGTTCCTGCCCAGAGCTGAGCGTGCTATAGGCTCAGTGAGAAGACTAGGACTACACAGTCGAGTGACATCCACTTTACGGTTGCTTCATTGAGGGTGTTCTTCAAATATTTTTCTGACTCAACAGCACAGGCGTCTATGCTTCTCAGGCCTGGTTGACGCCAGGATACATTATGAAAATAAGCGTGGTGTACACTCCTATCACAGAAGTTTCAATCCTGGATTGAGTCTCATAGCATTGGCACCGTCATTCCCATTATCATCATCATGATAGCATTGTTAAAAATTGCCCCCAGATTCTGTGGCCTTTCCTGCCCTACCTCGAGTATTATGATGGCCTGAGTTTTAGTGGGTT
>CM060306.1:108062116-108074616 GCA_030674185.1 Monoplex corrugatus | reverse complement strand
GTGTGTGTGTGTGTGTATGTGTGTGTGTGTGTGGTGTGTGCATGAAAATGGAAGGAGCCAGTCGCTGAAGTCAACAGTGGAAGAGCCGAGTAGTGAATATCGAAATCTAGACAAAATGTAATAAGCCTGATCTGCTTTGTGGCTGTACTTCGGAGACAGATGGCACGGCATGTTTCTGCTGCTGCTACATCTCATCATCATCAGGTGCCCTGCCGCATGGCGTTGGCGACCATGGACTTCCATCTGCCTCTATATCTCGTTGCCCCTAGCATCTCCCCCACCCTCCTCGTCCCCAGCCACTCTGCAAGTCCGTCCAGCATTTTCTCCCTGGGTCTACCTGGTGCTCTCTTACCTTCCAGCTTTCCCGTTGTGACCAGGTACTCCAAATCCCCCTTCCTCATAAAATGGCCTATAATTGTTGCCTGTCTTTTCCTAATTTTCCTAATAAGTGATCTACTTGTGTCTGCCTCCATCAAGACTGTCTCGTTTGTTTTCTTTGCTGTCCATGGAACTCTCAACATTCTTCTTAGAAACCACATCTCCGCTGCCTCAATCTTATTCTGGCTTTGTTTGTTGACTGTCCACGCCTGCTACATCTAGTGAGAAAAAAAAGAGAAAACACGATCGTGGCAAACGTCATATGCGCAAGCGAGGTTCTCATGTGTTAATTAACTTATGGCATGTTTACGAAGTTCCACCTTTCTTCACAGCTATATATCTTTGACTAAAATATGCAGGCAAGCAAACGAAAAGAAAACAAAACAAAAACCCACGCAAAACAAAAAGCTTCTCTCACAAAATCTCGAAATTAAAGTGGCAGGAGAGGAAGGTGGTGTTGATGATGGCGAAAGTGGTAGCGATGGAAGAACATGTAATGATGTTAAAATAATAGACGATAATAACAGTTATTCACCATGTCTATTTCAAAAGGATGATTGTGTAAATTGCATATTTAAGCGTCATACAAACTTCGTGTATGCATGTTTTTGTCTTTCTTATTATCATTGTTTTTATACACTTTTGCTTGATTTCAGTTTTTATAGCTACGTACGGTGGAGTTATTCTGACACTTTTTTTTTTTTTTTTTTTTTTTTTTTTTTTTTTTTTTTTTGCGTTCATAAGTCTTGCAGTTTGAATGAAATAAGTGTATTTTAATACCATGTAACTGTGACATTGTAGATGTACCAGAGTTATCCAATACATCTTATTCACGGGTCTGACTTAGGCGTTATTAAAATTATGAAAATCAATTATGTTTACTTCAATTCGTAAAGGTGATGTTGCTGTTCACATAAAAGACATAATAGTCCCTGTAATAAAAGTAGAAAATAATATTCACATTCCTTGACAGTTTTTCTAACAATGACAGAAATTGTTTTCGTGTGTACAGTGACTGCAAAAGGAAGTCACATTATTAACGACGGACAGAAATTTAATTTGAAACTTAAAGCAGCTCAGAAGACGATCGGGATTTTGTATTTCTCAAGGTCACTGTGATCTTGGCATCAACTGAGATAAATGTCGACGTGAGGTGAGAACAAGGGTGTGTTGTTACAACTATGATGACAAGATTTTCAGTATTGTCAAAAGGTTCCTGGAAAGGTGCTGTTCACACACACACACCTTCCTCAACATTTGCTGATTTTAGGCACCTTTTTTGAATGGAGTGATCTTGACCTGGGTGCCATATTTTCCAATCGTGTACATATTCAACTCCTCAGTGGTCCACACGTTTAACACAAATGTGGTAACGAACCACACAAAACAGGAGTGAAAATCTCTGTAATAGTTTTTTGTCACACACACATACACACATACACACATACATACATACATACATACATACATACATACATACATACATACATTCATACATACATACATACATTCATACATACATGCATACATTCATACACACATACATACATTCATACATACATACATACATACATACATACATACATACATTCATACATACATACATACATTCATACATACATGCATACATTCATACACACATACATACATTCATACATACATACATACATACATACATACATACATACAAACATACAAACATACAAACATACATACGTACTCAAACATACATACACGCATACACACACACACACTCACGCATACACAAACACATACACTTACCGACAAACACACACACACACAAACACACACACTTGCGCAAAAATACACACATGCACGCACGCACACACACACAAACACACACGCACACACACACACACACACACACACACACACACACACACACACACACACACACACACATACATACATACATACATACACACACACGGGCACGCGTGCTCGCGCTTTTTTGATCGAAATTAAACAATTATCCTGAAATGTGGAGAGGGAGGGTTGGGGAGGCGGGGGTATGAAACACTAAACTGACATCACCAGACTGATGGAAACATTACGAAGGGCAACCAACAAGCCAGTTTTTAAAAAATCCTAAACAAGTGTGACTGCCCGCGTTCTAGCAAACAGGAACCAGAAAAAAAAACACGAAAAAAAATACGAACACGTATTTAATACAATAAGACAAGAGAGGCACATATTTTCGACCAAGCGGCCTTTATCAAAGGCCAGTTGGCCGAAAATTTGCGCTTGTCTTGTCTTCGAAAATTTGCGCCTGTCTTGTCTTGTATTAAGTACGCGTTCTTATTCTCTTTTCGTGTTTTTTTCTGGTTCCGGTTTTTAAAAATTGCGGACTAGGATAGAAATGAGATATCAGATCTTGAGTCCATGGCTCTATAAAAAAAAACCCAACTAAATCAATGCTGTCTCGAATTAGGCCTAGGGAACTATATACACTCGTGCAGTATCCAGTCTACCCAGCTGTAATTAAGTGAATACCTGAATTTTAATCAAAGTTAAGTCAAAGTTAAGGACAGTTAAAGCAGCGAGGAACAGAAGTTGAATACTGCCCTCTCCAAGCTGGCCCCAAGAAAATTTCGGGCCTCTTTATTTATTTTTACTTTTTTATTTTCATTTTTTTTATTTATTATATACATGTATTTTTGTTGTTGTAGTTGTTGACTTTGGTTTAGTTTCTTACGTCGGCACCCACCTCAGGTAATATGACCGACGGGAATAACCATCCCAGGGATATGGGGGAAGGGGAACTTATCTAATCCTATACTGACACCACCAGAACAACAATGATGTTAAGATGGGAGAGTAAGATGGCCAGTTTTAATGTAGCGCACCTCGGGCCTGTACCATCTCACTTCCCTTATACGATCTCAGAGTTATGGGACAACGTTTACCATTTTCTGTTTCACCTATACTGAGCAGATGACCGAGTAAGTAGTTCAGTTGAGTATAATTCCAAGTTTTCGTTTTCCTAGAATCCGGACACCTGATTTCTTTTCCCCAACAACACTAATGATTTTAATGCCAGTGATGTTATTGGATTGTTGAGAGGCAAATTGCAATAGGAATTGAACTATTAAAAGTATTTGTCTCTTTTTGTCTCCTTTTATTAACTCTTTGACTCCCGCATCCTGTCCACAAGCATCTTGCATTTTCAGTCATACTAGCAAAGGTAAATCTTAACCCTTTGATTCCCTCACCCTGTCCACTAGCTTCCAGAAGGAAGCTGGTGAATAAGGTGAGGGAGTCAAAGGATTAAGTGTTTCTACATGTATAGACAGCTGTCCTTAGTAAAGCTTACACTTCAATCGAATTGCTCGACTAATATTTTCGCTAGGCTGTCTCTCAGTGAAACCACACACATGAAAACTTTGGAGGTGTGGCCCGCCGGCCCCAACCCACTGGTGACTAATTGAGGTTAGCTGTGAACTAAGGCAGGCTTGCCTGGACAAGTAAGTAGTCAAGAAGCGACTGGCGATTATTTCCATCAGGACGAGACGGAGTAGCCTTTGGCAAAGTCACACCCAGAAAATACTTTGTCCTATGACAGAGACATCAGGCGGAAAAGAGCTTTCTCTATCCTTAGTCCTCTGCGTTTGCGTGGTAGGTGTCTTGGCCATAATCTAAAGGCTTCAGAACACCTACAGAAAACCTAGAGGGCTGAAATCAGAGGTATCAGGCCTGCAAGCGCCTTCTGACAAACCATGGTACCATACATCATCATCATCATCATCATCATCATCATGTGCCCTGCCGCATGGCGTTGGCGATCATGGCCTTCCGAACGAATCTATCCCCTTGTCGCTGCAAGTACATCTCCCACCCTCTCTGTCCTCGGCCACTCTGCAAATCAGTCCAATATTTTCTCCCTGGGTCTACCTGGTGCTGTCTTTCCCTCCAGCTTTCCTGTTGTGACCAGGTGCTCTAATTTCTTTAACCGCATAAAATGTCCTATAAATGTTGCTTGCCTCTTCCTAATCTTCTTTATTAATGATCTTCTTGTGTCTGCCTCCTTAAAGACTGTCTCGTTTGTTTTCTTTGCTGTCCGTGGAACTCTCAACATTCTTCCTACAAACCACGTTTCAGTACCATACAACATAACTTAAATGTTTACACGATCATCTACGTTTATATCGGACGAGAACAATGATATTCATTGAGGTCTTTTCACAGTGGAGCCGCGGCGGTTTCTACACCTCAGGACAATTTACCGTCACCTGAAGGAACTAGAAAGAAAACGGCCCTGTACATTGCCAGATGCGGCTTGACCATGTAATAAACAGCGAGTGAAAGAAGAAGAAGAAGCCTATATGCTACTTAGAAAGACACAGAGAGAGATTGAAAATTTTTGCCGTGACATTTGATGTCATTCGTCCGTGATATTTGAGGAACTGTGTAAGGCAGTTCAATTGAGAGTAATTCCAAGTTCTCGTTTTCCTAAAATTCGGACACCTCATTTCTTTTCTCCAACAACACTAATGTTTTTAGTGCCAGTGATATGATTGGATTGTCGAGAGGCAACTCGAGTTGCAATAGGAACTGAACTATTAAAAGTGTTCGTCTCTTTTTTAAGTTTCCTGTAAATGTTTCTACTACCTATAGACAGGTAATAGGGCAGTTTGGCATAAGAAGTCTTCCTCATCTCTCTTACACACGCTTTCGCACTGACACATATACACATACATACCCACACACGCACGTGCACACACAGACACACACACACACACACACACACACACACACACACACACACATGTGTACAGACACACACACACACAGAGACACATACACATACACACACACACACACACACACACACATATATATATATATATGTATATGTGTGTGTATGTGTGTGTCTGTCTGTGTCTGCGTGTGCGCGTGTGTGTGCATACGTATAAATGTATGCGTGAGTGTGAATATATACACAGACGTAAAAATGTGTTTTATTTGTAGCCTGATTTACAAGCCAATTTCTATGCATAAATTTGTGTCAGACATTCACACAGGCAACCGTTTCGTCATTAACTTCCACTTCTCTGCCCCTTTCTTTGATTGTGTGACTAATTCGTTTTTTCTTAAGCCCTTTTTTTTCTTTGTCTTTATTTGTGCATTTGTAATTTTTCATTTTATCACCACAACCATCGTTGGAAGAAGAACTAAACACAGACCTTCACTTCGCAGATGATATTGATGGCCGGGCAGGCAGTGAGCAAGGACTCGCCACTCCTTGTTAAAATAAAACTACATGAAACACATATGGCATATACATGACATGTAAATCATCATCGAGAAGACCAAGTACACGGCCAGCCACAACACTTTCATAAATATTGATATAAACGTCCATGGAATGAAGTTAAGAACTGTCCAAGAATTCACTCATTTGGCATTCAAGCCAGAAATCCTCTCACGGGCAGTAAAGACGACACCGGCACTGTCAAGATTAAAACCCATTTTGAAGGACTGTACTGTTGTACGGATGCGAGGCGTGGACAGTCAGCAAGCAAAGCCAGAGCAAGATTGAGGCAGCCGAGATGTGGTTTCTAAGAAGAATGTTGAGAGTTCCATGGACAGCAAAGAAAACAAACGAGACAATCTTGATGGAGGCAGACACAAGTAGATCACTCATAAGGAAGATTAGAAAAAGACAGGCAACATTTATAGGCCATTTTATGAGGAAGGGGGATTTGGAACACCTGGTCACAACGGGAAAGCTGGAGGGAAAGAGAGCACCAGGTAGACCTAGGGAGAAAATGCTGGACGGACTTGCAGAGTAGCTGGGGATGAGGAGGGTGGGGGAGATGCTAGGGGCAACGAGAGATAGAGATGGTTGGAAGTCCATGGTCGCCAACGCCATGCGGCAGGGCACCTGATGATGATGATGATGATGATAGAAGGACAAAAACATCTCCGAACAACACAACATCAGTTTCTTATTGTGCACTCGTTTGTTCCATCTTCCTGTATACTTGTGAGACAGGGATCTCACAGTGAATTTGGAAAGACGATTCCAAGCCATGGACAGGAGATATTACTGTAAGATACTAAACACTAGATACACTGATCGTATCACCGGTGAACAAGTGCCCCACACCATCAAGACGCACAGTGGGGCCATATGAAGATCTTCTGACTTCGGTTAAGAAAATAAAACTACGTTGGTATGGCCATGTAATAAGATCCAACAGCCTTCCAAGGATATCCACTGAGGTCATTTGTCATTTTGATAGGCCTTTTATTATACTCAGTCATTATCGTTTGTAATCCTTAAAGGTCCTCTAGTATATTCAGTCAGATCATTTGCAATCCTTTGAAGTCCTCTAGTATATTCAGTCAGGTCATTTGTAATCCTTTGAAGTCCTCTAGTATATTCAGTCAGATCATTTGTAATCCTTTGAAGTCCTCTAGTATATTCAGTCAGGTCATTTGTAATCCTTTGAAGTCCTCTAGTATATTCAGTCAGATCATTTGCAATCCTTTGAAGTCCTCTAGTATATTCAGTCAGGTCATTTGTAATCCTTTGAAGTCCTCTAGTATATTCAGTCAGGTCATTTGCAATCCTTAAAGATCCTCTAGCACATACTATCAGGTCAGTTGTAATCCTTACAAGTCATCTACCGTGCTGAGACGGAAGCACTCATGCAGGCGGCCTCCATGATTCAGGCTACAGACTGTGACTGCAGACAAGTTGTCTTCTTGTCTGACGCCCTCTCCGTGCTGCAGGCATGCCAGAACAGCACGCTCCCCCTCCTGTCTAGAGCTCTGCACCAGGTTGCCACAACCAGAAGAGCAGTTCTGCAGTGGATTCCAGCCCACTGTGGAGTCTCCGGGAATGAGCGAGCTGATATCCTTGTTAAGGAGGGAGCCAGAGAAGAACAACCTAACAACAACGTCAGCTACAGTGAAAAGAGGAGCATCATCGGGGCGTTTTCCATACCGAGACGACACAGGGATGACTACCACCTGTTGTCTAGAGAGCAGCAAGTTGTCCTGGTGAGGTTGCGCACTGGTCACAATAGGCTGAACAGCCACATGTACCGCAAACTGAAGCTGGAGCCCTCCTCAACCTGTCCCTGCGGTCAAGAAGACCAAATCACGGAACATATACCCCTAAGATGTCCCCTTCACCAGGTGGCAAGATAGGACGTGTGGCCGACTGACACTCCGCTGACAACCAAACTCCATGGCTGCAGACAGGAGCTGGAAAAGACGGCTGCATTCATCGCCCGCACACAGCTGATTGTGTAGCAGCGTACGCCAAGAAGAAGAAGAACAAGATCTAGCATATTCAGGTAATTTTAATCCTTAAAAGTCCTCTAGCATACTCAGTCAGGTCAGTTGTAATCCTTAAAAGTCTTCTAGCATACTCAGTCAGGTCAGTTGCAATCCTCAAAGGTCCTTTAGCATACTCAATCAGGTCAGTTGCAATCCTCAAAGGTCCTCTAGCATACTCAGTCAGGTCAGTTGCAATCCTTAAAGGTCCTTTAGCATACTCAATCAGGTCAGTTGCAACCCTTAAAGGTCTTCTAGCATACTCAGTCAGGTCAGTTGCAATCCTCAAAGGTCCTCTAGCATATCCAGTCAAGTTAGTTGCAATCCTCAAAGGTCCTCTAGGTCGGTTGTAATCCTTCAAAGTCTTCCAGCATACTCAGGTCATTTTAATCCTTAAAGGTCATCTAGCATACTCAGCCAGGTCATTTGTAATCCTCAGATGTACCTTAGCATACTCAGGTAGGTCATTTGCAATCCTTCAGAATCCTCTAACATACTCAGGTCATTTGTAATCCTTAAAGATACTCTAGCATACTTGCTCAGGTTATCTGTAATCCTTACAGGTTCTATAGCATACTCCTGTCATTTGCCATCCTGACAGGCCCATCACTATACTCAGGTTATTACTGATCCTGATAGATCCTTCATTATAATCAGTCAGGTCACTTGTGGTCATGACCGATACCTTATTGTGTCCGGTCAAGTAAACAAGAAGATAAGAGAAAAACATGTATCACTGAGAAACAAAAAGACGGAACCATTTGTCATTTTGAGAAACAAGAAGCGAAAAACACTTGTTATTGAGAAACAAAAAGAGGGAACCATTTGTCATTGAGAAACAAGAAGAGAGAAACATTTGTTATTAAGAAACAAAAAGCGAGAACCATTTGTCATTGAGAAACAAGAAGCGAAAAACACTTGTTATTGAGAAACAAAAAGCGAGAACCATTTGTCACTGACAAACAAGTAGAGAAAAACATTCATCACTGAGAAACAAAAAGAGACAACCATTAAATTTTGTCATTGAGAAACAAAGAACAGAAACACGTTTGTTATTGAGAAACAAGAAGAGAACAACTGGTCATTGAGATACAAGAAGAGAAAAACATATATCATTGAGAAACAAAAAGAGGAACCATTTGTCATTGAGAAACAAGAAGAAAGAACCATTTGCGCCATTGATGTTTCAGTTCCTGTGTACTGTACCTCCTGACCAGTTACCTTTAACAAGAGCACTAAGATCATTAAATTTGTCGCGGAAAGAAATAGAGTTCTACATCATAGGAAAAACTGGGATTATAATCTGTCAAACTACCTTCCATTGCATCGAGTATTACCAAAATAATTACCTGTCTCTCTTTGTATCATCTTAGATAGGGTTATCATCTTAAGCAGCGTATAAGTTTCACTCAGAAACTGCGAAGGAGGGAATGTGATGTGTTTATCAATTTAAAAAAGATCAAGACCTCCAAGGTCAGTTCTTATGAATAAGGTCAGTTTAGTTTCATAATAGACGAGAATGAGATCGAGTGCTCGGCGTGAGGTAGGGGGGGGGGGTGTGGAGTGAGAGGGGGCGAGGGAATTTTGTTATTGCTCTGTACTGTTCGTCGTTATGTTGGTTATGATCGATGGGGCCACTTAGATGTGAACTACTCTATTTTACTTTCGGGGTTCCTTGGCTATTAGCTGAAATGAACAGAGAAATGGAAGAAGAGGACGTTTTGATACTCGATACAGTTCGTATCTTTCAGGGGTATGCATGTATGCTTGTATGTGTGTGTGTGTGTGTGTGTGTGTGTGTGTGTGTGTGTGTGTGTGTGTGTGTGTGTGTGTGTGTGTGTGTGTGTATCTTTCAGGGGTATGCATGTATGTGTGTGTTTGTGTGTGTGTGTGTTTGTTGTGTGTGTTTGTGCGTGTGTGTCTGTGTGCGTGTGTTTGTATAGGGGGGGGAGGGAGAGGGTATGTGTGTCCTTGTGATGTGTGTGTGTGTGTTTGTGTGTGTGGAGGGGGTGTTGCGTGTAGATATAGGTGTACGTGTGTACTCGAATGCTCAAAGATTTATATTGTATATATGTGTGGGTATGTGAGTGTGTGTGTGTTGTGTGTGTGTGTGTGGTGTGTGTGTGTGTGTGTGTGTGTGTGTGAGTGTGTATACGTGTGTATGTGTTTGTGTGTGTGGTGTGTGTGTGTATATGTGTGTCTGTATCTGTGTCTGTGTGTGTGTACGTGAGAGATTCAAGGACTCATTTTCGTGTTTTCAGAAGCCAGGTAGACATGAATGGACATAAAAGATCAAGTTACTGATTTCACGTACCGTATCATCATGATCGGCAATTTGCAAATCTTACATTATTTCCTGACTGTAAACATTTAGAGACGAACTTTGCAATATGAATTTGTAGGTAAATTTCGTATGTGTCATCGTGTGTGTGTGTGTGTGTGTGTGTGTGTGTGTGTGTGTGTGTGTGTGTTGTATGTGTGTGTGTGTGTCTGTGTGTGTGTGTCTGTCTGTGTGTGTCTGTGTCTGTGTCTCTGTATGTGTATGTCTGTGTGTGTGTCTGTGTGTGTGTTGTGTAGTGTGTTGTGTGAGAGAGACGGAGAGAGAGAGTGTGTGTGTGTTGTGTTTGTGTGTGCGTTTGGGAGGGAGGGGCAGTGCATGGAGGTGTCGGTTGTGTCTGTGGGTTTTGCTGTGTGTGTGTGTGTGGTGTGTGTGTGTGTGTGTGTGTGTGTGTGTGTGTGTGTGTGTGTGTGTGCGTGTGTGTGTGTGTGTGTCTGTTGTCTGTTATGTGTCTGTGTGTATGTGTGTGCGGGTGTGTGTGTGTGTGTGGGTGTGTGTGTGTGTGTGTGTGTGTGTTGTGTGTGTGTGTGTGTGTGTGTGTGTGTGTGTGTGTGTGTGTGTGTGTGTGTGTGTGGTTGTGCATATGAGGGGGGGAGTGAGAGTGGAGATGGTTAGTTGTGTGTTTGTGTGTGTGTGTGTGGTGGGTGTGTGTGTGTGTGTGTGTGTGTTGTGTGTGTGTGTGTGTGTGTGTGTGTGGTGTGTGTGTGTAGGGGAGTCAGTGGTGGATGGGTGGTTGTGTCTGTGGGTTTGATTGTGTATATGTGTTGTAGTGTGTGTGTAATGTGTGTTGTGTGTGTGTAAGTGTGGTGTATGTGTCGTGTGTGTGTGTGTGTGTGTTGTGTGTGTGTGTGTGTGTGTAGTGTGGTTTGTGTGTATGTGTGTAGTATGTGAATTGTGTGTGTGTTGGTGTGTGTGTGTTGTGTGTGTGTGTTGTGTGTTGTGTGTGTGTGGGGTTGTTGTGGTGTGTGTTGTGTGTGTTGTGTGTGTGTTTGTTAAAATAAAGAGACGGGCAGACAGACGGAGACAATCAGAGATTGGCAAATAGGCAGAAAGAGAGACAGACAGACAGACAGACAGGCAACAGACAGACAGACAGGCAGACAGAGAGGCAGACAGAGACAGAGAGAAACAAAGAAAGAGACACACACAGAGAACAATGTATGTGTGCAATTTCTTCGACCATCGTGGTGCTTTTCTGTTTGTTTGTTTGTTTGTTTGTTTGTTTGTTTGTTTGTTTGTTTGTTTGTTTGTTTGTTTATTTGTTTGTTTGTTTGTTTATTTGTCTGTCTGTTTGTTTGTTTGTTTGTTTGTTTTGTGTGTTTATCGTTTCCTTGTTTTTTTCAAGTTAGAAAGGCTTGTTGGCGTGTCCAAAGCTTATCAAGTTAGAGGAGATAGTTTAATGTTTCCAGGAGCTTCCTGTTCCCGCTAGCTCCTCAATGAAATCAATATGGTAATAACTTTGTTTGTTCAGTGCAGTGTTTATTTCCTCTTTAGAAGAGGGATGAGCGTTTCGTGTCGATCGAAGCATACCTATATACATACATACATATATATATATACGTGTGTGTGTGTGTATGTCTTTCAACCTGTCGTTGAACCCATCATCATCAGAAACATCATGAAGCACGCTGGCATAAAAACTTGCGAACTTGAGTTTCTTCACCATTTTGACACTCTTCTGCCCCCCATGACAACTGTTACCAACACCTCACTGCTGTCTGGCTCCTCCTCTGATTCCTTCATTCTGCATTGTTGAGACTCTTTTCGAAGAAATCTTCCCTTGATCCTGAAAATCTGGAAAACTACTGTCCAGTCTCCAACTTCCACTTCTTATCAAAAGTCGCAAAAAAAAGTTGTATTTGCCCAACTTCTTGAACATCTTCAGACTATTAACTTATATACGTCTTCAATTTGCATATCGTTCTGGGAGCAGCATAGAGAGCACTTTTGTTAAAATCTGTACTGATATACTAACACCTCTAGATAGCAATGATGTAATTCTCCTTTCACTCCTTGATCTCTCTGCAGCCTTCGACAATATCGATCGTTGTGTCCTCTTGTTTCGTTTGCAAACCTCTTTCGGAAATTTTGGTTCTGGGCTTTCATGGTTTAGGTCATAGCTTGCAGACGGCTTCCAAACTGCTAATGGAATCCTTGCCACTCCTTCATCCCTGCAATATGGCGTTCTTCAGGGCTCTGTTCTGGGTCCCATTTTATTTGTTCTCTACGCCTATCCCGTTTTTACTATTGTCAATGCTCGCTCTCTTTCTCAACATAGTTTCTCTGATGACAACCAACTCTACGCGTATGTCACTTGACCCCTCCTCTGCATTTTCCAGTGTAGTTTCCTCTGCTCAGTCATGCATCTCTCAACGAAAAACCTGGATGAATGTGAACAAACTGAAACTCAATAAAGACAAAACTTATATGATTCTGATCAGCCCATAAAAACCCACCAATATCATTTTCTTCCCTC
>CM060306.1:108054616-108057116 GCA_030674185.1 Monoplex corrugatus | reverse complement strand
GAGGGGCATTGCGAGCATGTCTTTTTGAGTTTTATTCATTTGTTGATTCATTTGCTTGTTTGATTTAGTGATTGTTTGATTTGCTCTAGTCATTATCATAATTTGTATCGATGTAAAGCGCTTAGAGCTCAGTCGAGAAAAGGCGCTCAACAAATCTTCGTTATTATTATTATTATTATTAAATATGCTCAGTTTGAAGTCTTTTTTTTTTAATAGTTGATTCTGCTTAAATGATTGTTTTTCTCTTTGTATTTGACTGAAAATGAATAAAACTAAAGTAATTTAAAAAAATCATGGTCATAGGGGAGTGAGGTGGTAGAGACCTCAAATTTTCTCGATGTCAGCATAATGAGGGCGGTGCTGGTCTCCTCTCCCTCGTTGCTTTACTTTTCCCTGACTTTAAAGGAAGTCAAGTGGGTGGTCTGGACGTTATATGCACATATAATGCTCCATCAGCATAATTCGCATTCGTGTAATCTCATGCAGGCAGTCTGGAAAACGAGTGCTTTACCTGTCCTTCAACCAGGCTTATGCTTTGAACGAATAGTTTGATGTGCTGTCGCCTCCAGAGACCAAGGCCAAGTAAGGGTGGTGTTGGACCCTCAGCCTCAAAAAAGCCCATCTAAGCGACTGGCGGCTCGGACAACATGGGAACCAGGGGCAGTCAGAGCTACTGGTCAAAACCTTCTGTGACGTATGTGCCTACAATAAACACTCCCTAACTGTTTTTCCATGAGAAAGGAAGAGTGACGTCCCTTGAATGACGTTTCAACGGACGACGAAACTTTGATCGCCCACCAAATAAGAAACCATCCTGTCTAATCTACCACAAGGTAGAAGAAAACGAAACACCTTCAACAAGCGGGAGCAGGCCTGCAGATATAGCAGTGGAATGCTGTACGATTACTATAATTACAAGAAACAAAAAGTCTGAACTTTCAAATCTTCCTGAAATACAGACAGAAAAAAAGAGGGAGACTGAATGCACACAAAGAAAAGTCGTAAACAGGAATCATAACAAAAAAAACAAAAATCCCCCACAATCATGATATAAAAAAACATAATGTTTAACGAAAATTTCATCTCTTAGACGTTGGGCGTAATAAATGAACAATGTAATGTTTTCTAGCGGTTTTCAGTTAATTTACGTCACATACGAAAGAATCTTTGAGGGCTTCTTTCTATCGATGAGTAAAGCTATAGCTTTGTTATAAGGGCCGTGGTTGTGAAAATGGCATTCCAGAAGAAAAGATTTTAAAAGTTCAATTCTATCATAAAGCGTACACATTTTACAAAGTTATCATATCTTCCCATTGGCACCCACAAAAAAGAAAGAAAAATATAGTCGTGGAGGAGAGAAAGAGGCAGAAATACAAAGATTTTAAAAGTTCAATTCTATCATAAAGCGTACACATTTTACAAAGTTATCATATCTTCCCATTGGCACCCACAAAAAAGAAAGAAAAATATAGTCGTGGAGGAGAGAAAGAGGCAGAAATACAAAACTAAAAAGGAGAAATAGAGAACCGAGAGAGAGAGAGAGAGAAAGAGAGAGACAGAGAGAGAGAGAGACAGAGAGAGGATAGACAGACAGACCGACAGACAGACAGAGACAGAGAGAAACAGAGAATCAGAGATGGAGGGGAGGGGGAAGGAAAGAAGAATAGGGAGCTGGGGAGGGAGAGAGATAGAAGGCCATAGCAAAAGACAGACAGAGAGACTCAAAAAAGAGAAACACACAGAAAGAGAGAGAAAGAAACTCAGATAAACAAAAATAGAGTCAGAGATAAGTAAATACAGAGATAAGATAGATAGAGAGATAGAGAGATAGAGAGATAGAGAGATAGATAGATAGATAGATGGATAGATAGATACATAGGTAGGTAGATAGATAGATAGATAGATAGGTAGGTAGGTAGATAGATAGATAGATTGATAGATAGATAGATAGATAGATAGACAGACAGACAGACAGATAGATAGATAGATTGATAGATAGATAGATAGATAGATAGATAGATAGATAGATAGATGGGGAGAGAATGAGACAGAAAGAGAGTGAGAGAATGTGCAAGAGAGAGAGAGTGAGAGAGAAAGAGAAACAGAGAGTCAGAAGGAGAGAGAGAATTAAAGACAATGACACAGTCAGAGAGAGAAAGACAGATACAGAGACAGAGACAGAGAGACAGAGAGAAGGAGAGTGAGAGAACTAGAAAGAAGAAGTTAGTGAAAAAACAGCGAATCAGAGACAGAGAAATAGATACCCCGACGGAAGGGGAAAGAGAGAGATAGAAAGAGAAAGAGAGAGAGGGAGAAGGAGACAGACAGACAAACAGACAAACAGACAGACAGAGACAGACAGACAGACAGATAGACAAACTGACAGAGGTACAGACAGGTAGATAGACAGACAGACAGGCAGACAGACAGAATTAGATAGCCATAGAATGAGACAGAAAAAACACAAAATCACAGAGAAGAAGGCAGAGAGAGATAAAAA
>CM060306.1:108034616-108047116 GCA_030674185.1 Monoplex corrugatus | reverse complement strand
TGTAACAGAATCATAGAACAAGTCAAAGAGCTGTATTGGACAACATTTTGTAAATCTGAAATAAATAATCACAAAGACATGCATAGAATTTGGGAGAAACTAAAAATTATGAAAAATGGGATCAGTTTGCCGTCATTTCCGATAAAGCTAGCCAATAGTCCTTTCCCAAGCTCGTTGGAAAAGGCAGAAGCTTTTGCAGATTTATTTGCTGAAGTCTGCCATAATGACGGCCTTCCTGTTTCCAGTCAAAATCATAGGGAACGAGAAGAAAAGACAGAGGTTTATAACGACCCTGCCCCAGATAATACACACTACATGAACGCATCAATTACACTTCAAGAATTAAAAGATGCCATTAAGTCTATTCCAAACAAAAAAGCGTCAGTAGGATTAGATGCCATTTCTAATCAGATGCTGAAACATTTACCCGAAAATTTTGTAATTTTGCTATATACTATCTTTGAAAAATGTTGGAATAGTAGCAAAATGCCGGACACTTGGAAACAGACAATAGTGGTTCCTATCCCAAAAGCGGGTAAATGTAACACTGATCTGAAAAATTATAGGCCAATTGCACTAACATCCCACGTCTGTAAACTGATGGAGAAAATCATTGTACACCGGTTGTTGCACTATTGTGAAAAGAATAACTGTCAATCAGGCTGGTTTTCGAAAAGGCAGGTCAACAGTGGAACTCTTAACTAAATTAACCACTGACATAAAGCGACAATTTGCAAGACGTAAATGTGTATTGGCCACATTTTTTTTATATAACCAAAGCATACGACCAAGTGTGGCACTCCCGATTATTATTTAAATTAAAAACCATAGGACTAACAGGTCGTGTTTATAATTATGTGAAGTGTCTGTTGGAAAACCGAGTAATTCAAACCAGGATTGGAAACGTGTATTCAAAAAAACGAACCCTTCAAATGGGTATCCCACAGGGATCAGTTATAGCACCTCTCCTTTTTATGATACTAATGAATGATTTACCAAGTAGAATATCTAAAGATGTCACATTAGTCCAGTATGCTGATGATCTATGCATGTGGATGCCGGTAAACATGAAGAGGAAAACTCCTTCTCGTAGTATCAACTATACACGCAAACTTTATCAATTAGAACTTGACAAAATAGCGCAATACATGGCAGAAAATGGGCTCCATCTATCTACGGAGAAGACAAAGATAATTTTATTTAATAGTGGGTCTAACCCGGACATAATGCCCACCTTTAAACTAGGAGATACCGTTCTTCAGTATAACCAAACCATTAAATTCTTAGGTGTTTTCTTTACAGCAAAATTATCATGGAATCTGCATGTCGACTACTTACTCACAAAAGCCCAAAAGAGTCTAAATTTTCTGAAAATAGTGTGCAAACAACCATGGGGACATAATCCATCAACACTTGTACATCTATGTAAATCTCTCATTAGATCTAAACTAACATATGCCCAAGAAATATTCTTTAGTGCACCTAGACACTTACTACAAAAACTACAAAGTATAGAATGCAAAAGTTTTAAACTTGCGCTTGGTCTTCCAATGCATGCTTCCAACCTCCGTACTTACGGTGAAATTGATACGTTGCCGCTTGATGAACAAAGGAAACTCGTCTCTACCAAATTTCTGCTAAGAAATACCACCACTGAAAATGTTTTGAGAACTGATATAAATTTAAGATCAGACATTGATTTTCCAAAACGAGCTAAATCAATATCTTCACACGCCACACCTGCAACGTATACATACGACATCATGAATGGCTCTGGAATTGATTTAGAAGCGGATCCTATATCTATAAGACCTTCTTTTTCTCCAGTACCCAGTTGGGAACTCTTAAGAGCAAACTTTGATATACACCACACTGATTTAAAGAAAGAAGATAATATCAACTTATTAGCGAGTCGAGTTAAATGTCATATTGAACACTTTTATCCCAATCATTTAAAAATCTACACAGATGGCTCATTAATTGAGAAAATAGCAGGTTCTGCGTTTCTAATACCAGCTCTTAAAATAGAGAAATCTTTCCATATAGGACCCAACAAATCAATATTTACAGCTGAACTCTTTGCAATACTGATGGCTTTAAATTACTTAGTAAATTATCCTCGAAATATAGCACAAATCCTTTTCTGCGTTGATTCTAACTCAGTGCTTCAGGCTCTTGAATTGATGAAATTAGACACTAGATCTGAAATGGTAATAGAAATTAGCCATTTAATTCATTACTTATCCCTAAGAGGAACTAATCTTACTTTTTGTTGGATATCATCTCATTGTTCGTTTCATCATAACGATGTGGTTGACAGGGCTGCCAAACGAGGAGCTAAGGGTTCACCAGAATCAAACAACATAAAGCTTTCTCCCTCTTTAAATGAATCTTGTAATTTAGTAAACGCCTATGTTTGGAAACTGAAGATGTGCCAGTCACACAATAAAAACAATCTTGACTCGACTTCTTGTTTTCTTGGTTTCTTGTTCAGTTGCTCATTCCGACATCAGCGTCCCGGAAGCGTCATTACGTATCTATCTGAGTGACGTCATAATTCAGCTTCATTTACGTAAGTCGTACATATACAATTATAATAATCTACATCTTCCTTCTCAAGATTTTTTTTTTTTTTTTTTTTTGAGCTAAGATGAGCAAGTTGAATGAAAACGATTTACTGTCCAAAGTGCTTCCTTAGAGCCAAAAGAAATAATGCAAACAAAAAAATTCAAACAAATTTTGTTTTTGTTTTTTTTTGTTTTTTGAAAAACATTCACGCAAATGTCTTGATTTCTTTTCATGTTCATCTTCCTTCCTGCAAGAGAAAAATTATAAATAACCAAAGAATAAACAGCAAAATGTCACATCAAGCAGTCAAAGTATTTGGGGTTGGGCTTCACAACTCTATCGGCACGGGTCACCACGGGCTGGGGCTGCAAGGCGGTCGGTGCTGGACCTGAAAGCTTGGCTGGTGGGGTACCTGGTGTAGTGGCCGGCACAGAACCCGGTGTCGTGTGCGCGATTGGACCTGGTGTCTTGTTGGTGGCACCGGCTGGACGAGGCATGGAACAGGTTGGAGCGGGAGGTGCTGAGGAGGGGAACAGCTGCACTGGGGTGAACCTGTTTCGTGGCACATTGGCAAACTGAGGGGTGAGAGGAGTGGGGGCAGACAAGGGGCGGGTAACGACAGCAGCGGGAGGCGGCGACGAGGCTGGCTGCTGTTTAAAGGGTGCAGGGAATGGGGGTCGCACACTACCTGGACCTCCAAGATTGTCACGAGGTAGCGTGCTGAGGGCTTGCGGAACCTGTGGTTTGGGCTCCTCGACGGGGAGAAGGTGACGTCTGTTGCGCACGTAGTCAGCGCCATCTGCAGTGACGACGTACGATCTTGGCGAGTGGCGTGCTGATTTCACTACTGCAAGTTTCTTGAAGCCTTTGTCAGTCTGCATCCGCACGACTTCACCCTGTTTCAAAGGACGTAGATCTCTCGCTGATCTGTCATGATATTGTTTCTGCTGCTGTCTGGACTTCTTCAATTGGTTAGAGACTTTGCGCGTGCTCACAGTTTTGGGTTGGAGAAGTTTTGTTGAAGTGGGCAGTGTCGCGCGCATACGTCTTGAGTTGAGGCGCTGCGAAGGTGAGCCCATGTCATCACATGGCGTGTTGCGAAGATTCAGCAAACCAAGGTACACGTCTGATCCGTCCTTCTCGCTCTTTTCCAATAGCTGTTTGGCTTGCTTGACGGCGTTTTCTGCCAAGCCATTGGATCTGGGGTAGTGGGGACTACTGGTGATGTGCACGAAGTTCCACTCTTGTGCGAACTGTTTGAACTCACGACTGGCGAATTGTGTGCCATTGTCTGTCATCAGCTTTTCTGGAATGCCATGAGACGCAAAGTGCCGCTTCATCTTCAGGATCACCATGTTTGAAGTCATCTTGTTGATCATGTCCATCTCGAACCAGCCAGAGTAGGAATCGACAACAACCAGGTATTGCTTGCCATTCCAGTCAAATATGTCGGCTGCGAGGCTGGACCAAGGGAGCTCAGGGACAGGGTGGTTCATGAGGGGCTGTTTCTGCAGATGGGCCTTGCAGCTGTTGCAGGCTGAGCATTGGAAACTGCGTCTTCAACGTCTTGACGCATCTTGGGCCAAAACATGATGTCGCTTGCAAGCAGTCTGGTGCGTTCTGCTCCCATGTGGCCCTTGTGGAGAACGGCGATGTAGGTGGACCTCAAGGCTTTCGGAACCACCGCTTTCTGTCCTTTCATGACGACGTCATTCTCAATCACCAACTCGTCTCTGAATGGGAAGAAGCATTTCACATCAGACGGCACGCCTCGCTCATGGTCAGGCCATCCATCTTTGATGAGCTTTGCAAGCTTCTGCATGGTCGGGTCAGCCAAAGTCTCTTTCTGGAGTTCAGTCATTCTCGCCGGCGATATGGAGAGAACTGTCATGACGTCGCAGTCAAACTCCTCCTCTTCAGCTGGATCATTGGGAAACGCTCTGGACAGCGTGTCAGCAAGGTACAACTCTTTGCCCTTTTTGTAGACGAAATCAAGGTTGTAGCGTTGCAGCTGTAAAAGCATGCGTTGGAGACGAGCAGGGGCAGCATTCAGTGACTTCTTCACGATGGTGATCAAAGGCTTGTGGTCAGTCTCTATGGTCACTTTTCGACCATAGACAAAGTCATGAAACTTCCTGCAGGCGAATACAGCAGCCAGGAGCTCCTTTTCAATTTGCGCATATCTTGTCTCGCAGTCAGACAAGGCTCGTGATGCGTAGGCCACTGGAGCATCCTCTTGCAGGCATGCGGCACCCAGTCCACTCTTGGATGAGTCTACAGACAAGACGACGGGTTTCGCAGGGTTAAAGAACTTCAGGACAGGAGGATTCATGAGGTCATCTTTGAGTCTGTTGAAAGCTTGCTGGTGGGCGTCAGTCCAGCTCCAAAGAATATCATTACGTAGCAGTTCTCGCAAAACTGCTGTTTTCTCGCTGTAGTTCTGGATGAACTTGTTTAGGTAGTTTGTCATGCCAAGGAATCTCTGAAGAGCTGCCTGGTTCTCAGGTGTAGGCATCTCCCGGATTGCGTCTGTTTTCTCCGTATCTGGCTTCAGACCATCCTCAGTGAACTTATGGCCGACGAAAGTGACGCTTTTCATTCTGAACTTGCATTTACTGAGGTTCAGCTTCAGCCCGATCTGCCATGCTCGCTCCAGAATCTTCTTGAGATTTGCATCATGCTCCTCGTCGATGGAGCCCCAGACGAGGATATCATCTACGATGATGGCACATGGATATCCCTCGAATAGCCTCTCCATGGCTTCCTGGAAGACCTCACTTGCCGTATTAATGCCAAACGGCATGCGCAGGAATCTGTATCGCCCAAACGGTGTGCTGAAAGTAGTTCGCTTGGAAGACTCCTCATCCATCCGGATTTGCCAAAATCCGTTCTTTGCATCCAAAGTGCTGAAACATTTCGCGTTGCCGATTCTAGATGCTACGTCGTCGGCGGTGCGCATTGGGAAGTACGGGCGTTGGAGAGCGGTGTTTAAACTTTTTGGGTCTAAACAGATCCGGACGTCACCATTTTTCTTCCTTGCTGCCACCATCTGTGACACCCACTCTGTCGGCTCTGTCTCTCGCACTATGACGCCTCGCTTCACCATGTTTTCAAGCTCAATCTTGATCTTCTTTTCCATGGCCTGAGGGACTTTTCTTGCTGGTTTGACAACTGGTGTGACGCTGGGATCAACGCGCATGACGTATTTTGGAGGCAATGTCCCAAGTGTGTCATTGAAAAGTTCTGGGTAGTCCTTCAAACTGTTTTCTCTGGAGGTGTCCTCAGACGCTTCATTTACTTCATAGACAGTCTTGTCTAGCTGAATGAGACGGAGTCGAAGTGCATCATTGAGACCAAGGATGGGTGTGGCTTGCCTGTCAATGACCTGAAAGGTCAACGTTTCTTTGCGGTCGCCAATCTTGCAGAGAAGGTCCACACTTCCTAGTGTCGAGAATCGCTCTCCCCCGTATGCGACGAGGTTGATGGCTTTGGTTTTGTTGATGGTCTCTCTTGCTTGGACCTTCTTGAGCTCATAGAGTGGCAGAACATTGCATTTGGCACCAGTATCAACCTTTAGTTTCAAATCGCCTCCATTGATTCTTGCTGTGCAGTGTATTTCATTGCGACGTGGCTCCTGGGTGAGCGCGTGTAGCTCCCAGTCTTCAGTTGGTTCTCCACCCTCATCAGAGTTGTCTCCACCAATTGCATTGACGGTGCTCGCCAACCGCCGTCGTGGTGTTGATTTGCAGACTTTTGCAAAGTGGTGCATCTTTGAGCAAGACGAACATTTCTTGCCATAGGCTGGACACTCCTCTTTCTTTGCTACATGCGAGCGACCACAATAGCGACAAGATTTGTTGGGAGGAGCGTTGAATTTCTTCTTCTGTGAGATGGCGTTGACTTCGTGATCCTCTGATACTTGGACGGTGTGCTTCTCTGCAGCTTCGTGGATTTGACAGATCTGGATTGTTTTGTGGAGATCTAGCGCCTTTTCCTTCAGAAGCTGTTTTCGGAGAGCATCTGACGTGACTCCACAGACGATTCGGTCTCGAATGAGTGAGTCTTTTAACGTTCCATATTCACAGGTGTCGGCCAAAATCTTCAATGCTGTGATGAAGTTTTGCATTGGCCCGCCAGCTTGCTGGAATCGTGTGTTGAAATTGTGTCTCTCGATAATAATGTTCGTCAGTGGATTGCAGAGCTCTCGAAATTTAGTCTTCAGGACAGCGACGCTTTCGCGCTTTTCTGCAGCTTGTGTGACTACACCATCGTCGTTCTTCACTTCAGCAGCATAAGTGAATGTCTTTTCTTTCTCAATGGCATCTTTTCCAGCCAAGTTCAGCAAAATGTACGCTCGTGTACGGTCATCTTTGTTAGCATAAGCAGCCTCTATAAAGATGTCAAATTCGGCCTCAAATGTACGCCAGTTCTCAGCAACGTTGCCTTCAAAAGACAGGGGCAGTGGCTTCCGTAAGCAGTCCATGCTTTCCGAGTGTCTGAACCACGGAACCACGTACGTGTGTCAGTGTCGAAGAAATGTCGAAGTGATGCAACTGCACTAAAGTCGTTAGTGTTGGAGTACGCCTTGTAGCACGCAAAACGGGATTGAGCAAACCCGCGTAAGTCCTCAACGTGACAAACTAAAGAGTGGTGGATCTAGGCTAGGCCTATACGATCGGCAGTTCAAGTTTAAGTAAGCACACTGAAGGAGCTAGTGCAAACCAGGTACTACTACTACTAACGTCAAAAACTGCCTTGTACGTACGTGGCCCAGGTTGCTAAATGTCAAGATATAATTCGATGAGTTCTAAACACTTCTGACACCATGAAGAAGTGCCAGTCACACAATAAAAACAATCTTGACTCGACTTCTTGTTTTATTGGTTTCTTGTTCAGTTGCTCATTCCGACATCAGCGTCCCGGAAGCGTCATTACGTATCTATCTGAGTGACGTCATAATTCAGCTTCATTTACGTAAGTCGTACATATACAATTATAATAATCTACAGAAACTGTTTCAAGATAATCAGAAAAAGTACAATACTAATAGCATGGATTTTAAAATCAGCAAAATCAGTAAACAGTCTACTACAAACAGATCTATACAGTCCCTTATGTATAGGTGGAAACTCGATGCATTCAAAACAAAGTACACCAGAAATATTGCCTGTCTTTGTGGACAGAAAATAACGACCAGTCATTTACTTTCTTGCATTAATATAAAGCGATATATTCCGATACTTTCTACTCACACAATTTCCGACATATTTGAATCATCATTATTGACATATGAATTTTTCGTCAGCCTATCTAAAAGTCCAATAGTTCAATATTTATAATTCGTTCATCTTCCTGTTCATAGTTACAGTTAGCTAGTTTATTGTAATATTTGTTGTAGTATGCTACTTCATTTGTCATATTTATGCTTTCCTCCGACATTTGCATTGTCCTTGCTTCTTACTTGTTTTTCACATGGTTTCAGCCCGAATATGTTGGGTTTTTTTTTTTTATGCTCGAGTGGGCTAAAAGTAATATGAATTTAAACTTGAACTTTTTTTTTTTTAAATTTTTTTTATTTTCATTTTTATTATTTTTTATTTTATTTTATTTTATTTTATTTATTTATTTATTTATTTTTTGTTTTTGTTTTTTTGTTCATTTATTTATCTATTTTGTTTCATCTTTTATTTATCATTTATTTATCATTATTATCATTGTTATCAATTATTGTGGGGGTTTTTTGTTGTTGTTGTTGTTGTTGTTGTTGTTTTTGTTTTGTTTTGTTTTGTTTTTTTGTTTTTTTTGGATTTTTTTTTTTTTGGTCTAAAATCACTTAAGTGAATAGACATTAAACCAATGACCACCACCACACACGCGCACACTGTTCGCCAATCCAACACCACTACCTCAACCACTATGGCCACCACCACCACACCACCACACACACACACACACTGCAGGTTGTTTACAACAACAGGACACACAGGAATCACAGAAAATGCAATGGGCTCTTCTCTCAATCAGTTCTCAAACAACTGGCTACCTTCATACAGCAACACACAGCAGATACTAATATAGACACACTACAGCTGTAACCCAGAATCTAACAGCGTCTAAAATGAGAAGAGAGTTGCAAGGGGAACGGAATCGAGGGCGTTATCACAGGAACTTTGGGAACATGTTACAGTGAATCGCCAAAAGAATGAATATGAGAGCGACTGAGTGAGAGAGACAGCTAGATATACAGTACAAACTGTCACACAAGTAGGCAAACAGTCGCATAGACACAGAGACAGAGAGAGAGAGAAAGACAGACAGACAGACAGAGACAGAGACAGAGAGGCAGAGACGAGACAGACAGACAGGCAAAGACAGATAGAAACTAAGAGTGAGAGAGACAGACAGGCAAAGACAGATAGAAACTAAGAGTGAGACAGACAGACAGACAGACAGAGAGAGAGAGAGATTAAGAGCGAAAGAGATAGAAAGAGATCGACAGACAGACAGAGACAGAGAGACAGAGATTAAGAGCGACAGAGAGAGAGAGAGAGAAGTTAACACTGATAGAGAGAGAAAGAGACAGAGAGAGATTAAGAATGAGAGAGAGAGAGAGAAAGAGACACAGAGAGAGGGGAGAGAGAGAGAGAGAAAGAGAGAGAGAGAGAGAGAAGGAGAAATGTACAAGGAGACAGACAGACAGACAGACAGACAGACATGACGCAGGACTCTCAAGATCCACGATGTATCAACTCAATTCATTTCGATCGGTGTTATTTCTAGCCCCGTCGTATCGCTAAGAGCCCATTAGGACTGTCACTACGCTAACAATAAAGGTCACACGTCAGCAACTATAACCAGTTTTATAATCTCCATCGGGCGAAAGTTTCACAAGTTTTCAAAAGAAAAGTACAGCTCCAGTTTGAAAAAAAATGTCCAACTAACACAGATCTTTTCTGTAATGAAATCATGTCAAATCAAACAAACAACAACAAAAAATCTCTTCTACGTTGAAATCATGTCACATGAAACAAACCACGATTTCTCTAGTACTCAGGATTTTTAATCCTTTGACTCTCACACCCTAACCACCAACTGCAAAAACCTAATCCTTTTGACTCCTTCATCCTATCTACCAGCTTCCTGCACAGACAGAGACAGAGAGAGATTAAGAGTGAGAGAGAGACAGAGAGTGAAAGGGTTAAGTTAAGAACAAAGACCAAAGCTCTTTTCTTGGAAAGATCCACGAGCCGCAAGATAACAGAGTATCACAATAATATACACCAAGAACGGTATGCAGAGAGAAACAAAGAAAGAGAAAAGCAAAGAAACACAAAGACAAACAAAAAGAGTCGAGAAAGGGAGTAAGGCACAGAATGAGAAGAAGCGGACCAAAAAAAGGACAGACAGACAGACACAGACACAGACAGACAGAGAGAGAGAGTGCAGAGAAAAACAGGGAGAGGCAGACAGAGAAAGAGAGACAGATAGAGAGACAGAGAGAGACAGAGACAGAGAGCAGAGAAAAACAGGGGAAAAGAGACAGACAGACAGTCAGACACAGACACACAGACAGACAGACAGACAGACAGAGCAAAGTCAGACGAAAGATGGGGGTTCCGTTGTGTTAAGCGTTGCAGTGAGTGATTACCGATGAAGATATGTGTGCAGAGATGCACCATATATGGTTTCGTTTATCTGTGAGTAAACAGTAGACTCCAGGGCAATGTTAGCTTAGAATCATTTAAGGTAGGTGAAACCAATAATAAGTCTCTGCCATCCCGTGACACTCATCCGCAGGCTTATGGCATCTGCCATCAGTAGTAGTTTGGGTTCTCCTTCACATGACATTGAAGTAACATTTGTGCTGTAATGCGCGCACAAGGCTTCAACCACGTTCAGTGATGCTGTCTCGAGTAATTTCATTTTTAGTTTCCCTTTACTTAACGCCTGCTGGCCGGCTCTGTCGACAAGACCTGGCCTCAAAAGATCTATGTCTTGAGTGCAGTCCAGTCCTACCATCTCATCTCATCTATCTCCATCGCCGTGGACGACGGTGAGAACTCCACTCTTTGTCACAAAGGATCGCCAGGCGACACGGTCTCTACTCCTGTCTATGATGGTATGGAGCCCCGGTTTGCAGGCGTCAGCGATGTTGTCCATGAAGGATTTTGCTGGCCCTCCTTGTTTTCTCTTTGCTTCGACTCTCCCCTGCAGGACTGATGTCATCAAGTCGGTTCTTGTGTTTCTGTTCATGTGCCCGATATATTTCAATTTTCTTTTGTTGATCTCTGGGAGTATTTACGTTGGACAGCTAATTCCTTTAGCACGCTTTCATTGGTTCTTTTGTCCGTCCATTTTACTCTGAGAAGACGCCTGAAGAACCACATTTCTGCTGCGTTTATTTTACTTTCGTCGTCTTTCTTCAAAGTCCAGGCTTCAAATCCATATCTGACAACAGGCTAAATTAAGCAGCTAAAAATTCTTATTTTCAGTTTCGTTGGTATGTCTCTGTCTTTCCATATGTTGTTCAACTGGACCATTATTTTGCTTGGCCACGCCTATTCTTGATCTGATGTCCTTGCTGCAAGATCCTGAGTTCGTTTTGACAAGGCCCAAGTACTTGAAGTTGTCCACGTTTTCCAGGTCTGTTTTATCTATTCGTATGCTCTGATGTGGCTGGTTAGCTGATCTTTCTATGTGCATGACTTTGGTCCTTTTGACATTCAGTTTCAGTCCTGCCTTGTGTCCTGCAGCATCTACTCGATATAGAATTCTCTTCATACTTATGATGTCTCCTGCTAGTATACAATTATACCAACTGGCTTGTTCGCTGCCCAGGCCCATCATGATGCTCTAGTCATTCTGGTGGTGTTAGTTTTTCAGAAGTCCTGTTCTCCTTCCCGTTTCAAAACCTTGTCAGCGCAAAGGGACTTCTGGATTTCTGCAAGCTTGAGGCATTTGATGGTAGATTTGTGTGGAGAGCATTTTGGAGCTATCCGAATAAGATGAATCCATCTTAAACAAAACAAATCCAAATTTAATCTTTGCTCAATACAATATTACTCGCCTCAGATGACTCTATAATATGAGCTAACACCACCAAAGCAGTGATTGCTTTATCGTGGCTTTTTAAAGTCATACACCAACAGAAAGCCCACAAGGTGGTCTAGCCATTCTCGTACTAGCTATTCTCATAATCTCCCTTTCTATAGAGAAATGATTGTCAAATAATCCGCATTTTTGTACTTCTCAAGGTCACTGTGTCCTTTAAAAAAACATCCGATGAAATTAACCTCGACATGTAGCAACATAATTATTGTATACGTATGAAAAATATGTGATATTTGTTTAGTTTTGGTTTTCTGTTCTGGAATACATTACATGCATGTGACTGATCACGTATTTCCATGACGTATATGTGATGATGTTGATATATATGCGTACATGTGACTGTGTGTATGTGGGTATATATGCATGTATGCATGCATGTATGAAATACATTGTATGTATGTATGTATGTGTGTGTATGTATGTATGTATGTATGTATGTATGTATGATGTATATTATATATGTATGTATGTATATGCATATATATATATATATTATGTATATTTGTGTGATTGTATGTGTGTGTGTGTGTGTGTGTGTGTGTGTGTGATGTGTGTGTGTGTGTGTGTGTGTGTGTGGGTGCGTGTGTGCGTATGTGTGTATACACATATGTATGTATGCGTAAAAATGCAAAAAGTAAATAAATTCTAAAAGAGAAAGATCTAACCAGGAACAAAGATAAAAATCGACTTTCACATGAGTGAAAACAGAATGCAAATATTGTAAGAAATTCCAAGGAAAGTGTAGATCACACACCTGTGTCAATAACTGCTGATTTTAGGTACTTATTGGTCCGTGTGACTTTGATAAGCTGAACGTGTGC
>CM060306.1:108017116-108027116 GCA_030674185.1 Monoplex corrugatus | reverse complement strand
TTGGTATCTTTTGTGGTGCTGCAAGTCCTTTTGTTAATAGAGTCAAATGAATTCTCTGAATTACAATGAAAAGAAGGAAAGAAAACAAGAGACAAATAAAACGTGTGTGTGAGTGTCTCTGATAAAACGTGTCTGCGCATGTTTATCTCTGTTTTTTCTTTGATCTGTTTCTGTCTCTGTCTCTGTCTCTGTCTCTGTCTCTGTCTCTCTCTGTCTCTCTGTCTCTCTATCTGTCTGCTTCTGCTGTCTTCTGTCTGTCTCTCTCTCTCTCTCTCTCTGTCGCTCTCTGTCTTTCTGTCTCGCTGTCTCTGTCTCTGTCTGTCTGTCTGTCTGTCTGACTGTCTGTCTCTCTCTGTCTCTCTCTCTCTGTCTCTCTCTCTCTTCTCTTTCTCTTTCTCTCCCCTCCCTCTCTGTGTGTATGTAACTGTGTTGTAAACTTTACAGTATGTTGCTGGAGCTACATGTTAATGGCAAAACAAACTATGTAAGAAGGTAAAATAACTATGTAAGAGCATTTAGCAGATTTTGTTTGTATATATCGTTTAACAATTTTTCAAAATACAGCTCTTCGTTTGTTGATGCACATTGACAGATAGTTGAAATACATTGCAGCAAGATTAAGTTTTTGGTATTCCTGATATCTTTATTCATCATAACGTTACAGACAAACATGCGCTTGTCATCTGCTTTGTCTACTGTGTCAAGCAACTTAGGAAGATGAAGTCCATTTTGTACGCCCCTGCCAAACGCTAAAGAACAGTAGAGAACGATGCTAAACACGATAGTAATTTGAAATTCGGTTGGGTTTGTTTGTTTGTTTGTTTGTTGTTTGTTTGTTTGTTTGTTTTTGCTTTTGTTTTGTTTTTTGTTTTTTTGTTTTGTTTTATTTTGGTGTTTTTTTTGTGTGTGTGTGTGTTGGTTTTCTTGTTGTTGTTGCTGTCTTTTTGTTGTTGTTTTGTTTTTTGTTCAGGCTTGCTTTACTGATGTCATCAGCGAACGAAAACATAGTAAAACAGTTTGCTACTTGCATGTACAAGCCGCTTAAAATACGAAATGTTGTAACAACATAATAACTGTCTGTATGAACATGCGATGTGGATTTGTTATCTCTTTTCTGAGCGCCTATGGCCTTTGGGAATAAATGCTCTGAATGTGAATCTCTTTGTGTGTATGTTTGACAGGACTCACAAGGATAAAAGAGACGCTACAATAGTACAGCCGTACATGCAAGTACGCGCCACTGAAATTGTTCTTAGATAATTGTACTCATTTCAGTCTTTCTACGTGTATGTTTGCATGCCGTCTTGCTTGCTGTCTTGCTGTCTTGCTTGCTTCTTTGCTGTCTTGCTTGCTTGATGCTGCTGTGCTTGCTTGATTGCTGGCTTGCTTCTTTCTGCTGTCTTTCTGTCTTGCTTGCTATCTTGCTGCTGCTGTCTTCTGTCTGTCTTGCATGCTGCTGGCTTGCTGTCTTGCTGGCTGTCTTGCTGGCTTGCTGTCTTGCTTGTTGTCTTGCTTGCTTGCTTGTTTGTTTGCTTGCTAGCTGTCTTGCTTGCTTGCTGTTGTTGTGTTTCTTATGCTTTTGTTTGCTTGCTGCTTCCTGCTGTCTTCCTTGCTTGCTGTCTTGTTGCTTGCTGTCTTCCTTGACTTGCTGTCTTTTCTTGCTGTCTTCCTTGCTGTTCCTTGCTGCTGTCTTGTTTGCTTGCTGTTTTCCCCTGCTTGCTGTCTTGTTTGCTTGCTGTCTTCCTTGCTTGTTGTCTTGTTTCCTTGCTGTCTTGCTTGCTTGCTTGTTTGCTGTTTTGCTTGCTTGCTTGCTGTTTCCTTGCTTGCTGTCTTGTTTGCTTGCTTGCTGTCTTGTTGCTTGCTTGCTGTCTTGCTTGCTTTTGCTGTTTGCTTCTTCTGTCTACTTGCTCGCTTGCTGTTTTGCTTGCTTGCTGTCTTACTTGCTCGCTTGCTTGCTGCCCTGCTTGCTGCCCTGCTGCTGGTCACTTGTCTCTTTTCATTCTTTCTTTCTTTCTTTCTTTCTTTTTATTTCTTTCTCTCTGTCTATCTTCCTTTCTTTCTTCGTTGTTTGTGAATTGTCTGCATTGATTCTCTAGCCTAGCATGTGATTATACGAATGCAGTTTCATCCCAGGACTGTAGCAGCTGAAAACATTAACTGTTCTGCATAAGCTATGTCCAGTTGGTAATTACATATTACACTCTGCCCGTCATCGGTTCCTCCGGCCTTTAATACTGAAGTAGGCAGCAAGTCAATGATTCTTTTCGCTGATAGGACAGCATATTGTCTTCGTGGTCATTCTTAGTACGTCTGCTTATTCCATTTATTTGTATAACCCTTTTTGACTCCAGCGCCCTGTCCACCAGCATCTTGCATTGTCAAAGATTATAGCAAAGCAAAAACGTAACCCTTTGTTCCCTCACCTGCAGGAAGCTGGAGGATAGGATGAGGGAGTCAAAGGGTTAAGTTTTGCAGTCAGTGGATAGGGCGCGGGAGTCAAAAGAATAAACAAAATGTAGCAAACGTTTAGAAATGAGAGCAAAATCCCAATTCCGCCGTCTCCAGAATTGGAACAAAATATCATTTTTATGACTCCTAGCAGAAGACAACTACTTCTGACATCAAACGGTTGCTTAAAACTTGGACTTTTCTGCCTCAAGCATTGAAACTATTGCAAACAGACAAGACAGAGGAGCGCAAGAGTCACCAGTTGTACGTACTTTGTTTGGGTTACAAAATTACAGCACTTTGTTTTCTTTCCTTCTCATGACCTGTGTTAATTAGAGTGTACTTAGAGGCTGTAGATTGTTGTGGTTGGTGTAAACAGGCACTGTTGTTAGGGCAGTTTTGAGAAACAAAAATGGCACGTCAGACGCAGGACTGCACAGCATAAAGCTGATGGATACTTTTGCAAAGATGGGTGGAAGTGTAAACTGCCCCTACTCTAACAGGACGACAAAAATTACTTTGTCGCCTAACGATACGTGGTAATTATCATTACTGTTTATCTCGCTAAGAAAAGACGTCAAGCGCTTGGGACAATGACGTTGACGTGAACTTTAAATTTACTATGTCTGTGTAGAAAATGGCAAGTTATGAGCGATCCGCTGCGATTTTCTGAATGCAGTGACGTATCATCCGTCCTGGTAATTCGTTGAGAAATGAACGAGTGTTTACCGAGGTCATACCATGGTGAAAACAGTTTGTCCTCCCATCCACAGATACACGTTTGTACAAGTTATCTTATGGTCCAGTCATTGAAGTTGAGCAACGTCTAGCCCAGTTAGTACTTTGATGGGGAAATGCCTGGAAATCTGGATGCTGTTGGCAGTATTTTGAGCAGGCTGCCTGTCTTAAGTTTATGAAACCGTGGACTCTAGTTATGTTGGGTTCAGTCCCTTCCTGTAACATAAACTCTGGCTTGTTCACAGCCCATGTGTATGCTTTTTGTCATTTTGCTGGTGTAACGTACAGCCTGCAACATAACACTGGCCTACTCACGGCCCATCTTATGTGCTTTGAACCCTTTGAGTCCCGCACCCTGTACGCCAGAATTCTGCATTGTCAACTATGCTACCAAAGCAAAAACTTAACCCTTGACTCCCTCACCTTATCCACCAGCTTCCTGCAGGAAGCTGGTGGTAGGGTGAGAAAGTCAAAGAATTCAGTTTTTGCATTGGTGGATAGGGTGCGGGAGTCCAAGGGATATAATCATTCTGCCGGTGTAACCTGGTGTTTCATAGGCCTTGCTTGCTAACCTTCCCTGTCACTTCCAGTGTTGTACAAAATCTTGTTAGTATGTATGAGGCTCAAGCAGTCTAAACTACCTTTTGATCTGATTATGTGAATACAGTTTCATTCTGATCAACAAAACACTGTAGACTGAAGACAATACTTTTTTTTTCTGCAAGCACTCACAACTTTGTATCCGCTGTTAATTACACATCACACAGTTGCCCATCACCTCTTCCATCTCCTTATACTGACGTGGCTGCAAACTAGTGACTCTCCTTATGGATAGAACTGTCCACGTCTGTTATCTTCAGGTTAACTCCTCCCATGTGTTCTGATGTCACTCGTTGATATAAGCTGTACACCAATATTCACGACAGCGAGCGACGTGAGCAGAACAACAGAAATCAGGACAATTCTCAGTCTTCTCTCCTAAACCAGATCTCTCTCTCTCCTGCATATGATTTACTAGCACAAAAACAACTGTTTGTGACAACGGGACGAATGCTTGGGACTCAGAAATGTCTGACTCAGGCTGCTGAAACGGCAACAAACACAGGCAAGTGTGAGAACTGCGGTAGCCAGTAATCAATAGTCTATAGGTTGTCACAATGCCGCTTGCCGGTTCCTGAATACAGCCCTTGTTTTTATCTTGTCCCTGTTTTTAGTGGTAATTAGACACTGTAGTTCGTTATGGTTGGTGTAAATAGACGTTAGCTGCCAGAGCGTGTCCGGGGATGAAATGACTGCCACGTATGAACAGGACTAGATCTATAATTGTTAAGATTCTAGGTACTTTCGCAGAAATGCTGATTGCTACCAACGAAAGATTGTACAAGTCTACCACTATCAACCAAATTACGACGCAGTCAGACCAGCAGAGTGATTATCTATGATCACGGTTTACTTCGTTGACGAAAACGCTGGCCGCATCATCACGTCGGGCAAAGGCATCAGCGCAGACTCGACTTTTACTTTGCCTCGGCGTATCACGACGAAAAACACTGATCTGTCCACTGCGATTTTCTGACAGTGTCAGTGACGTATATTTCGCCAGCCGTAACACGCCGGGAAGAGAAATGGGTGACTGCGGAGATGTGCGGTTATTATTATGATCACACCACATGCGCGTTCACACGCAAACGCTGTGTACACACACGTATCAGGCGAACCATACAGAGAGTAGCCAAGAACAGACAGGAGTGGCGAAACTTCGTTGCTTCTCTACCGTCAGTGGCATAAAGGATTGTACGTATGTAAGTATGTTTGCACGGGTAGATGAAACTAATGTGTATACTGGGGGAACGAAGACAACAGATTGGAGAGGTCTTACCTAAGACCTTGCCAACGAGTAGGGCGTATGGGTAGGTACACGTTTGTCCCATGATCGTTTTGGTTCTTATCCATCACATAGCATTTAGGACGTCATGCGTATTGAATGTATTCTGAAACACGGAGGCACCATCTTGAAAAACTGAAATTGAAGCTGTCAGTGAACAGAATCACTTCCCTGAAAGCCATATTTTGTCTTTTGTTTTGTTTCGGGTTTCTTTTGTTGTTGTTTTATTTTTGTTTGTTGTCGTTTTTAATTGAACATTCCGAGGAATTATTTCTGGGTTATGTGTATGCTCGCTGTTCTGCCCAACTGCACAGTCGTAATTTTTTTGTACACAGTATGTATATTCCGTCAAGCGGGCATGCACGCTAAGTGTTTTCATGTTTTCCGTAAGCCACAGAATACTGACATGACTGATAAGGTCTTATTAAAGTGCGTATGTCATGTTCTTGCTTACGCATACACACGAATGGAAATCAAGCATTCGCAAGTCTCCACATACGTTGACGGGGAGATCGGGAAAATCCCCACCCTATATCCTCTAGGCGATACCCAGAAATAGTTCGAAACCTGACCTCCTAAACCCCACGTTAATATTATGGGATGGAAAAAATGATTGGGCAGCTGTTTGCTGTGTAATCAACAGCGGGCACAGGGTTGTGGGTGGGTGCAGAGCAATTAATGTCTTCAGCCTGACACTATCCAGGGGAATGAAATTTCAGCGAGATAACCTCATCATGGACCAGAAATGATTCATTACATTTAGCTCACAAGCATATAAAATAAACAGGCAAGCAAACAAACGATCAATGAAGCGGACAAAGGACAAGCTAATCAGTAATTTCAAAACTATTTTCGTGGAGTATTGTGTAGAATCGAACAACCTCAAACAGTTACTGACATGCATGCATATGTGTGTTTCTTTACTTTCCCTCTCTCTCTCTCTCCTCTCTCTCTCTTCTCTCTCCTCTCTCTCTCTCTCCTCTCCTTCTCCTCTCATCTATCTCTCTCATCTTATCTCATATCTCTCTCTCCTCTCTTTTCTATCTCTTTCTCTCCTCTATCTATCTACTCATCTACTCTCTCTCTCTCTCTCTCTCTATCTCTCTCGCTCCCCGATCTCTATCTATCTATCTATCCTCTCTCTCTCGCTCTCTCTCTATCCTCTCCTCTCTCTCTCTCTATCTCTCTTTTTCGCTCTCTCTATCTACCCATATCTATCTCTGCTCTCTCTCTACGCTCTCTCTCTCTCTATCACTATCTATCTTTCTATCTCTGCTTTTATCGTCTCTCTCTCTCTCTTCTTTTTCTTTCTTCTGCCAGTCACCCCAAACATACACACAAACGAGGCGGAGAGAGAGGAACAAAGAGAGAAAGCAGACTTGCCCCTCCCCTTCGTGTGTAAACGCATGCAGAATATCAAATATGCGCTTTCAAGGTCAAGTAAATCATGTCAGTGGCTGGTTATGGAAACATGAATACACCCAGCATGCAATAAACGGCAAGTGTGGAAAAAAATGGCTTTTAGCAATCAGCTTCTACTGTTTGGAAAATAAAGTACCGCTATCATTATAACTATCATTAACGTATCTCTTCTGCTACCCCCACCTCCGTCTTTGGTTGGTTGGTTGGTTGGTTGGTTGGTTGGTTGGTCGGTCGGTGTGGTTGGTTGGTTGGTTGGTTGTTTTTTAGGATCATCGCACCCAGGGAGGTTACCTTTGCGCTCACCTTTTATTTTTTTTTTTTTTTGGTCCCTTTTTTTTTTTTTTTTTTTTGCGGCACCTTTATGGCCACAGAAGCTGGCACAGGTTTTTGTTTTTTGTTTTTTGTTTTTATATGCAATGCGATGATGATGGTGTCGATGAGGATGATACTCATGATGCTATGGAGTCCCATCTAGGATTGAGACTGCGTGACAGGGCTATACTCTACGCTCGCTTACTATCACAATGTATCCTGGCGTCAACCAGGCTCGAAAGATACAGACACCTGCATTGCTGGTCAGAAGATTTGAGCAACACCCTCAATGACGCATCTGTGAAATGGATGAGACTCGACTGTGTGGTCCCAGTCTTCCCAATGAGCCCATAGCACGCCCAACTCGTATAAGCCTGATCAGGAAGTATCTCTCTGTCGGAAACAACTGCAAAACTCGTTCTCTCCTTCATAATGTCTCGCATTGACTATTGCAATTCACTCCTGTCTGGTCTTCCTGCCTCCATCATTCACATCCTGCAGCACATTCAAAACAATGCTGCACGCCTTGTACTCAAAAAGAAAAAACTGACCACATATCTCCTCTCCTGGCACAACTTCACTGGCTCCCTGTATCAAAGCGCATACAGTACAAACTAGACACCATGTGCTACAAAAGCCTCAATAACGCAGCCCCCCATTACCTGTCAAGCCTACTTGAGATCTATGTTCCCTCACGAACCCTCCGCTCTGCCTCCGTCCTCTGACTTTTCGCTTTCCACGCACTAAGCTCAATACTATGGTCCACGAGCCTTCTCTGTTTCTGGTCCACTTTCCTGGAACAAACTTCCTCTCTCAGTCCGTCAGCAACCTACTTTTGTCTCCTTCAAGTCACTCTCAAAACTCACCTTTTCTCCTCTGCATAAAATCTTGACCTCACTCAATCCCCTCTGCAGCCTGTCTCCACTCGGAGGGGAATCGCATTGTAATATATAATTGTATATAATATGCTCTCTATAATTTTCCATTGCTTTTATTCTTTCTCCCCATTTATAGCCTCGTGTGCGTGTGCGTGTGTGTGTGTGTGTGTGTGTGTGGTGGTGTGTGTGTGTGTGCTGTGCGTGAGTGCTGCTGCGTGTGTGTGCGTGCGTGCGTGTCTGTTTTAGCGCTTAGATTTGATTTTATCAAGATTTTGCGCTATATAAAATATTGTATATTATTATTATTATTAACTCTGGGTAGGGGCCGGTTAGAGCCAAAAAATCCCACAATGATTTTTGAAGGTACTGATGGGGATTTGAATCCACAACCTTCCAGTCGCGTTAACCACTACACCACGGCGACTGGTGTTTGTTTGGTTGGTTGGTTGGTTGGTTGTTTGTTGGTTGGTTTGGTTGTTGGTTGTTGGTTGGTTGGTTGTTGGTTGGTTGGTTGGTTGTATCTTCCACGCCGCTTCAGTGGTATTACTCACACACTGCTCATCTACACCACATCCAACCCAAGCTTGTTGTGTTGAAGTCCTATTGTAATTAACTGCGCAGTCCACCCAGCAGAAGAAACCCTGCACTGCTGCGAGGTCGCTTTGCTGTAGTTCAAACCTGCCTTTTCTGATCCAACTTATTAAGAATGCTGCTTGAGAAGCGGGTGGCATAAACCTCATCTCAGCTTTTCCGATGCCAGCATGATGAGGGCGGTACGCATCTTCTCTCCCTTGCTTTTTTTTACTTTATCGTACCTTGAACAGGACCTTGAACTCATTCGCAACTTGAAGAGCACTTGGAGTTATCCACCCTGAAATTTAAAAAAACAAACACTGATACTGAAAACCGGTTGGACCAAAATGATGTTTACATTCAGTGTCCAACATAAAGAGGAATACTAAATAAAACTCTTTTTTGTATATCCCAGGTCTTTCTGACTGGGTATAGTGGCCTCGTGACTATTTGAAACAATTAGTACATATGTTTTTATTTCGTGATTACACTTGTGAATAATTGTTCTGAAAATGACGTTTTAAGCACAAAAAGAAAAAAAATTAGAAAGGAAAGAAGAGGTTTTCTTTGAATATCATACATCTGCTTGACTTCCCAACGGCCTACATTTAGAATGTGGATCAATGGTTTGTAAAGATCCGTCCATAAATACTCCAGAAATCAGAACTGTTGACATAATTTATCTATTGGCAGATGCACAGCGAGATAGACACACAGACATCACAGGTTGCTCTGAATCAATTTTTGTAATGATCTGAGTGAGGGTTTTAAGAAAGAACAAAAAGAAAGAATAAAAGTAAAGAAAGAAAGAAGGAAGGAAAGAAGAAGGAAAGAAGAGAAAGAAAGAATGAAGGAAGGTAGGAAGGAATAAAGAAAAAAGAAAGAAGGAAGGAAGGAAGGAAAGAAGAAAAAAGGAAGGAAGGAAAGAAGAAAAGAAAGAAGGAAGGAAAGAAGGAGACAAAGAGAAAGAACGGAGAGAGAGAAGAAGAGGAAAATGTATGTTAGGAGGTGTAGTTGAAAGAAGAAGATGATGACGAAAACGGAAAAAGAAGGAAAATAAAAATCAAGAAAAACAAGAACAAAAAAGTGTGAGGGTGGGTGGGTGGGGAAGAAGGACAAAAAAACAACATGAAGAACAAAGGCGTTTGTGAGGTGAGGAACAAGGGAGGAGTGGGGGCTATGTTAGATAACCACCAGCGGAAACTAGCATATCCTGGAAATTTTCAGTCCAATTTCTTCAAATAGGTGTTAAATATAAAAATTTAAAAAAAGTGGGGGTTGGGGGGAGGAGATAATGAAAACGAAAAGAATGAAAACAAACAGAAAGAAACAAGGAAGAGAAAAAAAAACATACAGAAGAGAGGAAATAAAAAAGCAACAATGATTTTTCTTTGGAGGGGTATGAGAGAAAAAGAGATACAAAAAAAAAAGCTGAAAAGGAAATAGAGAAACGAAAACACACAAAAAAACAAACGAACAAGGCTGAGGGACTCATTCACAGAGAGAGAGAGAGAGAGAGAAGAGAGAGAGAGAGAGAACAACACACACACACACACAGTCATAGAGAGAGAGATGGGGGGGGGCAGAGAGAGAAACAGAGAGACAGACGACAGACAGAGAGAAAAAATAACAGACAGACAGACAAACAGAGCAGAACTATGTTTGATAACTACCAGAGGAAACAAGCATTCTGTAAACTTCCATTGGAGATAAAATTCATCTGAATGCTTCAAGCACTTCCTGC